>BSBM01000426.1:12017500-12617500 GCA_027924585.1 Larix kaempferi | reverse complement strand
TCCTTCAAACAGCTTGGTCAACGAGTCAAACATTGCCTTGGGTGTCTTTAGAGATGACACATGTGGAATGATATGGTCCTTGATAGAATCTGCAATGATCCTCTTTGCCTTAACCAAGTTCTTTTTGTGAAGAGCCTTAGCCTCTTCTTCCTCTGGGACAGGGACCTCTTCACTTATATAAGTGTCCAATTCATTTTCTTCCAGGATTAATCTAATCCTATACTTCCATGCTTGAAAGTTATCAGCCCCTTCAAGCTTATCCTCATGCTTGGTGTGGTGAGACATCTTTAAAGAGTACTTCAAATGGAAATAGAAAATATTTACGTCTTACCACTTGATTTGCTGAAAACTGGATCTGGTCCCGGATTAGGGTTTGTCAGAGAAACCCTAAAAATTCAAAATGTGAATTTCAACTTTCTGAAAGGATAGAAAGATGCGCCTTAATGAGCTGATCAGCCTGGTATATTCAGAATGTGAGATCTACAAAGTTTCACCCTTCAAAAATGCCTTTTAGTCTTCCCGTATTCATCAGGGAGGACCCTGAATTAGGGTTTGAGTTTCTCGGAGCTTCACCCAATCAAAAATATCGATCTAAAGCTCTAAACTTCGATTTTTCCAAGGATCTTCCAACTATGTCTTCAGATTTTAGAAATTCCTATTTTTGTGGAAACCCTAATTTTTAGGGCCAAAGATGAAAGTGCTCAGAATTGAATTCTGATTGGACAGATAGATTCCCCTTGATGAGTAGAGTCAATCTACCTTACTTCTTTTCCAAAATATGTGGAGGGAAGCTCTGATACCATGTTAATTTTTGAGCATTAATTCAAAATAATCTAGGATCTTTATTGAGAGAATAACATGTACAGTATATTAATGCATATAAATCATAGCAAGCATATCAATCATCACAAGATGCAAACATAAGAGACAATAGACACACAGAGTTTCTGTGGGGAAAACCCTAAGGTGAAAAACCCCACAACTTCCTCAGAGATAGATAGAGCAATGATACAACCAAAGTACAACCCAAGTACACAAAGATAGTCTTCTCATAGCAGTTGATCCTCCTCCTCACATGTGCACCACTTTCCGAGTGATGTAGAAGTGAGTAATGAAGTGATCAAAATAGAGATCTCTCGATCTCTATTTATACTTGTCCTAACTGCCCAATAAACTTATGGGGCCGACTTGTCTAGCTTAGCATAATAACCTAAGGTTAACTTAATCAGGGCCGACCCCACACATGGTGGTCTAATAACCCATCGGCAAGTTATGACACTTGCGACACTTGTCAATACAAATGACGACACTTCCTTATAGAGGAATAACACATCTCTATAGGAGTACAATATACATAAATGAAATACATAGGTGAAATACATTCCGAAGTTACATATACATCAACATCATGTTGCACACGAAAGCCCAAAGGGACTTTGGCTTTTAGATAGTGGATGCAATAACCATATGACAAGTGATAGAAGTCTAATTGCAGACCTAGATGAGTCAGTGAGGATAGAGGTCAAAGTCAGCACATATGAGGTAGTTCCAGTTCTTGGCAAAGGAGTGGTCAACATTCTGACCAAACAAGGCCAACAAAAGACAATCTCAGATGTATATTATGCTCCAGGATTAAAGCATAATCTTCTTAGCATTGGGCAACTCACTGAAAAGAAGTACAAACTTGTCTTTGATGGATCAGAATGTGAAATTTATGACAAACCCCCAAATCGACAGTTGATCATCGAAATACAAGTGACTAGGAATAGGATGTATCCACTAGTCATGAATTGCAGCAGCAAGATAACCTCTTTTGCTCAAAAAGACACTTGCATGGATGATTATTGGTTATGGCATTTTAGATATGGACATCTTCACTTTGGTGGTCTCAAGTTTTTGCAACAGAAAGAGATGGTAAAAGGATTACCCTTTATGAAGGAGCCAGAAAGCAGTTATGAGTGTTGCATCATTGCAAAGCAGCATAGGGATAGCTTTCCTAAAGGTATGTCTCGAAGGGCACATGCACCTCTAGAACTTATTCATACTAATCTGTGTGGTCCAATGCAACAACAGTCAATTGGTGGAAGCTATTATTTTCTTACTTTTATTGATGATTTCAGTAGAAAAACATGGGTGTATTTCCTTCGTCATAAGTCTGAAACCTTTGGCAAGTTCAAGGAATTTAGGGCTCTGGCTGAAGAATAGAGTGGTTATCAACTCAAAATATTGAGATCAGATGGAGGGGGAGAGTATGACTCAAAGGATTTTCATGATTACTGCAAACATCATGGAATCAAGAGGCAATTCACTACAAGATATACACCTCAGCAGAACGGTATTGCAGAACGCAAGAATAGAACCATTATGAATATGGCAAGGAGCATGCTGAAAGGAAGAAATTTGTCCCATGAATTTTGGGGAGACGCAGTGGCTTGTGATGTTCATGTGATGAACAGATCTCCCACCAAAATTGTGAAGAACAGATTACCAGAGGAAGCATGGACAGGTATGAGTTGTAATGTTTCTCATTTCAAAATATTTGGTTGTGTTGCTTATTCTCATGTTTCTAAACAGCTAAGGAAAAATCTAGACGATAGGAGTGAGAAATGTATATTTCTTGGATATGGTGAAGAAACTAAAGCCTACCAGCTGTATAACCCTATTACCAAAAAGGTTATCCTCAGAAGAGTTGTTATGTTCAAGGAGGAAGAGTCATGGAATGGAACCATAGACAAGGGTGTGGGAGCTGCAATACCCCAACCAGAAGATGGAGAAGAAGAGGATTTGATTGGACAACAAGGTCCAGTAGCATCTTCACCAGTAGCAAACACTCCAAAAAGAACACCTAGAAACTCAGTTCGAGGTGAAGCATCAAGTCCTCAATCAGGTAATGAATCTGATCACAGTAATAAAAAGACTAGAAGATTGGAAGATATTTATGATGAAGTGGATGCAAATACCAATTATGTTGTTATTGCTAGTGAACCCGTGTTTTATGAAGAGGCTGTAAAACAAGAGCATTGGGTAAATGATATGGACGAGGAGATAGATCCCATTGAGAGAAATGATACATGGGATCTAGTTGACCTGCCAAAGAATAAAAAACCCATTGGTGTGAAGTGGGTTTATAAAACCAAACTCAATGAAAAAGGTGAGATTGATAGGTACAAGGCAAGGTTAGTAGAAAAAGGTTTCTCGCAGCAACTTGGAATTGATTTTGGAGAAACTTTTGCACCAGTGGCAAGATTGGACACAGTAAGAGCAGTCCTAGCAATTGCAGCCCAGGAAAAATGGAAAGTGTATCAGATGTCAAGTCGACATTCTTGAAGAAGAAATTTATGTGGAGCAGCCACATGGATATGAAATAAAAGAACATGAAGAGAAAGTTTACAAGTTGAATAAAGCTCTATATGGGCTGAAGCAAGCTCCAAGAGCTTGGTACAGCAGAATTGATTCTTATCTGATAAAAAATGGTTTTAGCAGAAGCAACAACGAACCAACACTTTACACAAAGGTAAATCAACAAGGATAGATTTTAATAGTTTGTTTGTATGTTGATGATATGATTTGTATAGGTGACCTCTCAATAGATGAGTTCAAAGCAACTATGAAGAAAGAGTTCAAGATGAAAGACCTTGGATTAGAAGTAGAACAGTCAGAAAAAGGTATATTTATCTCTCAAAATAAATATGCTAATGAAGTTCTTAAGCGATTCAGAATGCTTAATTGCAAAATGACATCTACACCAGTGGCAAGAGGTACAAGGTTAAGCAAAGAAGATGACAGTCCCAATGTAGATCCAACAGTGTTTAAGAGACTTGTAGGAAGTCTCATGTATCTCACAGCTACGAGACCTGATATTATGTTTGCTGTCAGCTTGATTTCGAGGTTCATGGAGTCTCCCAAAGACTCGCATTGGCAAGTTGGAAAAAGGATCTTACGATATGTTGCAGGGACTTCAAGCTATGGAATTTTATACTCAAGCACTGAGTATGATGTTTTGACAGGGTTCACTGATAGTGATTTTGAAGGAAGTTTGGATGACAGGAAGAGCACTTCCAGTCATGTTTTTTTATCTTGGATCAGGTGTGATTTCATGGGCATCCAAGAAGCTGCCCATTGTGACACTTTCATCAGTAGAAGCAGAGTATGTAGTAGCGACATCAGCAGCATGTCAAGCAGTCTGGTTACGCAGAGTTTTAGAAGGTATTCAACAGAAACAAGAAGGACCAACCACAGTCTATTGTGACAACAATTCAATAATCGCTCTATCCAAGAACCATGTTTTTCACCATAAAAACAAGCACATTGATACCAGATATCACTTCATAAGAGAACTTGTGAACAATGGTGAAGTATGTGTTGAGCATTGTAAATTGATTGACCAATTGGTTGACATATTCATAAAGCCATTGGCAAAAGATATTTTTGAAACCCATAGAAATAATTTAGGCATTGTAAAAGTTGTAGTAGTCAATAGTAGTAATTAAGAGGGAGTGTTAGAAATAGTAATTACTTCAATTAAACTTAGCTTTTACATTAGTTCCTATTATTAAGTTCAGTTAATAAATGCAACATCATGCTTTGCATGCATGCAAAAGCTAGGTTAGAGCTTTTAGGGTTTTCCATAAGTGTTTAAATACACATTACATTTTGGTTTGTATTACATCAGTTGATCTCTGTTTATGAATAAAGATTGAAGAGTCGTAGCTCATTCTGCATAGTCTTTTGTTTTATTTCTGCCTCCAACCTTCAAATTCCTGATCATTCCTTTTCCTGTTTTGTTTATTTTTTTCTAGAGATCTTGGTCTCTCTTTTTCATGTTTTGTTTCATTTGTTTAATGTCAATATGTTAGAAATTTTTAGTAATTCATCATCGCCTTAGACTTGGCTCATTGCTTATGTGATACCTGTCTACCGAGAATTATAAACTTTTTGTAATCGTGCCCCTGTTCTATTATATTTGTGTAACAAACTTTTTACAATCATGCCGGAACATTACTAGATTTGTATAACCAGTATCGCCATAGCATGAAAGTATGAATAGTTCAAAGCTCACAATGAGTAAGCAACCAAGGCACACATGAATCAATAAAAAGAGAAAATGTGGGCATAGGACATAGTTTTGTTGAATTCAGTTTTTAAACAGAATATAAAAGTTGGGGTTTAATATCCTTAAAGCGTGTTGGAACGCTAATCCACAACCAACCTTAGTTCAGTGCTTCAAGTTAAATCCATTGTAAAAAACGACCAAGATCGGTAGCGGTGAAATGGACATTAAAACTTCGCGGCCTACAATATAAATCCATTGTACGTGTCATCCTTTGGAGGTGTTAACCGCTCAGGATATGATCCGAACTGCTCTATGGACTAAATCTCATGAATATCACATGTATACTTTAGTTCATTTGAATACCAAGTATAGTCTTCTAGTGTGTGGAAAAAAAAATCTGTTATTAGAATGTTGAATTTAGTAAGTGTGCCCAATGAATGAATTTGAGGTGATGGTAAAATAGTTGCAGCTTCAATTTCAAATTAGATTTTTCATGGGTTCATAATAGAAATTGTTGGTGTTCTTGAGGTGATGGTAAAATAGTTGCAGCTGCAATTTCAAATTATATTTTTCATGGGTTCATAATAGAAATTGTTGTTGTTCTTTGGATTTGATTTGATTTTTTTTGTTTTTATTATTATTATTTATTTTTATCAAGTTTAGAGTTTATAAATGAGTTAATATAATAAATTAGCAACAACCACATTATTAATGTGTTAGTTGATAGAAGTATATTTAATACATTAATAATATTTTTTATATAATATATTAAATATACATAAATAATGTCAAAGTTCTAACATTCTTAAATAACATTAGTTCATGTATAACTTTATTCAATTAAAATGTGTAATAAATTTTAATGAGTAATTATAGATAAATTTTATTAATGTTATGAATGCATAAATTATTAATGAGTCAATAATGGAAAACAAGAAGTAAAGTAGATGGGACGAAGTGAAAAAGAGAGCAATATTTTTTTGTGAATAATAATCGGTACAAATTGGAATCCTATCCCATGATGATCTTCCATTCAATGTCGCACAAGTTGATGACTCTTTGTTGATGCTTGGGACTAAGCCCACCATGTTTGTTGTATCATGGACTCTCAAGTATGTCCAAGTAATGTTTTTTTGGGACGGTTTAAACATATGGGTGCTTTGAGGTAGATGGCCCACCTAGTTTTGAGATTTGATGGTACTTGGACGCTTTTATATTGATGAGGTCACAAGTTCAAATGCTCTTCCTTCATCCCTTGTTTTTATGCAAGGAGGTTATGTACTCCACAACATTCAATTTCATGGAACACTAGAATTGTTAGGAGTTTATGAGCTATGTTTCCATTTTAGCTTCTTAGTATTAATAAGTGAAAATCAAAGAGGAAATTATGGAAATATTTGAAGCCTATAATGCCTTTTGTAGGAATATGTACTTTCAGAGATTTGTATATAGGTTTTGTGAGTTATAACATAGATGTGCTAATTTAAACCTATCAGTCAAGGGAGGAAGCTATCAGTTTACTAACCTAGGGTTACATCTAAACATGAAATTAACCAAAAAAAATGACTATGTACGTAAAAGGGATTTCTCAAGTATATCTTGACATGCAAGTCATCATTGTTATGAAGTTAACCCCAAAAATGGCTATGGACATAAAAGGAATTTCTTTTGGTATATCTCAACATGCTAATCATCACAAATAAACATGAAGTTAACAAAAAAAGATGACTATGGACATAAAAGGGATTTCTTCCAGTATAATCTGTGGAACAATACCAACCAATAAAGAAAATTTTCACTCATATTTATTATAAAATCACTCACCAAATACTTATTGAAAGAATATTACATTTGACAATTCATGAAGGGGCCAAACAATTTGTATTGTTGCTACTCATGATTTGTTTGATGAATCTGATGAATTTGGGAATTTTCAATTATTTATTTGGAATAAGAGATATATATCATAGTTTTTCTTCTAATTCATGTTCATTATAGCATAGATGTAAAATTCTGATTAGATTTAATTCCAGCAAATCATTTCATCTAATGTAACTATGTGGAAAAAAATGAAAAAGCTAAGGATTCTGGCTAAATAGCAAGTTTCCAGAGTATCAACGGTTGCCATTTTTGAGTCGGCATCATATGAAAAAGCTATGGATTGTTGTATTTCATTATATTATAAGCATCCCTAAAATTTATAGAACAAAATATCAAACTACAACAATGTTTTGAAACATTGGTGGTCACATTGTTGGCCGACCCCATGGAGAAGGGGGCATGAGAGTGGAATGTACTATAGGAAGCTTATAGAACCAGTTGAAGATTGATTTTATGAAGACCACTTCTTTTTAGAAGAAAAATGAGCAAGTTCATACCACATTGAGGCACAACACATACTAAATCCAATACCACCTCTTTTTATTCTAAAAATGAGCAAGTTCACACCACATTGAGGCAAATCATGTAGTTAACTAAAAAAACTCTTGGGGAATAATGGAGTTGGTCGGTCTCACAGTAGGTTTACAAAACAAAAATGACACATAGCTTGAACATCCTCACATGCTCAAGGGTATTGACCTTTTCGAAAATAGTACATAGGAACATTTTCCTAGATAAAACTTCCAACAACACACTTCATAATAAGGATCCTAAAAGATTATATCACTGAGTTGTAATGTAATTTCATAGCATATTTTAAAGGTTATTTGAAACTGTTAACTTCTTGTTAATGTTGTTTGATTTTCATAAAGTTGTTTTTTATGTAGAGGTTATAAAGAAAGGGTGGCAAAAAGCCCATCCAAATTGATACTTTCCCAAATCCATAGGTCTAAAGGTCACATTTGTTTTGACCTAAAGTATGCTATAATCTGTATGTTGTGAAGGGATTTGGAACAATGGTGAAATTTGAACCATGTTATGACAGTGATCACTGCAAGTTCAAATCCAACACAACTTTACAATCAAAAGACCAAAATGAGCCATTCAAGAGACATGTAGCAGTCCAAGGAACCAATCATGCCTAATTTTGGACCAACAAAGACAACTCCCCAACTAAAGGGCACTACAATCAATTAAATGAGGGAGCAAAATCAATCAATCTTTGTAATATATTGCATACTTCAATGGACTATCACATAAAACAAGATATAACATAGTTTTCCCACAAAATCTTGAGAGTATCCAGGGAAATAATAATGATGGACTAGGTTTTCCAAATAAAGAATTACGTCACATTACATTATGTTATAACATTTTAAGTTATATGCATTTTCATTTTTAGTTCATTTGAAAATAGATATGATGTTTAGAAAACACTAATATTAGCATAAACCCGTAAAACAAGACCAAAATCAAAAGACCATAAATACAGGAGATAGGAATGTGACTAAATTTGAGAAAGGGCCTGAAAAACATAAGCATCCCAAGACTACATAGAGATCTCCTGATGAGTGAATTTGGAGAAACCAAGGAAAGGGAAAGGAATTTAAAGAGCTTAGCTTGGCACAGGGGTACTCTAATGTACCTAGTTCCTACAATAATAATGTGTGGAGAGATCACACTATTAGACTAAGATATAACCTCCATAATAATATGTATAACATAGAATAAGATTGTTCTACACCTTAAAAATGAATATAAATATATGAATAATTGGAAATCGTCCTCTAATAATATTTATGATTCTTGAAAGGTTGATCCAAAATGGATTTATATATGATTTTTCATCTATTTGATGCTTTTTAGGTGAAAATATAGAATAAATTTTCTTGTAGGGCCCATTTTAGGGGTAGGCCTGGTTGGACACAATGGCACACTGAGAGGGGTGGGGGGGGTGAATCAGTGTGCTAGCACTTCTAGCAATTTCCACTTCTCAAAACTTAGACATAGTTCATCATTTGCATAACACTATCAAGTGCATTATCATTCATCAACAAATGTAATAAATCTACATAAGCATGTCATCAACATATATCATAACAAGAGACACATCACCAAACAAGTATAGTAAACTTTATTTATAATTTCATATGAAGTACAATGGAAGACTTCAATCTTCGCAATTACATCAACACCAACTGACTAAAGAGCACCAACTATAACAACATAGCCCAACCTAGTTTTCCTAGCTCCAACTAAGAAGGGTTGAGGTCTCCAAACCTCAAATGCAAGTCTCAGCTTGCAATCACACATTGATCATTGTCATGTCACATGTTATCACTTTGTCACTGTCATACGATCAACTCAATCAACAATCTTCACATGCTCAGCTCAATCAACATGTGCTCCAATATGCTCATTGCTCATGCTTAGTGATCTATATCCGATTCAAGTCATTGTTATCATCATCAATCATTTGTTATCATGGTCAATCAGCTACTGTACAGAGATTCAGATTCCTTCAAAAGATTTGACCTTCAGCACTGAGAATTTGAAACATGCACAAGGAACCAAGTATGTATAATATATATGATATGTATAGAGATTAGCTCGCCTGAATTACATGCTTGATAGTCTTTGATAAAAACTTTATAGCTGCTATTCGGATGCCCTAGAAGAGTTCATACTTTTGTACATTTCAACATTGTCAAAAAGATCATTCCTTTGGTTACCTGGAATCAAAACTCATAATTGTCTTTCCTTCAGACTATCTTTACTGATATAAACTTGGCATACCCGTGTTCATATAAAATCTTGAATACTTCTTGGCTGCTGCCTCAGAAATATATGATTCACCGAATTCAGAGTACTCCTTTTTAAACCCGCGACTTCCTCAGTTACTAATCCAAAAATTAGAGCTTATTCTTCCATTCCTTTCCCTCTATTTGGAGTGGAGAGAATCATATATATATATATATATATGCATCAACGTGGAGAAGAAGGATTTTAATTTGGGCCGACCTTCACAATATTTATTTTAATAATTAAAAATTTATCTTATAAAGTTGGGCCGACTTGTTATATTTTTATATTTATTTGCAATTTGAGTGGCACTTCAATGCATCAAACTATGACCATCATGAGAAAATCCCAAGCTCCATCATAGCCACACATCCATGACAAGATCAAGAAGGATTTCATCAAAGGCTTCAAGCATCATGTACATCAATAAGGCAAGAGGGATCCATGTTCAAGGTCTCCATATCATGTATGTGTACATCAAATCACCATATGCCCAGGTCCAAAATCCCACCATGTGTATGGGTTCCAAGACCCAAAACTTTACTTGCATTCCTCCAAGATATGTTCCACATCATCAATACCATGTAATCATACAAGCCATGCAATCATACAAGCCATGCAATCAAGTCCTTTGTTACTTCTGTCCAAAATCCCACCATGTGTATGGGTTCCAAGACCCAAACCTTCACTTGCATTTCTCCAAGAGATTTTCCACATCATCAATACCATGTCATCATACAATCCATGTCATCAAGTCCTTTGTCACTCCTTTGTCATTAATGGCTTGACATCAATGACAACCATGCTAAACAAACTCCCCTTTGTCATTGATGGAAAAAAATCTTCAAATACTCTCCCCCTTTGACATTAATGACAAAGGGTCAAACACTTATCCATCAAAAACTTCACAATGCCCCCAAAAAATGTATTCTTAAATACTGAGATCATGCTGAAATGTTTGCTCCCCCTTTCATGTATACTTTTTCATTTGCAAAGATGTAACTGTTTGATATTTCTTATAAGGTCTCCTGCCTGCTCCCCCAATATAATTGTGTACATGTTTCCTTTGCATAGTGACCAATTATGTACATATCAGTCTCAACTTTCCTTTTTTTTTGTTAGGATTGATGGAAATCTTTGATCTCAACTTGGTTCTCCCCCTTAGATTGTGCTATAGCTATTTAGACTTTTCTATCTCCTTTAAAAACTGAACTTGGTATTTGAACTTAGAGCTTAACCTCTTTTTATACAAACTGTAATAAATACATGCAAAAAGGATTCTACCAATCAGACCATATATACTGATGGATAGATCTCTGTGGCTACCTCTGATAAACGCCTTCTGCTTAAATTGTACAAATGTTTGACCAATATTAGACCCTTGATCTTCTGATAAATGTTTGACCAAGATTAGACCCTTGATCAAGAAGTTTGTCTATGGTCTAAAAACATTGCCCAGGATGTGGTACCAGTAGTTTGATATGTATATCTAGTAGTTGGGGTTTATGAGAAGTTAGGATGATCACTATGTGTATGGGAATAAAGTCGATGGTCATTTCATATATGTGGTTCTATATGTTGATGACATGTTGTTGGTCGAAAATAACATGGATCTGATAAAGGAGGTGAAATTGCAGTTATCCTCTAAGTTAGACATGAAGGATCTCAGAGGAGAAAATTTCATTCTTAGAATGGAAATGCAGAGAGATCATGGAGGTAGAAGGCTCTGGTTAAGTCAAAGGAAATATGTTGATATAGTTATGAAATGTTTCAACATGTAGGAGAGTAGACTAGTCAAGGCCCCTATTATTGTAGGAGTAAAGCTATCCGTTAAACAGTGTCCTAAGAGACAAGAAGAAATAGAGTACATGTTATGTGTGTCCTATGCTAGTGTTGTAGGTAGTCCGATGTATGCTATGGTATGTACTCGACCTGATATTGCTCATGTAATGGGAGTATTGAGTAGGTACATGTCGACACCTATAAAAGAGCACTAGACCACAGTCAAGAGAGTATTTAGGTATATGTGTAGCACGATGGATTATGCAATTTGTTATGGAGGAGAGATTGAGGACAACAATGAAATCAATATACATTCTTTTTTCGATTCCGGCTGGGTGAGAGACATAAACCGTAGAGGATTGACCAACATATATGTGTTCACAATATTCAACGGAGTAGTCAGTTGGATGAGTAGAAGGAAATTAGTCATTGCATTGTCAACTATTGAGGCTAAATACATGACAACTACTCATGCATGTAAGGAAGTTGTTTGGTTGCAGAGGTTGTGTTAGGATGTTGGGTTCATATACCATGCTATTAGGTTGGATTTTGATATTTATATTGCAATATTCTTGGGAAAGAATATAAAATATCATTATGTTGGCTCATATGTTGTTCTTTATCTTTTCAAGATAGACCCAGGTTTTGCGCAGTTCAAGGAACCAACAAAACCCCTTTTCACCCGCCCTTTCGGCAACAGTCTGCGAGCATAATGAGGTCTCACCCGAGGCGAAGTTAAGGGGAGGTTGCGGAATTAGGTTTCCACAACCGGGTGATGCACGCTTCAATGGAATGGGGGACTGCGCAAAGTTCACCTACTTCGTGGTTGTTCCTTTTACAATAGCGCATCCAAGGATTGCGCAGCTCAAAATGGCTATTCAACAATAGGACAATGCAACTGAAGACTGTGTTTCCTCTTTGGACATTAACCAACTTTGACAGACTTTTACTTAGTGTAAATTACTCATTCAACCAACACCTTAGGCTGTGTATTTCACGAACTTATGCAATATGATGAACTACTATGCACTGCACACTTCCTGTGCTGCACTCCAAGGAATCGCACTACACAGACTTCGCTGACTTAAGTGTTTACTGAATACTCGTGCATTCACCATGTTCAGCAGTTCTTCCACATTCAACATTCATTCATATGCATTCAACACTTAGCATATTATTCCTATCATTCATTCTTCTAGAGAATACATATGAAAGAAAAGATACATTTACTTATAAACGTGAACTTAACCATTCAATAGAAGCAAATACACTTTCAATCACATAACACAAGGATTTAACGTGGTCGACCCCCAGGATGGGAGCTACGTCCACAGGAACTGTTGTTATATTATCAATGGAAAGGGCTCAACAGTTCCAGTCTGGGCACTCAGTTGCAGACTCTCTTCTCTCTTCAGTAGGTCTCTGCACACGCAGTTGTAGAGACTTTTTACAATGTTCAGTCTCTCAATAGAGATCAATATTCAACAATACTCAAAACAAAGATTAACCCTTTACCTTACAAAAGTGCTCCTTTATATAGATCGCTCTCTTAGGTAATGTCTGTTACAATGCATATTGTCCAAAACCCTAAGGTTACCGAAAACTAGTGCGGTTGCCCCGCTAACCAAAATCTGTTGAGATATGATAGCGACTTCACCGTCGTGGCCAGCCTTCTGCGCTGTCTCTAGCTTTTGACATCTTCTGACTATGCATGGTCACATTGCTTTCAGCTGTTCTGTTGAGCGCATGCCGACAAGTCGCTTTCATCCCGATGTTCCTTCTCTAATAAGGTTTCCTGTATCCGGTTCGCTTAGTGCTTCCTTTGCTCGTGCGACCAGTCGCTTTCCTTCTTCGCCACTCCTTACTCGCCTCCTAGGAATCTCGGAGCATATTTCCCAAAATAGATCACCGACCAATCTTACCGAAACTTATTTTGTTTTCCGTCCAAAACTCTGCCATGCCGGATCTTCACGGAACTGGCACTACTTGGCGCTGCACCTTTGCCGCATGGTTACTCTTACTTTGATATGCTACGCTGTAACTTCACAGCTCCAAAATTGTCTTGCACAAAAATTCCTTAACTTGGGTTGTTCCCAACAGGCCCCTAACACTTACATGTAGCTCATCCCCAAGCCACTTGCCATAGGTTCACTGCACTGTGCTCCACCTTGCTGATCTATCTTCACAGTGAATTCTTGATAAGTTATAGTTATCTTGGAAACTGTGTCTTTAGTGTCTTGCTCAACTGCCTTGACAATTTCCAACAAATCTGGTGTTAGATCTTCCTGAGTCTGTTCTTGTACTTCTTTTTTCTGACTCTCGTAGTTCTATCGGTTTCTCTTTAATCTCTTGTGAGATAGCATGAGCTTCTTCCTACAGGGGCTATGACTTTTCCTCAGTTTCATCCTCTTTTTATCTTAAAACTTGAAATTCCCACTTTAACTCCTTGACTTCCGTAAAACGTCAGAGTCTCTCTCTCGGCAGCAGGTTCTTCATCTCCACGTTTAGAGCGTCTAACGCTGCTTGTTTTTCCTGTGAGTTGTTTTGGACCTGCAGCAGCTAAGGGTCCTCTTGCAGTGCAGTCCATACTCTAGTTGCTTCATCCAGCAAGCCTTGACACTTAGCTATTTCACCGGATATGTTTTCTGCAGCAGCTTTCACTTCTGCTACTCTAAGTTCTGTCTGATCTGGTGGTGTCTTTGGGAGATTTTGTGCTTCCAAAGTGGCAAGATTTTCTTTGTAATCAGTCTCCATATCTGCCATTTTAGCCTTAATATCACTGACTACCGAGCCAATCTTAAGGATGGCATCTGTGATCTTTGGATGCTCATCACACTCTGGTATCTCTGCGCAAACCGAAGCAATAATCTACTCTATTCTTCTTCGCTGCTCATGCGCACTTTCAAGGTCCTTATCCTTATGTGCATTCTCTTCCTGCAACTGCTTATAGTTTGCTACGAGATCCTGGTGTTGGCTCAAACTCACCATATCTCTACCATGGATTTCCTCCACAACCTGCAAGTGCAGATTATGTAGGGCTTCTAGTGGTAACGTGGCGATATCAATATCCACATGTGGCAATGTCTTCGCGCCTTCACTTAATTCATCGCTTGGCAGAGTTACACTGAGTGGGTCTATGCAGATGATGCACAGTCGTGGTGCCATGGTTAGAGCCAAGGGCATTTTCTTCTGTTGAGATGTGGCACTGGATCTTCTTTCTGAATCAAGATCGCGAACCAAGTCTTTCTGGACTTGTTACATCTTCACCGCGATGCTCTCCAAGGTGGTCATATTTTCTTTTATTCTCGCTTGAATCTCCTCATTTTTGCTGTCTTTTATGGCAAGCGTGTCATCCAGATATGCGCTAACCCTACCTGCGATGATCTCATAATCATCATCATGCAATATTTCTTCCAAGGGGAGATTTGTGGCTTTTTTCTTCTTTTTCGTCCCTTTCTCTGGCACCGAGAATTTCTGGATCCTTTCTCTTTTCTCCTTGTGTACTATGAACTTCGCTGGCTCCTTTATCATTCTCTTCGTCGATTTTTTCAATGACTTTTGTTGGGGTTTGAACACTTTCATCGGAATCATTGTCGATGACCATTGGCCCTTCGACCTTTCATTCGTCTAACCATTCCTTCATGATCAGGTCGATACCCGCTTCGTCTAGGTAATAGTTCCTTACGGACCATTCTGGATTCTTTTTCTGCACCTTTGGTGATAAATGAAATGCATGCTAGATTTAAAATTTAAAGTGCGGATATACTTTGTTGTTACCTCCTTTGAAATGCGCGGTGTACGAATGATGACATCGCACAGCTGCTTGTAGTATGTGAGGAATACTTCATTTGAGGCGCGTTGTTGTTTTGTCTTTAGATTTCCCCAAAGATTTGTGTATCTGGGTCCTCGGCAATCCTAGATGAGAGAGGAAAGACTGACATAGTGCTTTGGTTCTTTCTAGCCTACAAAGGTGATCAACACCATGAACCAACTGTAATGAAAGGCTATTCCATTGACCTGAGTGTCACGAACATCGTCCAAAAATTCATTTAGCAGATACTAACACTAGTTAAACCTTACTCCCTGCGATGTCTTCGCAGTAAGGTGAATTGCTCCTACCGATACTTCTATTGGTATTTCCTTGCGCAAGACTTTTCCTCCAAGCAGTTATACTACAAATCGAGTAGCATCACCTTTTAGGTCTTCTATGACAAACCCTCTTTTTCCTTTGGGAATATGATATTCTTCCTTCATTTGTGCGGCGATCTCTTTATCTCTGGTTTTGCCTGCAAAGAAATTTTTAGGGTTGTCACCCCACTTACTTAGCCTCGTGATCCTATGGATCAAGTCTATGGTGAGATCAACATTCCTGTCCATCCACAGGTAGCCTTGGTGTGTGCGTGATATCAGTGTGCACACAACCGCGTTGAGTTCGGGACTCCTGTCAAAGTGTGGGATGCGCAGCAGGTTCAGGAGTCCAGAGTCCAAGACTTCGAAAAGCCAACTCTATGCTACCAGCAATGGATTATTCTTCACGTCCATCTATAGGCACATATATTTGTCGGGTTGAAACTGAGGGTACTTCGGCTCATCAGGCTCCTTGAGCCGTTGCAGTAAATCAAAATCTTCAAATTTTCAATTGGCAAGCTTTCCCAACAAATTCTCTCGTGGCTTGACATGACTAGACATCGGCAGAAGTGGTATGTCGTACTTGGTGTTTCTGGCAAGTTTCACCGCTGGTGCACCTTGTGCTCTCAGAGAGATATAAGATGGTCTTAAGTATATGGGAAGCTCTATGTCTACTGGTGGGGCATCTTGTTTCTTAGGCCCTATTATCTTCAGCTTTGATGTTTCAACTACAGGTTCCTTCCCCTTGTGCTGCAATGCTGTAGGGTGGCGTGGTGAATGATGTGAACCTTGGCCTTTTTCTGTGACAATCTTCTTAGCATGGGTTTTCATGAACCCTTCGGTCCTAGCTTGGTTGAATTCATGCAGCACTTTGTCTAGAGTAGACTCTTCAGACATTCACTTACAGCGTGAATATGAGCTCAAGAAAATCAATGAATTCTCTGTAGTACTTCACTTGAAAATCATGGTAACCGAATCACTATGCAAACTGCGGTATTTATAGGCACTCGAAGCCTTACTAGCACCCAAAAATAGCTAGATAAGCATTAAATGTCATGACTATTGGCCAAATCCATAGAGGATCTTGGTCCTTTCCTTCCTTAATTGCTTTAGAACGGATAATTTTGTGTCAAATGCTCAAGCGACGTCAACAAAATCATTGTATAACGGCTAGTTTTCAGCTCTAACGACTATTTTGAGGTGTAATGTCGAACTACATGGATGGGTGTCACCACTCCCAGTGCGGTGAACTGTGCAGTGTCATCTTAGAACTATGCATTCTTCACATTTCCTTTGATCTATGCCGTTGTGTTTTGAACTTCTCAACTGCGTGCTTCTACTTCTCTTTTTTTTTGTGTGCACAGCTTCACTTCTCGACTAGTGCTGCGCAGTTGATGCATCCTTTCCATTGAACTTCGTGTATCAGACTGTGTACAGATTTTGTTCAATTTCTAGTGCCCAATTTCAACTATACTTGAAACTTAGAAATTTCCTTCTCTTCTGATCACTAAGGGCTCTACGAAGTAGGACTATCCCTGTAGGTTTTTAGTCTACTTCCATTAAACAGACCTGGTAAGTTGTCTCCAGCTAACGTGGCTAACTGAGTTGCGCCACCATTAGTAAGATGCATAACAATATATGGTCCTAGACAATGCATTTTAAATTTTCCAGGAAATTTCATGAACTTACTATCATATAGGAGGACTAAGTCTCCTACCTAGAAGAATTTGTACTTGATATGGCGATCATGCCATGCTTTTTCTCTGTCCTTCTACACTTGTTGGTGAAAGCCTGCAATGAAGTGATCTTCCTCCAATCCAACCAAGTGTAGAAGTCTTTCCTCTATTGTTTCTTCATCTTCCATGCTTGTGAATGCAACAATTCTTAAGCTTGGGACTATGTACTCCATCGGCATCACAGCTTCCTATCCATAGGCCAACATTAAAGGTGTATGGCCTGTCAGTTTCTTACAAGTTGTTCTATATGCCCATAATACATCCGGTATTCTCAGGTCCCAATTATCCCTGTTTACATTGTGTACCTTTGTCAGCGCATTTTCCAATACCTTGTTGAAGGCTTCAACAGTGCCATTAGCTTGTGGATGATATGGTGTACTCCTGTGATGGTAGATGTGGAACTCCTCAGTAAGGGCTTCAATAGTTCTGTTTAAAAAGTGAGTTCCTTGATCACTCATTAAGATTTTTGGGCATCCAAATCTGGTAAGGATGTTCTCAAATATGAACTGCGTAGCAGTAGCTATGCTTTTGTCCTTCACTAGTTTAGCTTCTTCCCATCTAGTGAGATAATCAGTCGTGGTGATGATATATCTCATACCAGTCCTCTTTCCTGGTGGGTTAATAGGTCCCACGAAATCAATTGCCCATTTTTCAAATGCTTGCAGTGTCAATTGTTGTTTTAAAGACATTTCATCTCTACGCGATGGCTTTCCTATTCTCTGACAGACATCACAACTTTGACAATGTTCCTTTGAATCATAGCCCTGCTCTTAATATCTTCTGCACAGTATATCTACCTGTGTAGTGACCTCCAGACACACCTGAATGTGCCTCAACCAATATAAATGGCTTCTAATGCTCTAACACGCATCTACACAACACTTCATCTGGTCCCAACTTGTATAGTTGTCATGCGATGATAGTGAAGTCTGTTTCTCTAACTACCAACTGCTTCTTCTGCTGTGTAGTGAACTCTGTGGGTGCCAATCCTGTAGTCAAGAATTCTACAATATCTTTGTAATAATCATCTACGATCTGTATGGAAAATAACTACGCGTTAGGCAAATTGTCTTCGATATTTGTGGGTTCTTCGCCTGACTCAATGCTTGAGAGATGGTCAGGTCCTAGGTTTAGTCTGCATGACTTAACAATAATTTCAAAGTCATAATCTTGAAAGAGTAGTAACCATCTGCATATTCTCCCCCCTAACACTGGCTTAGTGACCAAGTACTTCAGAGCTAAATGGTCAGTGTACATGGAGAAATGTGCACCCAACAAATAGTGCCTGAATTTCTATAGTGCATACACCATAGCTAAACCCTCTCTTTTTGTGGTTGTGTAGTTCCTTTTGGCTAGAGACAACTTTCTGCTCGAAAATGCAATGGGGTGATCAATGCCCCCTTCACCTGGTTGAGCGAGCACAATGCCCAATGCTATAGATGAAGCATCAACATGTACATGAAATAGCTTATTCCAATCTGGAAAAACTAGAATAGGCGCAGTTACCATTTTCTCTTTTAGTGTATCTAGTCCTTTCTCGCATTCTATGTTCCATATGAATTGTGCTTCTTTCTTCAGAATTTTCTCCATCGGCCTAGTTATCTGTGCATAACCCTTGATGAACTTTCTGTAATATCTTGTATGTCCCAATGTCATGCGAAGCTGCTTTACTGAATTGGCTGCTGGTAAATTCACAATGACTGCGATCTTCGTAGGATCAACCATCAGGCCTTGCTTGCACACAATGTGTCCTAGTAGAATTCCATAGGGTACACAGAAAATACATTTCTTCAAATTCAAAGATATTTGATGTTGTCTACACTTAGCTAACATCATTCTCAGGTTTTCGTAATGGTTCTTTAGTAAACCAAAGACAACCCAATCATCAAAATAGACTTCTAAGAACTTATGGATAAAGTCCTTGAATGCAGCCACAACAGCTATGGAAAATATAGCAGGTTCATTCTTCAAACAAAATGGCATAACTGTATACTGATATGATCCCCATTCAGTAGAAAATGTGGTCTTATGTTTGTCTGCTTAATTAATCATGATCTGATGGTATCTAGAAAATTCATCAGTGAAAGAATAAGCCTCATTTCCTCCAACATTATCTAATACTTCATTTATAAATGGAGTAAGAAATGGGTTGTGTAGCAAAGAATCAATCAGCTTTCTCAGATCTACGCAGATTCTGATTTCTCCTTTTGTCTTTTTATCTTGGATAACCATAGGGATTATCCATTCTGATTCTTCAACTGGCTCAATGATCCTTGCTTCAAGCATCTTATCAATCTCTACCTTCACTCTTTCTCTGTATCTGGGATTCAGTCGATAAGGCCTCTGCTTAATGGGCTTCGTGCCTGGCTTGAGAGGTATCTTCATGACTCCCAAGTCACCCAAAATGCCTTTCATTTCGATGAACTTTGTTGGAAACAAATCCTTATACTCATGTATAAGGTCTTTGATCTGCGCGATCGTTTCATCATCCCAGTAATCTCCAATGGATGCGAACTTTGACTATTCACTTGTGCCAATGTTAACTTTTTTTGTCTTGATAGGGACGCTCATATCTAGAATTTCTAATGGAGGTCCCTGTACATCGTGTGCTCCCTTTGACTCAGGTATATTGATATTGCAAGGATCCTCCTCATCGCTCTCCTCCTCCTCTGCTTCATCTACGGAGAGGTTATAACATTCAAGGGCATATTCCATCTTTCTTGCCCATTATGGTTGCTGGTTCATAGTTTCTGGTCTGTCATTAAATATCTCTTCTTTGTTGACCTTTAATGCCTAGTTTATACTTGGGCATTCGTCTCTGAATATCCTTTCTTTGATAATATGCAGAGCTTCGTTTATGCTTGGAGAGTCATCTTCGAACCTAAACATTCTCTGGAAGTTCATAGTCATAATAGACCAATCTGTTGTTCCTCTGTGAAGCTCTACGTTTGTATACCAGTCCTTTGGAATTTGCTCTAATGTGTGCACAAATAGATGAACCCATTCTATATGTGGTCTGTTTTCCCATGCTTTTGAGTAGATCTCTATGTGATCCCTTGGATTTGTTTTCCCATTATACTTTTCCATTGTTAGCGTGGCTTTCTCTGTGAATATGATTTGCATCATGTGCTTGCACTGTTCCCATGTGGTCAGAGTCTACTTATGTGTGGCCCACCATCTGGCAGGTGTAGCGCGCATTGATATATCCAATGCGGGTATCCGATGTTCAGCTGAAACTGATACAATATACTCTTGAAAAAATGTATAGACGTTAGTTGAGCCATCACAAGTGGGGATTGGAATTACCTCTGTTCCAATCCAGTGCAGTGATCTTATGATCTGCGCACATCGCCTGCCAGATACTTCATGCATTCGGATTTTCCAATTCTCCAATCCCGCGTCGGAGTCTGATACACAAGAACTCTCACATCGCCAACTAAGTATTCCATCAGTCGTAGGATTGATGTAGTCGTCCTAATTCGGAGTCATCTTGTAAATGTGATCAAGGTCTTGTGCTTTGGATTCTTCATGTATTGGTTCATTGTATCTCTCTCCTTGTGAAGGGTCCAAGGGTGCGATGACCCTAATATCCCGCCCTTCGAAGATCATCTTTTTGGTTTTCAGGTTGACGATCACGAGGTTATCCATCGCCCAGTCTATCCCCAATAATGCTGGATATGGCTTACTGTCATCGATGATCTCCATAACCTCGAAGTCTGCTGAACTTCTTACTCCGCCAATGTCCACAAGTACATTCGAGAGTCTTCCAAAGGGAATAAATTTCTATTGATTTGCTAGTCTTAATTAGATATGTGACCATGATAACCCTGGTTTCCCCATCTGTTTCCATGTCTGCTTGGTCAAGAAATTCACTTCGCATCCCAAATCAAGGATGATCTCATCCATCTCATAGTCTCCAATCTGCGCACTGAGCCTCATTTCTCTTCCTGTTCTCTTATGGCTCTTTATATGGTGAATTATGCTCTGAGCAGTGTTTGTGCTACTGCGTGGTTCATATTGGTCTAGTAAGTTATGCAATTCCACTAAAGCATCTTCGCTTTTTAGTAACTTCATACAGCTCCGTAGGAACTGCACAACATAAGTTCATGTTTATGTTGCGTTACATGTTTTATCATACACTTCTAGCATATCCTTCATATGCGTTGTTTCACTTCGCAACGAGATTCTAGGTGTCACGGGTGCGGGCTCTTTGAAGGTCTCCCGTGCTTCTGCAAAGACTTCTTTGTTTCTTTCTAGATTGAAAGCAGGTGCTTTCCCAGTTTATTTTCTGATCCAGACACCTTCAGTAGGTGTTTGCTTACCTTGGTGGTCTCCAGAAGTCGAGGCTTCTAGTTCTTTATTTCTTCCTGTCACAACACCACTTCATGTCACAGCATTAATGTGTGGATCTCTAGTTCTTTTCTCTGTTGCGATCATCTGAACATTCGGGTTCTGTCCTTCTTGTTTTCTCTCTTGCATTTTTGCTTGTAGCACTGGGCATGCCTCAATGACATGATCAAAATATTTACATTATCTACATGTAGTACAAGCATTGGTACAGTATCTAGACAGATGATCAGGATGACCACAGCTATAGCATATTATATGGCCTTTTCCTCTTCCTTGTCCTGGGCCAGTGTTTATTCCTCTTCTGTGGAATCCACCACGGCCTTTGTATGCGCCCTAGTCATACTGCGCATTGTCATTGTGTTGAGGTGTTTCTTCTTGAACTCTGTAAACATCATGCTTCCTTTCTATCATTAGTTCATATGCTCGATAGTTGGAATCATCATGGCCAACTGATTTATAGAAATTACAATACAAATTCTTGGGTGTTCGCACATATTTCTGGATCAAATAACAATCTTTTGGGCGGTATCCTCTAATTCGACAAATCTCACACCATGGCCCTTGTTGCTAATTTAGTGGATTCGGTGCTCCATTATCGAGGTACTCTTAAAACAGAGGGAAACGTTCCTTCGGATGCCCTTCTCCCTTGCATCTTGTACACCAGACTTCTTCTCTGGTTTCTTTTCCCTTCTTAATGTCTTGTAATTGTAGTGTTAGGTTTGCTAGCTGGTTCTGTATCTGGACCATTCCTGTGCTAGTCTCTCCTATTGGTGAAGCTTCTAATTTCATCGCAATCTCCAGGGATTCTGTCTGCGAAACAACCTTTTATTGAAGCAGTGGTAGTCTAATGTGTGGCAACAGCGCAACTATGAACCACTCTTGGTGTTGTTGCGGTGCAATGTCAAAACTGACCTGATTTAACAATGTTTTAAACTTTTGGTCAAATTCCCATACCGACTCAGGCATTTTCTGCTTAATCTCTTTTAGTTATGTGATGCATTGTGACTCTGATTTAGGTTTATTGAACTCTCTTAAGAGGGTAGCCTTGATATCCACTAGAGTTCTATTATGTCCAGCAGAATACTTCATAAACCAGTTCAAGGCTCTATCTCTGATTGTAGTGATGAGTTGTGCTTGCTTAACAACATCATCCTGTACTTGCTTAATGTTCCACACAGCTTCACACAGAAACCAATGTTGCTCAGGGTCTAATAGACCCATTCCTTTAAATATCGATAGTTTTATATCGTCAGTCATTCTCCTTCTCGGAGGCGCAATGTTCAGTGCTGTGGTAAGGTAACTACTGTGCAGAGTGTTTTGAGTTGGAATGTTCTGAGTCAGAATGTTCTGAGTACTCACTCTTGCAGTGTTACTAATATTGACGCTCTATGGAATAGGAGGCACAATATTCTCAATTGGTGGATTTTGTGGAGTAATAGGCTGATAGGTAGCTGATGGAGGTGATGTCTAGCTATCAGTATCAACTTGGAACTCAGTGTCTATGCAGATTTCATGTTCACTAGGGTTCTTCTTGGTGGTATACTTATATCCTTTTCCACTTCTTAACTTGTGTGTATCTTTTTCGGTGTTGTTGTATGTGTTATTGACCATTACAGATTAAAAAACTTCTAGGTTTCTTACTACATTCTTAAAACACCTTTCTCAGCTAAAAGCATTTTGATATATAAACTCAGATTGTTCAGATACTTACCTCTGAATCCTTTGAAGAAATCTGCTTCTGCTGCACTATAGCAATTAAGGGTGTCCACAATGAACTCTATAATGAAGCCTTGTAGTATTTTGTCAAGCTAGAAGTCTGCTGCTCACGCGAGTGGACTATCTACTGCTTTTGGGGTCCACTCCGTAGGTACTCCCTCTTGGAAATAGTTCTTTCGCTCTACGAGTCTTGATAACCACTCGTGCAACTCGTTTCCAAGAGATGTGAAGAAAATTTCATAAATGGGTGCCCACAGGTATTTTTGCAACCAATCTATGTTAGAGAGATGTGGATGCCTATTCTCTTTTCTTGCAAAATCCCTCTATGTCTTGTCCACCCAGTTCCATATTTCTGTTTCCTCAGGATTCCAATTTTTGGTGCTCATCACTAGTTCAAGCGCAACAACAGAACCATTTGTTGGCTCATATGCTATTCTTTAGCTTTTCAAGATAGACCTAGGTTCTGAGCGGTTTAGGGAACCAGCAAAACCCCTTTTCACCGGCCCTTTCGGAAACAGTATATGAGCAGACTGAGGTCTCACCCGAGGTGAAGTTATGGAGAGTTTGTCGAATCAGGTTTCCACAATTGGGTGATGCACGCTTCAATGGAATGGGGGACTGCATGAAGTTCACCTACTTCTCAGTTGTTCCTTATACAATAGCGCATCCAAGGACTGCGCGGCTTGAAATGGATATTCAACAATAGGACAGAGCAACTGAAGACTGCGCTTCCTCTTCAGAAATTAACCAACTTCGACAGACTTTTACTTAGTGTAAATTACTCATTCAACCAACACCTTAGGCTGTGTATTTCACGAACTTATGCAACGTGATGAACTACTATGCACTATGCACTTCCGGTGTTGCACTCCGGGGAATCACACTACACAGACTTTGCTGACTTAAGTGTTTACCCAATACTCATGCATTCACCATGTTCAGAAGTTCTTCCACATTCAACATTCATTCATATGCATTCAACACTTAGCATATTATTCCTATCATTCATTCTTCTAGAGGATACATATGAAAGCAAAGATACATTTACTTATAAACAAGAACTTAACCATTCAACAGAAGCAAATACACATTCAATCACATAACACAAGGATTTAACGTGGTTCACCCCCAGGATGGGAGCTACGTCCACATGAACTGTCATTATATTATCAATGGGAAGGGTTCAATAGTTCCAGTCTACGCACTCAGCTGTAGACTCTCTTCTCTCTTCAGTAGGTCTCTGCACACGCAGCTGTAGATCCTTTTTACAATGTTCAGTCTCTCAACAGAGATCAATATTCAAAAATAATCAAAACGAAGATTAACCCTTTCCCTTACAAAAGTGCCCATTTATATAGCTCGTGCATTTAGGTCACGTCTGTTACAATGCATGTGGGCCAAAATCCTAAGGTTACCCAAAATTGGTGTGGTTACCCCGCTAACCAAAATCTGTTGAGCTATGATAGCAACTTCACCGTCGTGGCCACCCTTCTGTGCTGTCTCTGGCTACTGACATCTTCTAACTGAGCGTGGTCATGTCACTTTTAGCCATTTTGTTGAGCACATTTCGACGGGTTGCTTTCATCCCACCGTTCCTTCTCTAACGGTTTCCTGTATCTGGTCTGCTTAGTGCTTCCTTTGCTCGTGCGACCGGTTGCTTTCCTTCTTTGCCACTCCTTGCCCGCTTCCTGGGAATCTCGAAGCATCTTTCCCAAAATAGATTGCCGACCGATGTTACCGGAACTTATGTTGTTTTCCGTCCAAAACTATGCCATGCCAGATCTTCGCGGAACTGGCACTTCGTGGCGCTGCACCTTCGCCATGCGGTTAGTCTTACTTTGCTGCGTTGCGCTGTAACTTCACAGCTCCAAAACTGTCTTGCACAAAATTTCCTTAACTTGGGTTGTTCCCAACACATTTGAAGACAAAACATATTGATGTTCAATACCATTTTGTGAGGGAGATGGTGGAGAACCAGAAGGTGTTACTGGAAAAGGTAGACATGGTTAAGAATGTTGTAGACTCATTAACCAAGTCAGTGAGTACATCGAAGTTTTCCTGGTGTAGGGACACGATGGGCTTGTCATCCCTTTTAAAGTGAACTAAACTTATGAATATCCTATTTATGCAAATTATACAACAAGTGGGAGAATGTTATATACTTTGCATGGAAATTGACTAGCAAAGTCCATAGTCGATATGATTTGGATGCAACAAATGGGGGAAGTCTAGCCAGATGGGTGATTGGAATAGTTGTTTGAACGAAAGCAAATGACTAGTCAACTGGAAGTTGAAAAAATGACCAAGGTTCAATGGGAAATTGACCAAAGTTGACCCAATGATCCAGGAGGATCATCTCATAGTCAATCAAAGTTAAAGTCTTCAAAATGTAAAGTAAAGCTTACAGTGGTGAAGAGATTGTCAAGAGCTTTCTGGCAATGCTTGTTTCACACAAAAATACCTCCTCCCACATTGACTAGTGCTTTAAACAACGCGCCACCGGCGCCTGTTGTGTAGGGATATGGCGTTATTTGCTTATAAGTTATAGACGGGAATATGGGGGCCCAAAACCACCTCAAAAAATCCCATTTAAATCATGGTTTTGCACATTTTTCGAGGATATTCGAAGTGGTTTTGGCACAATTCCCAATGTTCATACAACCATTAATGGGGACGGATCCCAAGGTGGAATCCATACTATTTTTTCTTTTATGCAGGCAACGTTTCTTGATTTGCGTGCCAGAAAAGACCTCAAGAAAACGTAGTCGACTTTATACTCATTTTTCTCAGAATTTCGAGAGGATAGCAGTGGTGCTGTCTATTTTTGATGATAACTAACAAAAAATAGAAGTGTTTCCAGAAACCCATATTTGTAAGCTTTGAAGACTTAATAAGATTGGCCTTCTCATTAGAAGTGGCTCGGAGACATAGCCCAAGGAGGGTGAACTCTGTTATCAGTTCTTGCCCACAAATTTCATGGTTTGCATCTCTTTTATGTGTTTATGTGCTTCAATTATGCTATTTAATTTTTTCATTTAAAGCCTCTTTAATGGATTTAAGCTTATAAACATTCACATGCGAATAATGGTTATAAATATCCTGTCATTTTCGGATCAAGTTTGGTATCAGAACATCTTAACCATTGCATTGTGAGTTTGTGAATGTTAACAAGATCTAGGATTCAACATGGTGAAGGAGAGCTTGAAGAGATTGATCCAGAAATTGGCTCAAGAAGAAGAAAGAAAATGGCAGATGAAGACTACCGAGAAGAAGATGAGAAGGCTTTCCGTAAAGCTTTCTATCAGATAGCAAATAGAGTAGAAAAGTTGTTTGTATATTATCATGAGAGGTTGGAAAAAAAGAAAATAAAGAAGGAGAAAGCATATCATAAAGCTGTAGGAAAAGGAGGAGGGCCTTCTGAACCTTCTTCTCCATCTTATTCCTCTTCTGAAAATTCCAGTACTGCTTCTTCTAATTCAAAGAAACAACTTGAGAAGATTAAGTCTGATTTACCTTATTTGAAACATGACATTAAGTTTGATTTTCCTACATATAATGGTGAACTTAACGTAGAAAATCTAGATGATTGGATCAGATAGATTGAAGTGTATTGCAAGATTCAGAAGCTTGTAGATGATAATACAAGGATCCAATTGGCTACTTTCCATCTTGGAGGCACGACTCTCATCTGGTGGGAGAGTAAGACATGGGAAGGCATCCTTAACAAAGGTAAAATTATCTCTTCCTGGTATGAATTTACTGCAGGGTTAAAGAAGCAATTTTATCCATTAGGCTACATACAACAAGCCATGATGGAGTGGAAAAAATTAAGGCAAGGTAAAGGTTGGAATGTATAAGAATACACTCAAGAATTCAGAAAGAGAGCTTTAATTTTGGGTATACCTCTCTACACTCAGAAAACTCTTCTCAAGTTTATTGGAGGATTACATAGTTATTTGTGTCATACAATACTTATGTTTAATCCTACTAACCTGGATGAAGTGTGTGTTCAAGCCACACATATTGAATCCAAAGAGAATAATTTTCATGATGAATTTTCCTCAGTTGAATCCAGTAAGTTGAAGGAAGGTAAGTACAAAGGGAAGAGAAATAATACTGCTACCATGAAGAAATGGGATACAAAAATTTCATGTTCTCATTGTTAGAGAGATGGGCATGATGCAAAACATTGTTGGAAGCTACATCCAGAATTGAAACCGAAGTGGTTTAAGGATCAGAAAGGGAAGCAAAAAGCTATGGTTATCGTTGAGGATCTTGGATCAGATTCTGAGGATGAAACAAAGATATAAATAGTAGGTGTGAAATGTAAAGCTATTGTTGGTAATGATTCTAACATTGGTTCTTCATGTGCTTCTACTTCTAAAGATCATGAGAGTTCTAAGGATAGAGAAAGGAATGCACTGTTTCATATAAGGGTAATTACAAAAAACAATAAGATTGACACACTCATAGATAGTGGATCTCAAGGTAATCTTATTTTAGAAGAAGTAGTTAAGAAATTGGGATTAACAACAAAACCACACAGGAAACCTATGCAAAGATAAAATATTACAAGTAACAAGGCAATGTGATATAAAGTTTGCAACAACATCCAAGTTTGTAGATGAAGTTGAATTTGATGTGGTTCCACTAGATATCTGTGGAATTATGTTGGGAAGCCTGTATTTATATGATCGAAAGGAAATCTTCTATAGAGAACATAATCACTATCATTTGTTTAAGGAAGGAATTGAATACATAGTACATTCACATTCATTTAAAAATGACAGATCATTGGGAACTACACAACAATTGAAAAGGGTTGTTAATGCAAGTCGGAATTTGGCACTTATTTCTATATGCAAGTTAAGGAAGAAAATAATCCTAAGCATGAAAAGAAAGTGTCATTGCATCACAAGACATCTA
Organism: Larix kaempferi; assembly: GCA_027924585.1. Classification (NCBI taxonomy): domain Eukaryota; kingdom Viridiplantae; phylum Streptophyta; class Pinopsida; order Pinales; family Pinaceae; genus Larix; species Larix kaempferi. The sequence goes on along the minus strand of BSBM01000426.1, from coordinate 12,589,126 downwards.
TTATGGTCGATAGTGTTCCTATGATAAAACATAAGCATGATATGCGTAAAATCTCTTTCACATGTTCAATGTTGATATTTAGCTTACTACTGATCAACAATATGTGGTTTGTTCCTACAATATTGAATGAAGATTTTGTTGAAAAAGGGATTAATGTACTTAACAATGTCACTGTAGTGTTGATTATTATTATTATGAGTCAAATGTATAGTTTCCAAGAAGAATGGACAAGTGATACGGGACAAGTGAGACGAACATGTCCTCACTTATTTTCTGAATGATTCAGGATTTGGTGGTCCAAAATATTCTTAGTGGGAAGGTTTGATCCAGGAGGATAATCTCATAGTCGATCGAAGTTAAAGTCTTCAAAATGTAAAGTAAAGCTTACAGTGGTGAATAGCTCGTCAAGAGATTTCCGACAACACTTGTTTCATGCAAAAATACCTCCTCCCACATTGCCCAGTGCTATAACCAATGTGCCACCGGTGCCTGTTGTGTAGGGATATGGCGTTGTTTTCTTATAAGTTACAAGCGGGAATATGGGGGCCCAAAACCACCCAAAACCACCTCAAAAAATCCTATTTAAACCACGATTTTGCACAGTTTTTGAAGAGATGAAGAGGTTTAGTTTGCACAGATTTCGAGGCACGGTACATGCAAAGTTCCCAAGATAGTTTTGGCATGCTTCCTGAGGTGGTTTGTACAGTTACCAAGGTGGTTTCGACATGCTTCCTGAGGTGGTATTGCATGATTCTCAAGACGGTTTCTGCATGGATCCCGAGGTGGTTTTCTGCATAGTTCCTGAGGCATTTTGGAATAGTTCCCGAGGTCCATACAAAAATTAATGGGAACGGATCCCGAGGTGGAATCTACACTGTTTTGTCTTTTATGCAGGAACTGTTTCTTGATTTGCGTGCCAGAGGAGGCCTCAGGAAAACATAGTCGAATTTTTACTCATTTTTCTCAGAATTTCGAGAGGATCACAATGGTGCTGTCTGTTTTTGCTGATAACTGACAGAAAACAGAAGTGTTTCCAGAAACCCATGTTTTTAAGCTTTGAAGACTTAATAAGATTGGCCTTCTCATTATAAGTGGCCCAGAGACGTAGTCTAAGGAGGGTGAACTTTATTATCAGTTCTTGCCTACAAATTTCATGGTTTGCATCTCTTTTCTGTGTTTATGTGCTTCAATTATGCTATTTAATTTTGTCATTTAAAGCCTCTTTAATGGATTTAAGCATCTAAACATTCACATGCAAATAATGGTTATAAAGATCCTGTCATGTTCGGATCACCCAATCAAGTTGATTGTAACATAATAATTGAAAGTGGTTAGGCAGTTATGGATTATCATTAATGATCAGTTGGTTGTATTGCATCTATAAATAAGATGTAATGGCTATGCATGAGATATAGTAGTGTGTATCATGATCATGTAATGAAGTGTGATTATGGTCTAGCATGTCACAATTGTAAACACCTATTTTGAGTGTTTGATTAATATATAAGTGAAAGCACACTAGTTTGTTGGTTTTCCTCGAGGAGAGAGGTTTCCAAGGTAAATTTTTCATAATTTGTTGATGTTATTGTTTGCCATTATCTTATGTGAATGTTATTAACTATATGAATCAATTCGCAAACCTGTTGTAATCGGTATGATCAACCAATAGTGAGTCACCAAATACTTGAACCCTCTAAGCGCCACGATCCCATGCAAGTTTGAGAGCAAGCTCCAGAGCCATCATCTCAGATATATTATTTGATTCTTCACCTATCCCCAATGAATTAAGTTTTTTTCCAATGACAACTTGATAAGTGAATTGTTCCTCTAGCTCCTCATAATAATGAAGTCCCTTTTATAGATCCATTGAGATATAGTTAAATCCTAGAGTTTTATATAATCTCTTCCACACCATTTCTTGATTTTTTTACTAGATTACATTGTACAAATCTATTAAGAATATTCATGGACTATCGATCACATTGCAATGGATGTATATTTCGATCCTCAAATAAACTCGTATTTATGGATAACAATACTCACCAAGATACAATGAGAGGAAGTGCACGATGCATTTTCACAACAAATTTCCCATCCCAAATTTTAAGACATTCTTTTGCTTTGCCTCCATTCCAAAAATTATTTAAACCTATAAATACATCTAATTCCTTCCAAACCTATTTAGTGTAAGAAAAAAAGATGAGTAGGTGATTAATATTCTCATCATATTCTTTGCCAAGAGAACACTATTCAGGTCCATTTTTCTTTCTCTTTTGCAAGTTAGATCCCATATAAGCACCTTTTTATTGAGTGACAAACACATAAATTTGAGGCTTTTAACGGGACTTTTACTTCCATATCTTTCTCCACCAACAAATAAGCTCCTCCCTAATACCTTTTTCGAATAAAATCTTGTAGCCCAACTTAAGGAGATATATGCCTCTATTTGGATTCTTTGACTAGATTAACTCCTCATCTATCTCACTAATATTGATGTGGCTAGACTTCAAATTTTCTATGTATTCGTCCCATTTCAAAGCTTCCTCATCTAGCAGCTCAACACTCTCTACATTCTTCCATTCATGGCTCCAAATTGTGGATGATTCAGTATCGACTACCAAAGAAAAAGTAAATAAGCCATTCTCTCTAAGAGTAGCATTTAATTTATTTTTATAGCCTAAAGGATACACCACATCTAACCCATGGCTCTTCACTTAGTCATTATTTGACCTTGTTTCCATCTCCCACCCTCAATACAAGGAAATTATTTATGATGGGAAAGGCCTTTACATAGGCCCTCCAAATGATTGATCCATTTTGAGAATATTTTGTGGATCTTTGATCCATTCTTCGACTACATCAAGATAAATACAGTTCTGAACTATCACCTAACACCGGAGTCTGTGCACCAATATAAGCCTCCAAACACATTTATCCCATTAACAATAGAAAAATGAAATACATTTTTCATTCCCAAGCCCTTAAACTCCTTTGGTATAGCTAATCACTGCCATTTGACAATTGGAATGCCTCTTTTATCCATACAAATCTAAAAACATGACCTTCTCAGTTTATACAATATTCCTTTCGTAATAAAGGAAAGGGCCATCCAATAAACAAGGATGAATTCAACCAGCAATTTTACCAATACGAATCTTCCTCCCCGATGTTGGGAATTAGAGCATCCCAACCATTAAAAATTCATGCACAAATATTGGTTCATAAGAGGGAAAATATTCTACAAACCTTGCATTGTATTGATCTCACATCAATGATGCATTTTTTTATAACAATAGAGTATGTAATGAGGTCCCTTTATATAACAATAGGTGACCATAACAATCATGCCATAATTGGAATTTATGTTCAACAATATGCATAACTATCTCCCACAATATCTCTCCTTAAATCTCTCAAGTGATCTCATAAGGTCCTCATCCCTAACTTATCTCTTTGTCTCCATGCTTGATTTTGTCACGTACAAATTTGTACATAATATTCATAATTACATATTATAATGTCACCATTAAATATCATAAGTAGTAATTAATCCTTCACCCAAGACAACCAATGATTACATAAAAATGAGAATCTGTTCTCAACCTTGGTAATAAACCATTCCCAATCCCTAATCCCATAGTAATTGGGATTTATGGTTAAATTGGTATTTTAATCCATGCTATAGATTGAACTATTGATACAAGAATAATTTGTAATGTATCTCTCCTCATCTTCCTCCATCCCAAACAAAGAGATGGTAAAATTTCTAAAATCCAACACAATGTAAATTTAGAAACTCTCACATAATGACAACTCACTACAAAAACCTCCAACTCAAATTCCTAATATTCACTAGCATCCCATAGAAAAATAACAGAGATCAATCACTTATTTTAAATTACTAGCATCCTATCTTGATCCATCACCAAACAATAAAATATCATCTACAAATAACAAATGCATTAGATTAATCAATCTCATTCGGATGCTAAAGATCCAATCCTTTTTGCATCCAACAAATCCCTACTTAAACCTCCTACCACAATTAGGGAAAATGGAGGTGAGAAGGGGAACCCTTGTTGCAATCCTCTTCTCATCCTAAGAAAACTTGTATCCGAACCATCAATTAAGACATCGAAAGAAATTGTTGATACATAATTCATTACCCAAGTTACAAACTGTCCATAGAACCCCGGGTGAATCAACATGAGCCTAAAATAATTCCAATTAAACTTGTCATAATCTCTTTTGAGGTCTATTTTCAGTACCATAATAGACATCTTTATGGTTTTGACTGAATGCAATCCCTCCTGCATGATACTAATCATCTCATGGATCTTTCAACTTGATAGAAAACCAAATTTCTCATTTGATATCAACTTCGAGAGAATATTTTTTACCCTCATCACTATCACCTAAACAATTATTTTGTATATACAATTGCATAAGGAGATAGACCAACTCTCATCAAAAGACATGCGATTATCAAATTTTGGGATTAAGGAAATAAAGGTTCAGTTGAAAGCAACAATAATTCTTTCGTTGGCTCTTTATTCCTCAATGACCCTCAATAAGTCTTCACCAATGATTTCATAAAACTCAAGGAAGAATTCAGCTAGCCATCAATTTGAGCCAAGTCTTTTATCCTTTTTGAACTTATGAACAACTTCCTCCAATTCACCCTTTGGAAATTCATCCATGGGTGAATCCATGTAAATGGGTAACACTTTTTAATGAAATGTAGTGATGAAAATGTGACATTTTACATATTTTTAAAATTGAATCCCTCAAAACTCATGTACACCTTGTAAATTTTGATGTAGAGTAGTAAAACAATTTGTAGAGAAGTGCTTTGTATTTTTAAAGATATTTAAAAAATATTAATATGATTGAATGTGTTAAATTTCAATATAATTAAGTGCTTGTCCTTGCACATTCCATATATGTGTGTGTGGCTATTTCCATTGTTTCTTAAATGGGAGGAGTATATATTGCTATATATGTTTGCATTTCTTTTTGGGTCTTCTATCTTTATTATGAACATGTGATTCTTCTTCCTTATGAATCTACCTAGTGCATGTGATTGTTGCCAATGATATCCTTGGTGATTTTTCATCTTCATCAGAGTCTAACATGAGTCTTCTTCAACATAGGCCTCTACTTCATTTCTATTTATAATTTTATAGTGATATAAGTGATTGGATGCACATCTATGACCTAGAACCCAATTCTTACCACATATATGAGAGTTATTTTCCCTCTTCATTGGAGTTCTCGATGGAGGTGTCTAATTCTCTTTCAACTTCATTGCTGTATGAATTTTGACTACAATATCTATCCACTAGGAATGTCTCCACAATATCTACATTCAGCCTCCCTACATAGTTGGGCTTCCAAAATGTAATTTTTCTCCTCTCTTAGATGTTGTGAAGGATATTTGGAATTTTCAGAATTTGTGGTCTGATATAGATTTTTCCTTGAACACACGTTGTCATGATTATAGTTTGACCCTTTTAACATATTTTTGATGGCTTTTACCTCACATTGAGAATTTTTCACAACCAATCTATGGTTTGATATAGATTTTTCCTTGAATACACTTTGTCATGATTATAATTTGGCCCTTTTAACATATTTTTTATGGATTTTACCTCACATTGAGATTTTTTCATGGTTGTGATATTATGCTTTTCTAACTCATATCTTATGTATGGGTTTAATCCATACATAAGTAATTGATCCTTTGATGATTCAAGCAGTATTGTTGTCAATGCTTTCCACTCCCATGTGTATTCATCTACATTTCCCCTTTGTTGTATTCTAGTGAATTTTGCAAAAATGCCCTTCTCATTTATACCTTGAAACCTCTTCAAGAAATCATTTTTTAACTTGAACCAACTATATAGGAGCACACCTTAGTCTTAGAGTTCCACCAAATGTACCACTTATAGATGTTACTTTCAAGCTGCATGGTGGCATATTTGATTTTTATTGTCGAATAGGAAATTATGCATGTCAAAATAGTCCTCTTCCTTGCTTTTCATCTTCATGAAATCTCGACAACTCTATGTTCATGTCATCTAGTATTTGTATATTTCCTTATTGTTTAATTTGGATAACACAAAGGTTGATTGACTAATTGGAATCCATTTGGGGACATGCTCAATTGAGGGATGGATGTACTTGTTGAGTTTGGGTTATTTGTACTAAAATAATTTGGTTGTGGTTTAATTGCATGTGTGGGATTTGTATTGCTTAATGATTTTTTTATTCTGTAAGTAAGAAAACTTTATATTATATAACAGTGTAAGATTTTGTCATAGGAGTGTTCCAGTACCACTTTCTAATCCCTTAACACCCTCAACCCATCCTTTACAATCATCAGAAACCAAAATTACCTTTCCCTCTAGGGAAAATTGGGCATTTACCAGCCTTATTAGCAAAATTGGACCTTAAAACAGAGACTTTTATGTGACAGTCTAAGCCTGTAATTGACACTATATCAACTACTAAAAATCTTAACAAAACCTAAGAGAGCCATTCATCTTCAGTCACTGAACCTGAAAACCAGTCGATGGACTGTCCTCACCAGCATTCTGGGAACTAGCATTTCGCATTCCTACAACAACATCACCCTCCGCAACCAGTCTAGGGAGAAAAAAAATGCCCAAATGTTTTGGAATAACATCAATCTTCATGTGCATTAGTCTAGAATCTGCACAGGGCTCTTTCCAGAAGTGCATTGGGATTTCCTCACCTTTGGTTTTTTGCCTTGCACTCAACCATAATTCTCCCATTGAAATCGCTTGCTCATACAATGAAAACTGAACACGGGTCAAACCTAGGTCGATTATCCATTATTCTAATGCTGAGAAATCCTCCACTAGTTTCGCCACCTCTAGGTTGGCCCATAGTTCCTTCTCCACAGCTTCAATCTCGTCCCAAACTTCCTGCGGAATCGATGCCTTATACATCCACGCGTCTTGGGCCACATGCAAATGCTCCCAGTTGGACCGATTCAAACCAATGTCTCCCTTTCCTTTCCCTTCGCCATGCATCTCCATTGCCTCATACCACTCAAATGTCAGGATAATCGACGGATTTTTCACGGCCACCTTCCAAAGAGGACTACCTTCATGTAGAGACCACCTACTTCATCCACCTCCAACCTTATACCATGCTGAGGACCAACTGAGGTCATAGTCATTAAAAACAGTTTGATTACTGCAGATTATTCCTACCCATAAATCATTGCCCGTACCTAAGGATGGACCACCAACAATGGTGACGCAAATATGTAACATCCCGAAAAATACCAAAATTTAAAATTTTTTAAAATAGCAATAATTATCAAAGTCATTAATGCGGAATATATAAATTAATTCGATTTATTAACTAAGATAATTAATAACGATGACACATCATACTTCTCAAATAAATATGATATAATTGTATTTGCTATTTCAGATTTAAACAGATGTTAAACTCCTTAACAAAAGATCTTTTTATGATTATGCATAAGAAATATAATTTACAGATATACTTCAGTTCTAAATATAATTACATGTTGTGCATTGTTTGTACTATTATGATGTTCTTGTTGAAGTGCTGACAGTTTGTATGTATGATGATGAAGGGGTCCTACGAGGTACCCTGGATTTTACTTAGCTACGATCAGCTAAGGCATTTGAATCCTGTTTCCATGTGCAGACCGTAGGTAAGAAATTCTAGGACAACATGTGTTAAGAGTACATGTGTCTTCCAATTCAACGTCAATGTAAAATTAGAATGCTAAGTACTTCCTTGCGACACAAAATACTGGAGGTATGGATACTTGGTTCTAAATCTAGTTTATGTACTGACTTACAAAGCTCTTCAGTGTTATCATTTCATGTCGTCCAAGTGTTCTGTTATAATGCTACATATATTATCATATGACTACTGTCATTATCATTAAAACAACGATACTAATATCTATTGATAATGCTATTAGGAAGCTTGTATAAATAGTGTTTATACCTTTGAACTATCATTATATTTTGCGTCTACAGAACTTAGACTACTCTAAGTCATGTATTTATCATTTGAATATAAGTAAAGTATAGTGACTAATGATTGTACTAAGGACTTAGCTTTAGAGTGTATCTCGTCCACCCTTAAACTATACCTATGGTAATACCTTGATCAATAGTCTTTGCACTACATGGCTAATCATATGGAATTTATTGTGAATATGGTATTTATTCTATGGACTAGCATTATAAATTTCATCCTATTGCTTATACAAAACTAGAGAAATGAAATAGAAATATTTTATAGCTACAATAATACATAGACATATAATACAAATATTACGATACCTAAGTTCAAACTTTGAACTATATAAAATGTGCACTAATATTACATTGATATGATTTACAATATGCAATGATATGATTTTAAATATGCAATGATATGATTTATATTCATTTAAGTGATGTATTCAAACCTTTGAAAGGCTAAGGCCTTAGCAATAGAATGAACTATGCTATATGACCTAGCTCTTATTCTAAGTATCGATAGTGTATGTTATTGCATTTCACACAAACTCGTTAATGAGGTGATGAGTTAACAGGTATTAAATTTGCTACTGGCAGGTTGACAGTGTCCCGTTTAGGTAGTAATGGTCCTGACCAACTCCATAGTAGAAAGTGTGGCTATCAACCCATGTAATCCATCCACGTGAAATTTGGTTGATAAAATAACTAGGAATCCTAGCTGTGCATGGTTACCATAATGCTTCTCCTCTGAGCTGTACACGGTATTGTTCCTTAGCATGCAGTGTTGGAATTGTCGTGGTTGTTGTAATTAATGAGATATTAATGAAATAGTTGCTCGACTTTCAACGTAGATTGTTGGCACCTTCTTGCTCGTCGATCTCACCAGATCTTGATCGTTGAAGATGAAACCCTAAACCTCGTTGTATGTAATGGTGGAGAGTTTCCTAGTCTTCATTTTTACGTTAGAGTTGAGGCCGACAAGCTGCTAAAATGTAGGGTTGGAGAGAGTATCTCTCAGGGGGTTTTGATCCTGTGACCTATAGGAGGTATTTTTTAAGAGTTACTGGCTTAAGCTCTCTGCACTTAACCCACGATACGCCATTATAGTGATGGGGTTTCTCTGGCCAGTGTAATGAATGAAATTCGGACGGGGTTCGATTCTCCTGTTTGTGATAATGGTTTTCTGTGTTAACTTAGGGTTGGTGTCAAATATCAACATGCTTCGTCATTTACTGGTGTAGTGCGTCAATACTCCGAAGTATCATTTTTTTATAGGGTAAGTATTTCATGACAGTGAAATAATACTGTAATGCTTGTTTTGATTCTTGCAATTTCTTGTTTTAACCCTTCATAATGTGTTTTGGTAGGTACCCACTTCGTATGAGATTTCTAAACGAAAGGTTTGGAGAATGGAAATGCTGTTATTGCTTCCTAGTAAGCTCTAGTGGTTCTTGAAACCTTGTAGGTGCCTTTGATGGTGATTTCTGTGTGCCGAGAGTTGGAACCATTTGACTTGTTTCGGTGATGGCCGAGTGTGAAGTTTTTAAATCTTGTTTTGTTAATAGCTGTTCAGAAGATAATATTCAGTTCTTTTAAGATGCCATTCGGCTCTTTAATGCCTGGCTGCGTTGTTCAAAAGGAACTTCAAACTTTTGTTTGTTTTGCTAGATGTTTAAGGGTAAAACCCTATGTAGTTTGTTGCTTCACGCCTTGTTTAAAGGTATTGGTTGACAAGGGGCAAGCCCCATGTATTGTGGAACCTTGACAGGTCCGTAATGTAATTCTCTGTTATAAATTTTAAATGGAAACCAAGAACCGAGGGTTCTCTTGCACTTATAGAAAATGGCTCATTTTTGCAATGGAAAGTTATGTTTTTGAATAATAGTTGAGAGCACTATGTAAATAATGGTTACAGTGATGCCAAGCAACGATGGTTGTCTTGGGCCGAGAGTTATAGTTTGCATAACTATATAAAATTGTATTCTTGTACTTCGTTCTCGTTGTTGATAATCATGTTTGGAAAATCGATGAAATAGTTTGACTGTTATATGTTTTCGAAATGGCTATGCCACAATGTTCTATTTGTTTTACGAAAGAAACCCTACCTGTAGCTTACGATTACTATCTAGCTTGTACTGAGCTTTTGTACTATAGACTTAACCTTTGCAACAAATAGTTTTGAAGTTGTGTATGTGTTCTTACTAAGGTTATGAGCTATCGATAGACATTGGTATAGAATCGTGCTTTTTTCTAAGTGAAGTTTATTGTCTTATAGCAATCTTGAAATGTTTTAAAAGATGATTTGGTAAAGAAAATTGTCAATTAGGGTTTGGAAAACTTTAATTGTTAGACTCAGAAAATAAATGTTTAAAGTTTGCCATGAAAGGCTTGAGAAGAAAAATTATGAACTATGTAAACAGAACTAGGGTCTCTAGTATCTTAAGGTTTAATACAACTGTGCAGATATGTAATAAATGAAATCAAAAGTGATAGTTAGTGAAGAAATGAAATATGTATAATTGTAAGAAATTTATACAGAGATTAATTCTTGCAGCTGCTATAATTCTTGAAAATATAATTACTTGAAAAACATGAAATGTATAGTATTGAAATGCATTTGCTTACTATCTGAACTAGATAGAGTTAAAAGAGATATAAAGAACTGTGCAGAAACAAAATGTATTTTATTTAGGAATGAAATGAATGTTATGCAACTGTTTATACTATACTGTGATATCTCCTGCATTTAAACATATAATAGAATTTGACAAGAACACTACTGTATTCATTTTTCCAATCAATGGCATTTTGCCCATCTCTCATCTTTCTTAATTTACTTCTCTATACTGGAGTACGATCCAGAGAACAACATGGGAAAAAATATAGAGATGGTTATCAATTCAATCATTTCATAAAGCTCTTTCATTTAGAATCATATTTAGATCAGAAAATAAAATGATTTCTTTTACATGACAGAGTTTAATAATTCTACTATGCAGAAACATTTAACTGTAAACAAAAAATAGGAACAGTAAAACCTGGTTGACTGTAGGAGAAACAAACAACCCAAGGAACCTGTTCCACCCAACCTATTCTTGAAGATAGCTAAGTTACTTGCCTTAGGACCCCCGAGCCTGTTCATTGAACCACTAGGAGGAAGATTCTGTAGAAGCCTTAGTACATCAACTTGCAATAGAATATAGATTGTCCAGTCATCAAGACTCAACAGTCAAAGAGACCTGCACCAGCACTTTGAGAATATGAATTTGTTGTATTTGTGTTATTATTATTTATTTTGAGAATTTTTTTTTTAACTTTAGAAAATGTCACTAATATATGGAAATTTTTAGGCATTTTATATACCACATGTTAATATATGGAAATTTTCAGGCTTTTTATATACCACATGTTAAATGCAATTTCCCTTGATTGAAAAATATTTATGAGTTTTGTCGAGAGGAAAGAATTTAAATGTTGAAGTGGTAGTGAAGATCATGTTAACAAACTAAGGTCTTTGATGACTTAACTTATCATGGTAAATGCATTAAATATCATGTGAACAAACTAAGGTCTTTGATGACTCGAACTTATCACTGGACCTGGTGGTAGAGGAACATAATGTAAAGATACTCTTACTCAATAACATGACAGGGTCAGTTCAAGCTAATGAGGGTCATTTTTGGCGCGTTAGATGCAATAGAAAATTGAAAAAGCATGCATCCCTCAACTTTCCCTCAACTTACTTGGATTTTTTGAGATACTTACGCAAAATATCTTGCATTGAGTAAAAAAGATGAAATGTAGGAAATTGAATCACGTTTCCGAATATATAACTTTTATGTATTGAAAATTTGCATAGCTATGCCAAGTTTCATTTTTACTAACAGACAATTTTTATTTTTTAGGCAAATGATAAGGTATATGTTTTTGTGGGTAGAGCCTTTGAGGGCCTAAATGATGGAATCAAGATACAAAAATCGACATGCATGTAGAGAACACATAGCACTTGTGCGCCATTATTTTTCGAAAATTAAATTAGTAATTTTATAATTTTTTTATAATTGTCTAAGTGATTAAACCTCGAAAATAGTACCTCTTTTGTGGGTAGAGCCTTTGAAGGTCTTAATGCAAAAATATTGAAATGGGTTTTTCATAGAACATGGAGGTTAGTGTCCTCTTGTGCACCATACAATTTTTTTTTTAAATGATCGAGAATTGAAAAATTTATGGAAGAAACACTAACAGTGTGTTTCACGAGTTAAGGAGGTAAAACAGAAAAGAAATTGAAAGAAAATAGGAAAAATTAATATTTCAAAATAAAAGTTACATATTTGGAATCTGCAGAAAAAATGCTATTTGTGTCTAAGATTTCATCAAAAATGACTCCGTGTAGCATATTGTAATGAGTGGCTAAACACAGGCTTCTCTAGAAACTAGAAGAAATACCCAATTAGCTTTGGTTTTTCATTAACATAGCACAGGTTTGGAATCACCGAAGCAACTCCAAAGCATACACATAGGATTATTGTTGACATGCGAGCATGTGACTCGGCCTGGTTTAGGCTCTACAAAACATGAGCACGTTCTGTTTAAATTCAAAAATATTGCCGCGCTTTTAGATGTACATAACGCGCTCGTGTTATATAACTGCATAACGTGCACGCGTTATATAACTACAGAATGCGTACGCGTTATATAGTTAAAAAATGCGCTTGCGTTATGTAAATCATAAAATACATGTTTAATACTTGAGAAAGAGGGAGTGTGGAAGACTCAAGGGAATTTTTGTTTAATATTTGAGAAGGGGTGGGGAAGGGTCAAGGGAATCTATGGTTAATATTTAAAAGGGGTGGGAAAGGGTCAACGGCTTAGAAGGATGTTGGAAGCTTGAGTGGGGAAAGATGAAGGGAATGAGAACATGATGGGATACAGGGGGTGAAGGGAAGTGGAGCTTGAGAGCAATATTAGGAGTAGAATATGTTCTGAAGAGGTATAGGGTTAGAATTTGAAAGTGAGACTTGAGTGACAAGGGGGAATGGATGGAGGCAAGGGGGATGTGAGAGAGAAATAAAGAATACAAGGGGGGGGGAGACATAGAGCGAGGGAGGGAGAGAGACAATGGGGAGGAATGGATTTGGAGGGAGTGAGAGATAGATGGGGATAGAACGAAATAAAGAGATAGGAAGGGAGGGACAGAAAGGGTTGGTGGGAGACATGCAGGGAGTGGTGGCAATGGAGAGAGAGAGAGAGAATATGAGAGGAGGGGGAAGGGACATAAAGTGTGTGAGAGAGAGGGAGTGATGGAGAGATTGGGATAGTTTGAGGGAAAGATAACATGAGGGAGGGATAGAAGGTGAGAGAGAGACAGGTGATGAGAGAGGGAGGGAGAGAAGGTAGAGTGAGGGATGCATGGAGAAAGGTAGAGATAGATATGGATGGAGGGGGGATGGGTTTGAGAATGGAAAGAGACATAATGTGTGTGTATGTGTGTGTGTTTGAGAGAGAGAGAGAGAGAGAGAGAGAGATTGATGGTTGGGGAGAGAGAGACTAGAGGGAATTGTGAGCGACAAAGAAAGTGGGAGGTTGTGTGTGTGTGTGTGTGTGTGTGTGATAGGGAAGGAGGAATTAGTGGGGTGGCAGGGACGAAGATGGTGTAAGGGAGAGAAAGCGACATAGAGGGAGGGAGGTAAAGGGAGTGAGGGACATAACCAGGGACAAATCTAGAGAAAGAGATAGGGAGGGAGGGATACAAGGTGAGATAGAGAGGGTAGGGGGGAGGGATAAAGGCACATAGGGTTTGTGATTAAGGGAAAACAAAGGGAAAGAGTTCTATAGGGACTTGGATATTTGCGAACATATACATAAGGTGGATACCCTCCTTATCATCATCTTCATCACCATCACCATCTTCATCATCATCACCCTCATCATCATCATCAGCATATTCATCATCATTTCCATCTCTAGGTTCCTCATCAACATCTCCATCATCATCATCTTCTTCATCCTTATCATCTTCATCACCATCACCATCATCATGAACATCTTCATCACCATAAACATCTTCATCATCATTTTCATCTCCCCCTTCCTCATCAACATCTCCATCATCATCATCATCAGCATCATCATCTTCATCAACGGCACCATCATCATCAACATCTTCATCATCATCACCATCATCATCATCATCATCAACATCTTCATCATCATTTTCATCTCTAGGTTCTCCATCAACATCTCCATTAGCATCATATTCTTCATCATCATCATCTTCATGACCATCATCGTCATCATCAACATCTTCATCATCATCACCATCATCATCATCATCATATTCCTCATCAAATCAACATCTACATCATCATCATCATCATCATCATCATCTTATGAACATGATCATGATCATCATCTAAACATCACCATCACCATCATCATCAACATCTTCATCATCATTACCATCACCATCATCATCAACATCTTCATTGTCATCACCATCATCATCATCATCATTGGAATTTGTAGGTTCCTCATCAACATCTCCATCATCATCATCTTCATCACCATCATCATCAGCATTAACATCTTCATCATCATCACCATAATCATCATCTTCATCATCATTAGATCAACATCTCCATCATCATCATCTTCTTCATCATCTTCACCATCATCATCATCATCATCATCATCTTCATCGCCATCTCCATCATCTTCAACATCTCCATCATTATCACCATCACCATCATCATCATCTTCATGACCATAAACATCTTCATCATCATTGTCATCTCCCCCTTCCTCATCAACATCTCCATCATCATCATCATCATCATCATCATCATCATCACCATCTGAACATCACCATCACCATCATCGTCAACATCTTCATCATCATCACCACCATCATCATCATCATCACCATCAGCATCATCATCAAAATCTTCATCATCATCACCATCACCATCACCATCACCATCTTCATCATCATTATCATTTCTAGGTTCCCCATCAACACAACATCTCCATCATCATCATCTTCATCATCGTCAGCATCTTCATCACCATCATCATCACCATCAACATCTTCATCATCATCACCACCACCATCATCATCTTCCTCGTCAGATCAACATCTCCATCATGTCACCACCACCACCATCATCATCATCATCATCATCCAAACATCACCATCACCATCATCATCAACATCTTCATCATCATTACCAGCACCATAATCATCAACATCTTCATCGTCATCACCATCAACATTGGCATCTGTAGGTTCCTCATCAACATCTCCATCATCATCATCTTCATCACCATCATCATCATCATCATTGGCATCTGTACGTTCCTCATCAACATATCCATCATCATCATCTTCTCCATCATCATCACCATCATCACCATCATGATCTTCTGAACATCATCATGATCATCATCTAAACATCAACATCACCATCATCGTCAACATCTTCATCATCATCACCATCAGCATCATCATCAAAATCTTCATCGTCATCACCATCACCATCACCATCACCATCACCATCTTCATCATCATTGTCATCTCTAGGTTCCCCATCAACACAACATCTCCATCATCATCATCTTCTTCATCATCATCGTCTTCATCACCATCATCATCATCATCAAGATATTCATCATCATCACCATCATCATCATCATCTTCCTCATCAGATCAACATCTCCATCATGTCACCATCATATTCATCATTATCATCATCATCATCCGAACATCACCATCACCATCATCATCAACATCTTCATCATCATCATCATCACCATCATCTTCATCAACATCATCATCTTTATTATCTTCATATGCATCATGATCATCTTCATTGTCATCACCCTCCTCCTCATCATCATCTTTATCATCTTCATCTGCATCATGATCATCTTCATTGTCATCACCCTCCTCCTCATCATCATCTTGTACACTTATGCACTTAGGGATTAATGTTTAGAAGAGGGTCTAAAGGCCTTTATGGGGGATGGGCTCTAGGAACAAGGTAAGACAGAGATGGCAGGGGGGGGGGGGGGGGATAAAGGCGTAGAGGGTTAGTGATTAAGGGAGAAGAAGGGAGAGAGTGCTATAGGGAGGGATAATGACGAAGATAAAGAGAAGGTGGAGAGATGGAGAGTGGGATGGTAGGGACATGGCTGGAGTAAGGGAGAGAAAGAAACATGAAAGAAACATGTAGGGAGGGATGTAGGGAGAATAAGGGACAGATATTTAGAAAGAGATAGGGGGTATCTAGGGATTATTGGGAGAGAGCTAGGGGGTATTAAACCATACAAAACATTTGTCCACACACTAAAAACATTTGTTTTGTATATAACCATATATTATTTGTTTTCTTTTGATTTTATTCGTTCCCCTAGCCGTGCACCTAACCTATTTATTGTGCTTAACAATATCGTGTACGCGTTTTAACACTTCATATCGCGCACGTGTTTTATCTTTATATAACGCATGCGCATTTTGTAACTCCATAAACAGTGGACTGTCCCTGTCCGAGAGCAACTTCACTCTATCTAAGCCAAAACAACGCTCCCGTGATTTTTTGAACAGCACGAGCCCGCCATTGGAAATTCTCAAACTCTACACCATCTCCATCATTATTTTTTTTATGCAGGTGCAACATTGAGGACATCTTTCATGGTTGCTCAGTGTGGTGTTGGGTTATATGGCCATATTTGAAGAAGATAATCAACAAGCTTGAAGAATCTCCAATTGAATAACACCAAAGATAAGGTCTTTGAAAGATTCATTTTGCCTATATTTGAGGAGCACACAAGATAAGATATCAAGCTTCAAGACCATTTCATGGTGATGGTGGATATACACAAGTGTACAAGAGAATCAAAGAGCCCAAACAATTTATGATTTAACTTCCATTTGCTTATTATTGAAGAGCTTGTAATTGAGGAGCAACAAAAACAAACTATATTGAATCGATCATTGTGGTGATGGGGAATGCATGTAACCGAGTAAACAAATGAACAAGGAAGAAGAGACCTCAAGAAGTCATTGAAGAAGAGAAAGAAAAGAAAATAATATACATGATGAATCGGATGCTTTCTTTGGAAACTAATCCAAATCCAATTGTAGAGGATACCACAGTTCATCTTATTAATCCACGACAAGAGGGACATTCAATTTCCACAATAGTTGTTGAAGAAGCACCCCATGGAAGTAATCAAGAAGCAAAACGTAGGTGCTCTCTAGGGGATGTTTCAATTCCCACTTCAAGTCAAAGTGATAAGTTACCATCTCAAGATGAAGCTCATGAAGAAACACAAAATCTGCTATCCGGATGTGGTTATACAAGCGATGAATTCAGAGAGGCGTTGGACATTTTGCCTACTGTTGAAGAATAGAATGTTATCTAGACCATCGATGAGGATGTTGGACTTCCACAAGAGGATGTTGGACTTCCACAGACCATCGATGAGGATGTTGGACTTCCACCATCCAACTACCAGGAAGAGAATGAAGGACACCAAGCTACTACCGAAACAATAGAGCGTCTTGGTGATGTGCTACATGGTACAATTCCAACCCCCTTACCTCCATTAGCAAGCACACGTCGAAGAACTCCGAAGCGTATACAAGTTGATGAAAGTCTTATCAATTCCATTGAAGGTACACTATCTAAACGTAGTATTTCTTATCAAACTCAACAGATACTTGATAAATATTTTGTTTCTAAATGTGATGGAGATAAAGGTAGATTATTTTTATCATTGTTAAAATCTAGGAGCATGAATTTTGTTAGGAAAAAGTTAGGGATAAAGATGATAAAGAATTCTGAATCAAGTTCTCATATAGTTAAAAGCCTAGTAGATGCATTTGGTAAAATTGGTAAAAACACACGTTCAAAAAACCGCAATGCTGCTCGTCATGTGTTGTCACAAGCAATTGCAAATAAGAACACCAGGGCCCTTTGTATTCTCAGGCCTACATCCAAACTAGTTAATTTGAATGTAAAAACCCTTTGTAGGTATTCTACTAGAAGAGAACATATTGACACAATCGATCAGACAGATTTTTGGGCCTTTGTTGGTCGGTTGCCACGTCGTGACATGAAGCTAGTTGATGCAGTAAAGGGACTAGTGCACAGTTTTTGGCATGATCACACAAGGCCTTCTTCAAACCGAAAGGATGTACTAAAACTAAGAAGGGGTTCAAAGGATCGTGAACCACATACTAAGCATCTTCTTGATATAACACAAACAGAACTTTACGATAAATTTAGGATTGAGCATATACAATTGAACTTGGGGCAAAGATCTTTTGAGAAATGTAAGCCATGGTATGTTAGAATAAATACTCTTCGTAACACTTGTTGTTGTAGATACCATGTAGAATATGAATATTGCTATGAAACATTTTTGTACATTCGTCGTGTGTTTCATACTAACCATGTGCAGGATTGCTCCATGAAAATACCACCGACTTCATCAAGAGAATTCAATCATAGCATCATGTGCAATAGGCCTGAGGGGAAAACATACTATGCAAAATCTTGTTTGGATGGAACATGCTCCAACTGTGTTGGAATGGCATTATTGATCCAATGTATGCACGAGAATGGAGACAGTGAATTTGGGAAAATGGTTACAGACATGAAAAGTTTCAAATATATCAACTATGAAATAGTCCCAGGGAAAGAATGCAAAAAAATACAATTGGTGACATCTCAGGTATGCATTTATATCTATAAAATTATGTTGTAACGGTTACATTTCAATCCTTACTTACAAAAAAAATTGACAATGAGATCATTTTGTGTCACTAGGTACAAGTTAGTGACTTCATCAAGGAATTTATTGAAAAGACACATCAATATGTTCAGCATGTCCGCGTGGCACGATGGCAGGATGAGAAGTTTAGAATATGCAGAGATACATTTCCCCTTGGTACTATACTTTCAGTTGTTAATTTTGCCGAGAACTACACTCTGCAACCTCAAAATGAGATCCAAAGTCAGTATTATCACTCTGAGCAGGTTTCCTTGATGGTCCATATCACATATAGGCATGGCCCAAATAGCACTGAAGAGCAAAGAGAAATTATGAAGGAATATCACTTCTACATAAGTGATGATAGGTGCCACGACTTCCACTATGTACGTCATTTCTTTATCATGTTCTATGATCACTTGAAGGGAAGGAACATACAGATGGATCGACACTGGATTTGATCTGATGGGTCTGTTGGTTAGTTAAAAAATGCACGCATATTTCAGTGGTTGTGTTCATTGCATAAAAACTACAAAGTGCCACATATGTGGAACTATTTTGAGACTGGGCATGGTAAAGGAGAGCATGATGGAGCCGGAGCATGTGTCAAAACAACCCTACGAAGAAAGGAATTGAAAGTATCTACAGAATTTACTATTCTAAATGCTCAATCTACAGTCAGGTGGTGCACGTCAGTAATGGGAGAGGAATCAACTATGCGAGTAGAATCCACAAGAAAGAAACATGTGGAGAGATTTTTTTGGGAGGTGGTAGAAATAGATCGTTCACATGCATGGGAATGCAAGACTGTGCCTGGGACTCGTGGCTTTCATTCGGTCCGAAGCTCTAATAACCCAGTATTTGAAATTTGGACCAGAAAACTCGCTTGTTTTTGCTCGCCTTGTTGTGATGGTGACTGGGATGGGTGTGAATCATTGGATTGGGTTGATGGATGGGATCGCATATCACTTCCACTTGATCAACATGCAATTGTTGAGTTAACTCCATTGGAAGAAGACCAATCATCTATTTCTGCAGATTTTGATCATGTCTCAAACCTTGTACAACCCGGTATGATGCATTTCCTTAACATTTTTTGTTTGTTTATGTAGTCTTCAAATGCACATTAATGGACTTGTATCGCACAAAAACTATTTTGATCATATACTTACAATCATATAATGCAGGGCACATATACGCAGTGGTTGCCTCAAAAGATACTAAATGGGGTGGTGATTACTGGTTGGAATGCTGTATAGATGGAAAGAAAACCCTCATTATGTCCATGACTGATGATGAAAACAACCACTTCCCAAATGGGTTTATGGTTGTTAAAGGTGAATACTTGACACGGGACAACAATGCAAGAAAGAAGGGTGGATATGTTTATAGGGATTACAAACTTGGTGCAAGTGTGTATCACTTTACCAACTTAATCATTGGCACAAACCTCCAGGTACAAACAATGCCTAGCCGAAATACATCGAAGGTACGCTACTTCTTACCAGATACAGAGCACGAGAGACTAATGGAGACCATTAGTATAAGAGATGATCCGGAGGGCTTGGTTGTATGATAATAGGTGGGATCTAGCATGATGAGGTATGTTACATACTTTTAATACTATACTATTTATACTATTTGTAATTGAATATTGATATATGCTCAATTTTCACATGTATGTTTCATATGAATATGTCAATTTTGTGTTCTTGATATGCCAAATTTATGTTTACGTTGTTTATAAATATGCCAAAAGTTTTCTTGTATGTCAAGTTTATGAATATGCCATTTTTTACATATGATCAGTAAACCCTAAAATTATATTATGTTCATCATGTTGGTTATTGGCTTCACCCAACAAAATTAATTCAATTTATGCTCACTATATTAAACAATACACTTATATTAAATTTAATTAATGTCTTGTTAAATATTTCAGAATGAATTAGTTATTTGAGAGCACCACCTTAGACCAAGCCATCATCATCAACATCTTCATCATCATCACCATCATCATTATCATGAAAATCTTCATCATGGACCTGCAAAACCCTAGTTTCCAAGATGGACCTCCAAGGTGGAACCTGCGCCACCGGACTGGAGGTGAGGGGCACCCCAAGAACTATCCGGACATCCCGAATCCAATGGAGTCGATGGTTCATCGATCCAAGCCATGGTCGTCATTCTATGGCTCGTTCCATCTCGCATCCAAAAGGCCTTCAGGGACACTTGTTGGATACCTGCCGGTAGCATAGAACTCCAACCGTGCAACAAAACCGGGTTATGGGGAGTCTTGCAGGTGTGTCTAGGCAGGTTTAGGCTGGGAACACTAGCCATACCCGCCCGGTGGATGATTTTCCAAAGTTGACCCCCGTGTACAAAAATTGCACAGTCCCACACTTAGCAAAACCCTAGTTTCCAAGATGGACCTGCAAGGTGACACATGGGCCACCGGGCTGGAGGGGAGGGGCACCCTTGGCACTATCCCGACGTGCTGAATCTAATGGAGTCAACGGTTCGTTGATCCGAGCCATGGTCATCATTCTATGGCTCGTTCCATCTCGCATCCAAAATGCCTTCAGGGACACTTGCTGGATACCTGCCGGGGGCATAGAACTCCAACCGTGCAACAAAACTGGGTTTCGAGGAGTCCTGCAAGTGTGTCTAGGCAGGTTCGGGATGGGAACACTAGCCATACCTTCCTGGTGGATGATTTTCCAAAGTTGACCCCCGTGTGCAGACATTGCACACTCCCACACTGAGCAAAACCCTAGTTTCCAAGATGGACATGCAAGGTGACACATGGGCCACCGGGCTGGAGGGGAGGGGCACCCCTGGTACTATCCCGGCGTGCTGAATCCAATGAAGTTGACAATTCTTCAATCAGAGCCATGGTCGTCATTCTATGGCTTGTTCCGTCTCGCATCCAAAAGGCCTTTAGGGACACTTGTTGGATACCTGTTGGGGGCATAGAACTCCAATCGTGCAACAAAATCGGGTTTTGGGGAGTCCTGCAGGTGTGTCTAGGCATGTTCGGGTTGGGAACACTAGCCATACCTGCTCGGTGGATGATTTTCCAAAGTTGACCCCCGTGTGCAAAAATTGCACACTCCCCCACTGAGCAAAACCCTAATTTCAAAGATGGACTTGCAAGGTGACACATGGGCCATCGGGCCAGAGGGGAGGGGAACCTATGGCACTATCCCAGTGTGTTGAATCCAACGGAGTTGACGGTTCATTGATCCGAGCCACGGTCTTCATTCTATGGCTCGTCCCGTCTCGTTGCAAGAAGGCCTTCAGGGACACCTACTGGATACCTGCTGGGGGCATAGAAATCCAACCGTGCAACAAAACTGGGTTCCAGGGAGTCCTGCAGGTGCGTCTAGGCAGATTTAGGCTGGGAACACTAGCCATACCCGCCCGGTGGATGATTTTCTAAAGTTGACCCCCATGTGCAAAAATTGCACACTCCCACACTGAGCAAAACTCTAGTTTACGAAATGAATGCACAATGAAGCCACTTGTCCATGGGGAGATGAGAGAGAAGGCCCCTTAGATGTAATCGCATGCTAGGAGACCAACGGAGTCGACGGTTCGTTGATCCGACATCCGATTTTCGAGTTACGTCGAGTTGCAAGTTGCATGAAAATGTCATTCAAGGACACTTGGTGAATTTCCGTCTAGGAGCCAAAAAGAAAATGGAGCAATAAGATTGCATGCCGTTGGCTCCTCCAAGTGTGTGTGGGAAATACCGACGTGGGAACAATGACAACATTGGCTTGGGGGAGGGTTTTGCAGAGTTGACCCACCAATGCGAGATTGCATGCAATGAAACTGAACAAAACCCTAGTTTACAAAATGAATGCACAATGAAGCCACTGGGCCATGGGGAGATGAGGGAGAG
Source organism: Larix kaempferi (assembly GCA_027924585.1). NCBI lineage: Eukaryota > Viridiplantae > Streptophyta > Pinopsida > Pinales > Pinaceae > Larix > Larix kaempferi. The sequence goes on along the minus strand of BSBM01000426.1, from coordinate 12,566,404 downwards.
GCCCCCCTACAATTAATCACATGCCAAAAGACCAATGGAGTCGACGGTTCGTCGCTTCGACGTCCGATTTCTGAGTTATGTCGAGTTGCAAGTCGCATGAAAATGTCGTTCAGGGACACTTGGTGAATTTCCGTTCGGGAGCCAAAAAGCAAACGAAGCAGCAAGATTGCATGCTGTTGGCTCCTGTGGGTATGTGTGGGCAATGCCGACATGGGAACACTGCCAAAACTGGCTAGTGGGAGGTTTTTGCAAAGTTGACCTACCAATGCGAGATTGCATGCAATAAAACTAAGCAAAACCCTACTTTACGAAATGAATGCACAATGAAGCCACTGGGCCATGGGGAGATGAGGGAGAGGGCCCCCTAGAGGTAATCACACGCCAGGAGACCAACGGAGTTGACGGTTCGTCGGTCCGACGTCCATTTTTCGAGTTATGTCGAGTCGCAAGTCGCATGAAAATGTCGTTCAGGGACACTTGGTGAATTTCCATCCGGGAGCCAAAAAGAAATGGAGCAGCAAGATTGTGTGCGATTGGCTCCTGCGGGTGTGTGTGGGCAATGCCGATGTGGGAACACTGCCAACACTGGCTCGAGGGAGGGTTTTGCAGAGTTAACCCACCAATGCGAGATTGCATGTAATGAAACTGAGCAAAACCGTAGTTTTCGAAATGAATGCATAATGAAGCCACGGGGCCATGGGGAGACGAGGGAGAGGGCCCTCTAGAGGTAATCACATGCTAGGAGACCAACGGAGTCGATGGTTCATCGGTCCGATGTCCGGTTTCCGAGTTATGTCGAGTTGAAAGTCGCATGAAAATTCCGTTCAGGGACACTTGGTGAATTTCCGCCCAGGAGCCAAAAAGAAAATGGAGTAGCAAGATTGCATGCCGTTGGCTCTTGCAGGTGTGTGTGGGCAATGCTGATGTGGGAACACTACTAACACTAGCTCGGGGGAGGGTTTTGCAGAGTTGACCCACAAATGCGAGATTGCATGCAATGAAACTGAGCAAAACCCTAGTTTACGAAATGAATGCACAATGAAGCCACGGGGCCATGGGGAGACGAGGGAGAGGCCCCCCTAGAGGTAATCGCATGCCAGGAGACCGACGGAGTTGACGACTCATCGGTCCGATGTCCGATTTCCGAGTTATGTCGATTTGCAAGTCGCATGAAAATTCCATTCAGGGACACTTGGTGAATGTCCACCCGGGAGCCAAAAAGCAAACGGAGCAGCAAGATTGCATGCCATTGGCTCATGCGGGTGTGTGTGGGAATGCTGATGTGGGAACACTGCCAAGACTAGCTCTGGGGAGGGTTTTGCAGAGTTGACCCACCAATGCGAGATTGCATGCAATGAAATTGAGCAAAACCCTAGTTTACGAAATGAATGCACAATGAATCCACGGGGCCATGGGGAGACGAGGGAGAGGCCCCCCTAGAGGTAATCGCACGCCAGGAGACCAATGGAGTTGGCGGTTCTTCCGTCCGACGTCTAGTTTCTAGGCTATGTCGAGCTGTAAGTCACATGAAAATGTTGTTCAGGGACAAGAGACACAACATTTTATCCCGGGAAACCCTCATGGGGAAGAAAACCTAGCAACCTTTCTTAGAATAATTATATGTTTAAAAATCAAGTACAATGAAACCATGAACAAACCCTAACCCTGAAGGGTTTTACCACATGAAAAAACCTTAATGACACATGACAACAAGAGTACTTATCTACATGAATATGACCTCCAAGCCATAAGGATAACCAAGCATATCCTTCCCAAGCAACATTAGAAGGCACTTTATTTCTCGAATCCCGAGGTATCGTTTGTTCCTTTCACCAATGTTGCTTTGAGCACTTGTATGTAGTTACTCATATGTAGTGTTGAATCTAATTGTACAATAAAATATTGGGCGTTGATGAAATGTGTAGCATGTATTGCACTTAGTTTTATTAAATTACACTTGAACATTGACTTAACTTGTAATTTAATCATCCAAACTCACAAATTTTAATTACACCTATCCAATTAGTGTGCATGAGTGAGTTCATTGAAACCTTGAAAAACATTGTATTGCATTTAGTTTGATTAAATTACACGAGCAAGAACTTTGACATAACTTGTAATGATCATCCAAAATCACAAATTTTAATTAGATACCAATTAGTGCATGCATGTAGTGAGTTCGTTGAAACCTTTAAATATAATAGTTTGTTCTTTTGACATAGCACATTCATGAGTAATAGATAATCCACACAAATCAACACATTAGATTGACACAAGAACACGTGGAAACCGAAGAACAAATACAAAGTGAAATGTATCATTAATTTATAAGTGAAATGTCAATGTGCATGTCTCCAAAAGTACATGTATCCAAAAGTACATATATATCCAAAAGTTTCCAAAAGTGCATGTCTTCAAAAGTACATGTATCCAAAAGTACATATATATCCAAAAGTACATGTATCCAATGAAGTCAATGTACTTGTCTCCAAAAGTGAATGTATCGAAAAGTACATATATATACAAAAGTATCCAAAAGCACATGTGTCCAAAACTATCCAAAACTATCAAAGCCACATGTACATGTATCCAAATGTACATATATCCCATAAGACACATCAAAACTCAAGCTTCCTCTTGTTCTTTCCTGATGTTGATCCTCTAGGCAAATCTCTAGGATCAGTGTGCGCCTCTGGATCCTGCAAATTAAATATCAATTGTTAAATTCAACTAACTATGTACACTGATACATTAGCTCAACAATTAACTCAACAATTATCAACTGGTGCATGGAAAGTGCATGAAACACTTGGTCACTGAAGGACATCTCACCTTAACTAACAAAGGAGATTGTGTTGCTTGAGTAGCAGATGGAGCCGTTGGTTGAACATCTAGGATGGTCGAACCATGGGGGATAGGAACTGCTCCTGCTAGTGGTGGCTACAATGAAAAAATGTTGAAATAGTTAGAAATGGATGAATAAACAATAGACAACAATAATAAACTATGCAAAGATAATGTTGAAATAGTTACATACCTGTGTGTGATCAGTTGCCATTGCAGATGCGACACTGACTGCTGCATCAACCATCGATGCGAGGTTTTCAGTAGACAACTCGGGTTCCTGATGCAGTAAACATGCAATTCAAACATTAACAAAAACGATTTGTGCACTGGATTTCAAGTTAAATAACAAATATCATAGAGGGATATACATTACCATGGTGTGAGTAAGCCCATGGTCATGGGCAGCTGGAGTCTTTCTAGGAGTAGAACGCCTCACATACACATGACCCTTGTTCACGAATGGCCTGGCGGGAGATACAAATCCAGGCAATGGTCCAGATGTCTCGGATGGTGCCTACAGTCAGCAAGTGTTCATGTAGTTAGACATGCATGATTCAACAAACAAACATGTATTTAAAAAATGCCATTTTTAATTGTTTACCTGGAGCCCAGATGTTTCATCGGATGGTATGACCATGGGTGCTACCTCCACATTACCTTGCCCCAGTGAAGGATCTGTCATCTGCAAGTTTAATAATTGTAAATATTAGACCATAGATAGCATTAGTGAACTAAAATGTAAAGTATGTGGAAATTAACAAATTAACAAGTATTAAAAAACTGAAATTTTAAAATGTTTACCTCGGTGTGAGATACGGCAATAGGTTCTATATAAGATGGACCTACCAAATGGGTAACATCATGCCCCCCTGTAGAGTCTGGAACATCCAGCTCTGGGGCATCACTGCCAGCATAAAGCATCAACTGCAAGTTCACAAAATTAATATATTAGCTCAAACTATATATATGTGTACAAAGACGAAAATAAATGAAGAATTTATTACAATTAACCATCAACATACCTCTCTCAAAAACCCACTGAAGGAAACATCTGAGGAAAGACTATAGTAGGGATGACCACATGATGTGCACTTGTGAGGATCAGTACTAGGATGGGGATGTGTCGATGGTCCTGCACTAGTGGATGGTCTTTATGGTCCTGCACTAGTGGATGGTCCTACATGGTGACGAGCTGGTGTATGTACCACACCAGGGATAGATGTCTCTTCCTCACCCATATGCTAAACCATAGTGCCATGGAGAACAACTGCCCATGCCAAACTCAAAAATGCATCACGTGTCTATGGAATAATACGATGTGCAGGTGGGACATCTGGCCCAGGAAACTGCCTGCGAGGTGCAGGGATAGGGCGATCCTGGTCTCGAAGCCTCGCATTAGGTCAGTTTTGGGGCATCCCCCCATCGATCCCTTGAAACTGCAAGATGTCAAAATACTTTACGTGTTTATGTAACACAAACTCTGCGTACATCTTTCAAAGGAAATACAAGGGAATTTCCCTGTTGTTGTGTGGTGGCATATCAAAAACCATGTACCATCTGTCCATCTAGTTATCAACAAATGGTTGAAACGTGCACCACTCAATGGAGATATGAAGCTTATTTGCATTTGGGATTTCCCCCATCTGAGGGTCCCTAAACAATGCAAATATGAGACCTTGGGATATTTTCAACTTTTTTATTGCATTGTAGTCTAGCCCATCAGCATATTGTTGTCTTTTTCTTTCTCTATATGATGTAATATCATATATTACATTGCTAGAATGTGAAATGGTGTCAAAAATTGCATCCAAGGTTGATGCAAGCAAGCGGCGAATCCTGTCACCACCACTAGAAGCTGCACTAATGCCCCTCAAGTGGGCAAGCTCAATCAGTATCTCAGCATTGGTGTCCATAGCCGCAACTGCAATAAAGAAATCAATACGAAAATCATTAGAAACATATACATGGTATATAATGACGTCTCTTCAAAATTTAAAGTGTATTAAATCAAACTCAAGTAAACAATTTAATGGCATTCACTTACATACATTTAAAACTTAAAATTAAACATTTAACAATTAAAAAGTAAGTTTCGTTCAACTTCTTTCTAGAAGTTAAGGCACTTCTTAACCCTCATTGGTTACTTTTCCATGCAACTTGGGTTTAAACTTCTTAGAATTTAGGAGTGTTATTTTGACATGTTTTGGCCTTTACGTCCCTTGCAGAAAACAATATTTCCATCAACTTCATAAGCTAACATTAAATTTATTGATTTCAACATATTACGCCTTGTGGTTGGAGGGGAGGACAAAGTGGCATGGAATGAAATGGATATGTATGAGTTTGTCTTGCCAATATGATTACATATGTACTTGAGATGACTATCAATGATTAAAATGTTGAATAATCAACTAGAGATTGTGACTAAAATGACAATAACAATAATGTCAACTTCTCAAAACAGAGACAATTTCTCTCTACAAAATCGATCTCTACATTGTATGGCAAGTTCATAAAATTAAATAAAAAACATAGTGATTTTCTATATGAAGTCTTTCAGTTGAATTGACGGTCCCTAATCATTGAGTAGATTGATCGAGGGTGTGGATAGGGCAGGCCTGAGAGACACTTTGTTAATATGTTTTGGTATTTAGTCAAGGGTGCTTAACTAAGAGGCAATGTATAGCTACATACACTTCTGATGAAATTTTGATTATGTTCATGGACAAATGATTGTGATGAAATTTTGAGAAACCAAGTTATTATTTTTTTTTGCATTTTTTCTATTTACGCTTTTGCATGCATTTCATCTTGTTATGGCCATTACCAAGGAAAATTATTTAATTAGTGGCATGGGAAATGGCCTTTGAGGGTTGAAAATTTGGGTTTCATGTGGATGGATACCTAAGTAACCGGACACGTCCAACAGGGTCCCCGTGTCGCATGGGACATGGTTTTAGTTGATGGTTGGTGGGATAGGGTAGTCCTTAGCATCAAGATCATGGAGCAAATCATTTCTTTGTTGCGGTTTGCAGACACGGACCAACCCATCCTAGGAGATGTTTATGAGGGGTGGGATTCCATGATTGAGTCCATGAGGACCATTGTTATGGAGAATGAGTGTGCTGAGTATGAGACATCGACAGAGAACTTATGGTCCATCATACAGGGAATTCTTATCTCCAGGTGGGATAAGAATTGCACACCTTTACATTGCTTGGCCCACTTATTGAACCCCAGGTTCTACGCTCAGGATTGGCTCAGTGGCAGTTCGGGGCCCTCATCCAGAGTTCCTCCTCACATGGATGGAGAGATCTCAGAGAGGAGGAAGATAGCATTTAGACTGCTACTTCAGGATAGAGACCACTTTGAGGTGGTGGAGGAGGAATTTTATGAGTTTTCTAGTGGCACTGGGAGATTTGGAGGATATGAGGTGGTTAGAGACATGGGGGTTAAGAAACCCCTTGTTTGGTGGACAACTCATGGGGAAACATGCCCTCTTCTACAAAAGATATCCTTGAGGGTCCTCTCTCAAGTTACTTCATCCTCTTGTTGTGAGAGGAATTGGAGCACATATGGGAACTTGTACAATGTGAAGAAGAGAAGGCTTGAGCATTCCAGGGCAGAGACGATGGTGTATGTGCACTCCAACCTTTTTCTTATTTACAGGAAGAGGGAGGAGTGGGTGAAGGGAAAGACACAGATGTGAGATGTCTTTCCTGATGAGATGGGTTTGGACAACAGTACTGAGTTGGCATTAGCCAACATGGATCTTAATGATCCAGCGCTAGAGCCGGTCACTTTTGATGAGGGTGATCATATGGAGGGTTCATCCTCCACACTAGCAGATGCAGTTAGTCAGATTGGCAGAGAGGAGGAGGAGGAGGAGGAGGATCAGGGCAGTGATGAGTTTTTTGATTTAGGCATGGAGGAGGACTATTGAGTCATTGACAGATGGGATTCTTCCATCTTGATCCACCCCTTTTTGTATTTACTATTAGACTATTAGACTATTAGTCTATTTGGAATTTGCGAGTGCCTAGTGGCATTCCGAAATCTATGTAATACATTTTGATTTTGATGACTTAATGAGAAATATGGTTCCGAGTCTCTGACATGCATCGATGTGTCTCAATGTCTCATTGTGATTTGTGATTGTGAATGACAAATGTGTTGTGATTTGTGAATGATCTAATTTCTATTGAATATTTCATATTTGTAATTGTAAATGTTAAATTTTATTGGATCTATATGTCTATATTTTTAAATTTTAATATATTTTAAAAATATATATATATGTATATAAAACATGTCCTGATTCCAGGGGTCACCATGTCCCGTGGGGACACTCGTATTTTGGGGACACTTGTGTCGCGTGTCCTCGTGTCAGGTGACTTAGATGGATACATTGTAGAAAGGGAGGAGTTCTATTTTTTTCAATTTTTGGTTGGATTAGGAATTTTTGAGTTTTTGAAAATGGATTCATTTTAATTATTCACTCATCTTGGTTGAGGGAGATGTGAGTTTAATTAGAGATTGGGTTATTCCCAATTTTATCAATATTACAAAACTAGGTTGTTTTAAACAATAAAAAAATAGTAATTTAGGTTAAGAAATGACAAAAAAATGGTATGGGTGAATGAATTACCTAATTAGATGACAATCCATCGGTGAATTTGCCTCCCCTATAGCTAAATCGAGCTCCATCGATACTCTAGGGCACACAAACCATCCTCGTCCAACCTCTATTTCATGCTTTTGATGCGTGAAGAGCACTGCAGGTGGTCGGGATTGTGTTTTTAAATTGATTTTAGATTTCAATAACGCGTACGCGTTTTGTAGTTCTATAACGCGTACACATTATGGTTACCTATCCTACATGTCCAGTGACATGTTAGGCTCAGGTCTTATCATGGCAAGTGCTAAGTATTAGAAAAGCGTTATGTTTTTATGTATCAGGAATGAGTTTTGAAAAAGTAGGATTGCATCTAAAGTGACCCTCATCTTCTTGCACACACCCGACACCGATATTCAGCGGCATGGCATCTATGCATGAAGCATGATTAAGACCTTTTTTGAAAACTAAAGATGTTTAAAAAGGAGTGGTGACTCTTGCATTGTATTTCAAGTATAAAATCTAATTCTCCCTTTCCCGCTGCAACAAACAGTGGCCGCGCGGAAGAAAACTTGAATCTCCTCGGCCACTTCGTCGACCCTGCAATCTGCTGAAACTTCTTTTCGGTGGAGAAGTGCTATGATCCCCTCGTCGCCATTGTGTAAAACTAAATTGAATACAATGCGAAATAGAGCCGTTGAGACTAGTCTGATAAAAAAAGATGACGATTCGGACGAAGAAGAACTAGGCATACGGGGATGTGGACATGGTCTCTTGTCATGTCATGCGCGGTCGCCGCTGCTCTGTTTATTATATGGCGTATTCTTTGCTCACTTCCCCCGGAATTGAATATTCAAGCAAGTTTTATCGATCCGATCCGCTATATTTATTATAGTTTGAACAACCAGTTTCAAAAATTTTATGTACAGCTTGAGCATTTTTTTATTAGAATAACAACTTAGTTTGTGGTTTTGTTTTAGTAATTTTAGTTATAATTACTAGTTTTTATGTTTTAGCTACTTGTTATCATTCAGTTGTTTGTTTGCTACAAATTGTTTCTTATTCATACATCAACTACCAATGATCTATACATTATCTACCAATTCATGATATATATAATACCAAGTAATATCTTGGTTAAGATTTGATAGACCAAAGTTGATCTCACTGGACACTAATCATTATCATCTTAATTGTTTATTTTGAATTTGAAAAGAAAACTGTAAAATCAATCCAGAGAGTTTTCACATCATAAATTGACCTTCCAAAAATCTAAAATATAAACCTCATAGATTGGATTAGATTGCCCTTCTATCTTCAATACTTTTTCATATGTTTTTTTGACAGTTTAAAACACTTTTTCATATGTTTTTGACAATTTAACAATTTGCTTGACCTAGATTGGATTACATTGCCCTTCTATCTGCAATACTTTTTCATATGTTTTTGACAGTTTAACAATTTGCCTGACCTGACCCGGAGATGGCATGCCTTGTGCAGGATTTTAGGTTTATGAGAATAGACGTTTTCGCTGGAACCGATAGGACGAATGTGCCGACTTACATGATATCAGTGAACTCCACATTCAATCTCACAGTTAAGAATCGTGCCGAACATTACATGATGCAGCTTTCTCATTCTGTTTTTACACTCTACTACAACCAAGTCCCTATTGCACAGGGCCAGGTGATTCTAGTACCACACTCATCCTCCATTGATATAATCTCAACTCTGCCTCATTGCAGCAGTATTAATTAATCAGTAACTTGGAGTTTATTCCTACAACTTAACTGATGTAAACGAAGGATGGGTTTGAAGGATGGGAGTGATTCCACCATTGTAACGTCTACCTCTGTGAGTTGCTTGGAAGCTCCCCTGTATGGGTCATGGCCTTTGTTGCAGGCGTCCCTTGAGGATAACGGATTTGCTGAATTTATCCTGGGTGGAACAGTGCACACGCAATTGAGGATACTTGGAGGAATATGCAACAAGCAATATAATCAAAATATTAGATGTCATCTACTGGTCAATCTGTTAACTCTTCATGTTAATCATATAGATTGCAAACCAGCTGGAAAAATATAACAAAGTAATTAATTCTATGGATGAAATATATATCGTATTGAAATGTCTCTGATATTACCATTTACTTGAGATTTTATTAAAATTACATTAAAAAAAATTGAGATAATATCGTTTTGCGGTTAACATGAAATATTAGGAATCACTTGGTAAAGCATTATTTATATGATTAAATATTTTTAATTATTAATATAGATTCATTTTTTTAGTAACTTATGAAACTACATAAGTTTTTTAATTACTTTCTTATATTTTTATATTTGATAACATAATAGTTACATAACTTTACCTAACATCTCCTCGTATTAAACTACAACCGTCATTACTCTTAGTGCAGTCACTCTATGTGATACCCATGCATGTCTTGAAGCATCTGAACATAAATATTAGGAATAGAGGAGCTCATGATTCCCATGAAACAATGAAGCCACACGTCCTCCAATAGGTGTTCACTTTGTAAAATGATGAACTCGATGAGAAGGGTTCAATATTGTTATAGGCATTTAGAGGAAACTCATGATTGTTATGGGCTCTATCTAAGAAAATGGAAAAAAATACAAAGAAACGGGAAAAAAATCCAATGGAAATATTAAATAACAAACAAATGTTATGGAAATCAAAAGATTAGGATGGGGTCTATGGAAGAAAATTTGAAGGAAATGTAGGATAGAATAGAGACAAAACAAAAAGGAAAAAGAGAGGCAGCTTAAAGAATGAATTCAACAATACCTACCACATATTTAGAAGGAATATATGGCATGGAGTATGAGCAAGCAAGAGAAGGAGAAACAATCTAACAAGAGCCTCTACCAATCAATTGTAATCATGTTCCTTTTTAATTTTTGTTGGAAATCATGGCTTGTAGGTATGTGTTTTATCTAAGGAAATACAACTTAGAATGTAGTAGCTCTAGAATTGTAAGATTACGCAATTCTAATAGCATAATAGTCCTTTTTGGAATTTTTATGAAACAACAAAGATTGGAATCCTAATAATTTTTGTACTTTCAAGCTAGGTGGTATGGCCACAACCCTATTTTATACAAATCTAACTAGTCTTATTAACATTAGAAATTAATGATTGGTGATTGTGAAAAGAGATTGTTGGTTATAGTGAGAGACTTATTATATAAGGATAGTTATAATGGTTTTATGTCCATTTTTTAAGCTACATAGCTATTTGATAGTTTCAATACACTAAGATAGATAATCGGTATGTAGATATAAATCACCACACTCACTCATATGGAGAATGAGAATACTTCATTTTATTGGTTGACATTCTTCATAGCTTATGGATTACAATAGTTTTAGAATGATAGAGATTGCAGTGCTCTCTCCTAGAGCATGATGACTACCATGGAATGGAGTTTAAGATATTTTAGTGTGCAAATTATGTTTATCGTGACACAAATAGTCATCCCTTGTTATGTGTTATAGGATACCAACACTTTGTAGCCACCTACGCAAAAAAACATCCCATCCTTTATCTAGCCATTCTCAGTATAGTCAACTTTGAAGGAATCTAGTAATATACAAAAATACATAGATGAATCATTAGAATTTCATATGTGCATGCTTACCAACCAATGTGGCATCTAATGCACACTATAAGCACTAGGATATACATTCTTTTAGCCTCTAGAATTTTTAAGCTACTACCTTAGACAATCCCAACAATATCAATAACTATAGTGTTATCATATTCTTAGATTGGGTATGTAATATACCCTTGCCAACAATTTTATGCAGACCCAATGAATATGATTGACCTAACATTCCCTAATCATACAACCCCTACCTAGTAGACACACATCTTATCTATATATGTGAGTACCCTTTTGTCTTAGTTTACCACCTCACCACCAATTCACAATGATAAAACTCTTCCTCTAGCCTTGATCATGGAGGAAGAACCTTGGTCTATGAATCCTCCCATAATATACAACCACATTACTCACTAGAGTTTGTGCCTTCCTCTCACACCACACCACATCTTTATCAACATCCCTTCAACATATAGCTCAAGGATCCCTACCATATCATCATGCTTCAAACACCTCATTAACCTCCCTCTAATGGACCAACCAAAGGATTTCTCAAGGCTACCCAATGTTTAACAAAAATATTCTCTTCTCCTCCGTCACCATAAAAGATACCATGCTTACCCCTTTGACCAATTCCCATGATACCATATAAGATGTACCCATGCTAAAATACAAGTGCTAAAATAAAATACAAACATTCCTTTTGTTTGCACCCCATGCCTACCAAATTAAAGCTTTGTAGAATGATAATTTTGGTTTCTAAATGTCTCCCATATCCAACTCGAAGGCCGAATATCCCGTAGAGAGTATCTATGTGGTGATTCAAGTCCTCATTTATGACCCTTAAGACTGATAATCTTCTTTTAGGGCCCAAGGCCTTTGTTTTCCTCCCTCGAGCACGGTATAGGTCCCAAAACCCATTCTTATTTTGAAAAACATACTAATGGCACCCATATTCTCAATTGAATACCAAAGATCCCCTATAGAGGTCTTATTGGAGTGTGTAATGTTAATTTTAGAAGTGTAATGATGTCTAGTGTGATGTCGTAAGATATTATGATGTCTTTTATAGAGAAAAAAAGGCATAATTCTCTTTGTAACTCCCTATCTTACGTAAAAGGAGCTATCCCACATGCATCATGGAGTAATATTCCCCTATTACCATTCTTTATAAAAGGGAGGTGGAAAATCATTTATCCCACATGTGTTATGGGCTATAAATATTCCATACCTCTAGCTATATAATAAAGGTGAAGGAGACCCTTTGGGTATGTTGAAAAGATATTGTAAAATATTGTAAAGTTGTAATTTAAGCATATGCGGGTGGTGCTCAAGTGTAAGAGTGGATGTTTATGAGGAATAAAGAAGATCAAACCTTCTCGTGGATGTTTCTCCATACATAGTGTGCAAAACCTCTCAATGGAATTGATATCCAACCATGAGGCCCCAAGACCCAATTGTGGTGCACAAAACCTTCTAATGCTATCCATATCTCACTTACAGGCTATGGATCCTTTAGAGATGATTTTTATGGTGGTATGAGTCCTTGTTCATGGATATTGAGCACGAGAAAATTCATTTGGGGCCTATGGCCTTTGTTTTCCTCCATCAACCATGGTATAGGCCATAAATGACAAAGAGCCCCTACAAAGGTCTTATGCACGGTTGTTTGAGGACTACTTTAGAAAGCTTCATCTTAACAAGATTTAAATATAGCATAAGCAACTTATGTTCCTTCCCTTACCATGGTTAAGGCCTTGAGTGCCATATGTGATGTGGAAAACCTTCTAATGGTGTCGATATCCAATTTGGAAGCCCTAAGGCCCAACTATGCTGCACAAAACCTTGTCATGGCACCCATATCCACTTAGAGGTTAGAGATCCCTTGTAGAGGATCTACGTGGTGTTTTTTTTAGCACGAGACTTTTTTTTTTCTCCTCTAACCATGGTATAATCCTTGATACCCATATGTAGTGGAAAAATCTTCCTTATGGTGCCCATATCCCACTCGGAGGACACAAATACTTTAGAGAGGATCTGTATGGTGGTTCAAGGCCTTGTTCATTTCCCTTGAGCTTTAGAAGCTTTGTTTAGGACGTAAGGTCCTTTTTTTCCCTCCCTTGGCCATGGTAAAGGCCCCAAGAGCCATTCTTGGTGTGCAAACTTGAGGTTGAGAATCACCCAAAGAGGTGATGTTGTATAAGTACTAGAAGTTAAATATTTAGGTTTCTCTCGTTAGGGATAAATTTGGTTAAAGTTTCAAGTATTAAGGTGTTTTTTACAGTGTATAAGGTCTAACCATGGTAAAAGGAATATGTACATATTAATTAGTGCACACACTTTTCGTAATGCGGGTATATTCCGAATATATAAAACAAAAATGACACGAAGCACAACCTTAATCTCTATAAAGAGAGATGATAACATTTGCATGTTGATAGACGTTTTCTAGGAAAATTATTATTTCAAACATTATTTATGATTTTGGTGTGAATTAGAGGCCAATTTTGTCTTTTGTCTTTTTCTTTTCTTATTTTCAATCCTTGTGAATACTGGGAAAACATGTATTCGATCAAGAATTTTTTTAAGTAGAAATGAAAAAAATAATTGAAGAAAGATAAAAAAAGCTAGGTTATGTACATGATAAATGTAGTCTTTCATTAGAGGCCATTCCAATTTCTAGGACCACATATACCATGTGTTACTACTCCATCACCACAAGAAAGCATATTCTTTCAGTATGGAGCATTCCATTTCCGACATCAAGTCAACCTCTAATGGTTTTTTTCATCATGAAAATATTATTTTTAAGAGTTACTAACAACACTTTTAGTTGGTCCAGCTATTGATAATAAAATTAGAGAGACAATGGGGCACACTTTTTTTATGAAGAGGTTCCCATGGTGCAACCTATTGTTGAATACATTCCTCAAACTAAACATGAGCATATCTACTTTCCTCCCAATTTTGACCCACAAGGGAATGAAGGGGTACGAATTATTAGGGAAATGCAGCAACAAAGTGGTGAACATCATTAATTATTTTTTAAATTATATAAATTATAACTTATCAAATACGAATTATTAGGGAAATGCAGCAACAAAGTGGTGAACATCATTAATTATTTTTTAAATTATATAAATTATAACTTATCAAATTATTTGGCAATCAAATCGTAGTTAAAAAAGATTATTTTTCTTAGATGATACTTATTAATATTTTGTTACTACCGTGAAAATTAGGCCACAACATCAATATATGAGTGTCAATTATGTATAATTGACAAAAACTAATAATAAATCCTATATTACAACATTTAGAGCAAAACTACTTCAAGATGCGGTATCAAGTACACCAAATTTGGTTCCAAGACATATATGCAAACTCATAAAAATAAGAGGTTCACTATGTCCAAACAAGGTATGGAAGCTAACATCTTTGTATACTAATGAAAAGCCAAAGTGGTAGTCAATAAATCCCTGCTCCCATAAAACCAAAACAACGACAACTGAGGACTAAATGTCTCAATTAAATAAGGCCATCATGTGCATGAAATTATTCTCATGAACAATAAATAGAGGTTATTTTTCATTTCATAGAGAAAGAAAACATGCATATATCCTCAAACATGCATACATTCTACTTGTGTCATTTGATTGTATCAAGCATTTCATTCTAAGCACAAATTTCAAAAGGATTCATTTCATATCTTGCTACCATCGAGTACATAAATGATACACTCAAAAGTCCATTTCATTGTACATGAATAAAAATAGAGCTTCCAAATTTACCAAGGTCAAAACATTTCTAAGGAGACAAAGTTTGCATTTTTAAATAACTCTAGAAGAACTACTCAAACAATTACACACATGGTTCAACCATCGTGGATAACCATCAAATTTTATCTTCAAAGTATTAAGACTCATGGTTCACATAGATATTTCATCTTCATTCATGCTACAAATTGAGGCAAGGAAACTCGACATACCAAAATAAACAAGAAGAGGTATGACTACACTATTTCATATCTTTAAGTAATAAACATCAAGGCTTTCAAATATTGTATATCAAAGGAAAATGAGAGTATCATTCATATGGATGATCATAAATCTAGGTAATTCCCTTGCTACCAATCAAGTTTCCATTTGAAAAATGACAAGGAACCAACTCTTATTGGAATATTCAAACAATACTTTGTTTCAACAACCCAATCTTTGCATTATAAACAAGCAAGGCTCAAATACATCCACATTTTAGTCTTACTAAGGCCTAGAGGAAATTTTCTACCACCCATTTATATCAGTTAGAGACCAAGGAATAAACAAAATATCCATAACCTCTAAGTGTGTATATGGTATTGTATCTTAGGCATAGAAAAAATTAGAGAATTCTACAACACATAATATTATGTAGGAGTTTCTAGAAAAAGCACCATATAGGAGTTTAGAAACAACCAACATTTCGAGTGGACACTCCACCCATCATTAGGGGAACTAAACACAACTAAATAATATTAGAAAAGAAGAGGCATACTAAATAGAGAATGAGAAAAAAAAACCCTTTAGGAATTAGGTAAAATGATTGGTCAATGAGAAGTGGAATAGGTTAAATTGATGATTAAAAATTAAATTTGAATATAAAAATTAATTAAATTTAGAAAAATAGAGAGAATTAGCTAAAGCAGGTAAAAAAGAAAAGAAAATGAAAGGTGGGGTTTGGTGTTTGAAAATAAAATAAAAGGTGGGGTATGATATTTCAAAATAGATAGGAAGAAATAATAAAACTAAGGAGAATGAAACAATTAATATACTCTCTCAATATATGTATAAATGACATTAGCTAATAGACAACAAAAAGGGTTGGCGAGTTTAAAAAGAGGGAATGCGATATTTAAAAGGGTGGGATTAGGAGAATAAATAAGAGTGAATATAAAGGATAAATAAATAGGAAAGAGAATGGTACAAGCCTAGAGATTAATCAGAGGAGGCAACCAAAGAAGGAAAGACACACAAAAGCGAGGATCAAATTGAAACAATTAGGATAAGAGGGGGATAATGAATAACTTAACTAACCAAGATGGTGTATTAGAGGCTTCCATGAGTTATTGAGTTTATATCCATCTTCATGATTGAAATTGTTTGGGTGTTTTTCTATTTTAAGAGCTTCTATGATGAGATGACATGAGTAATGGGGGCTAGATGCTTGTATTTTAGTTTGATTAAAATAAGTGTAGTGTTTAGTGTCAAAGGAGTGCTATACAATGGCATATTTATTAAGATGATTATGATTAGTACCAATAATATGTTCTTTAATGTGAGATTGGATGGAACAACTTATTTGTCCAATGTAATATTTTCTGCAAGAACAAGGAATCTGTCAGACACCTTAAGAGAGAAAAGGGTTGGACTTGTCTTTGACACTACAAAATAAATTCTTAATGGTTTTATGAGGTTTAAAAACCCTTAGATATGGAAATATACTTGTCTTTGATATAGTATTTCCAGATCTCAAAGTTGCTTCACAAAATTCTAAAGAAATTATCTCAGAGAGAGAGAGAGAGAGAGAGAGAGAGAGAGAGAAAGAGAGAGAGAGATTTACAATTGGGAATTCATTGTTCCTTGGACTCCTTTACATGAAATGCCTCATTTAGAACTCATCATTCTCGGGCCTCCTTTGTAGGAGTGTCTCCTTTGAAAAATCCTAATTCCATAGCCTCCTTCATGATATTTCCTCCTAAGGAACTCACCATTCCCTAATTACCTCCTTTGAAGGAATTCCTCTTTTGGTAACTCATCATTCATTGGCCTCCTTACTGGATTGCAACATTTGGTAACTCATTGTTTCTTTTCCCTTTTCATAGGAGTGCCTCGGAAATTCCTTGTTCGCTAGCCTCCTTCATGGGAGTGGCTTCTTTGAGAACTTCTTGGTCCATGATTTCCCAAGTTTCCACTATTATCAGTGTTGTCTATTTATCACCATCTTGGAAATGCCACTAACAATGTCATCATGAGATACTTTTTCAATCATATTCTAAATCCTTCATCATATTGGTGAAGAACCCAGGTATAGTATTTGAAATTTATGGTTAGTTTTTTTAGCACTTTTACATAATGATTTCTATTTGTGTGTGCATAGGACATTGCCAAAAGAATCACATTTTAACACATAATTGGTGGTCCCCTATAAGTATATTCTCTACATTGGCATTTAGGTATAGCATTGCCCTTTATTATCATTGCATTTTACATTTTTCCTCCTTTTGAATTTACTATAGGTTCCACCTTATTTCAACCAATTTCCTCACCATTATGAGCTGAAAATATAAATGTTTCATTTTCAAGGTGAGTAAGGTGGTCATTAAGCATGAAGATTGTTTTTTTGGTAAATAACACAGTCTTTATATTAATGTACAAAGAAACTTACACATCGTAAACATCCACAACTAAAATTTACATGTATTTTAAATTTGATATAAAATATAAATTCTATTTTAGACAACATTTGCATTTGTTTGATTAAATAGACTTTTACCAACCAAGTAGATGAAGCAACCTAATATAGTTAAATTCCTTGTAATTTATGGCAATAAATTATCATTAATTTTTTAAATAAACATGCTTCCAAATTTTTCAACGTATGTCACATTGCACTTTGTTATTTATAATGGTGATGTTGACATAAAACACATACTTATAAATCAAGGTTTTTTATAATGAATAGAAATACCACGAACATATTATCAAGATTCTATTTGTCATTATTACTGATTACGTATATGATAATATTGTATAATATAGCTATGTGGATCCATCTAGATCTATCATGCATTGAAAGGGATCAAATCCCTCAAGGTGCAAACCTTTCCTCAAAAATTTAAATTCTAAAAAGGGTTTGCACCTAAAGGGATTTGATCTCTTTTGACACATAATAGATTCTAAGTAAACATAGATCTATGCTAGTATATAAAGTTGGGAAAAAATACATATTCGAGTATAGTCTTTCCCATTCCACTAAAATCATACAATACAACTGCAATTACCATTTCTTTACTTTCCCACTCTAGAAGTTTAATAACTTCATTCATTCATGAGTTCTTCAATTCCCACTATTTTCACAATATTAAAACACAAACATATAAAAAACTCTTCCAAAACTTAAATTAATATAATATTTTATAAAAAAACCATTTTTTGGTTCATATATAACATAATTTCCCTACATTGTTTTGATATGGTAGCTCTCTTGGTTTAGGTAGGCACACCTTGTTACACTCAATGCAATCATAAACCCATATATACTTTTGGTTCACCATATAATACAATTTTGATAACCTTTTTTCAAATATAAGCAGCTCTTTTTTGTTCACAAATGTTGAGAAAAACTTATCATTAGTGCAATTTTAGCAAGAAAATTATTTTCAACGCTCTACCTAAAAGCCTCTAGGATACATGAATATGAACTTTTAAATATTCTCTCTTTAGATTAAGTACTCACCTAAAAAATTGGAATGATCTATTTGAATGCAACACATCATAAAAGCTTCAACTATCAACTATGTTCCTTCTTTCACTAAATCTTCCATGTTTTTGCATGGATGTCATTCTCTAAGTTGTTTAATATGTTTTTTCCAGTCTATACATATCATCCAAAAGAAACAAATAGCCATCACAGTCGGAAAATAGAGTTTCAAATAGATATATTCATCATAAATAATTATTTTTGTATATATATATTCACCATAAATAATTATTTTTATTAAAATTATTTTTGTGTATATGTAGTTTTAAATTTTAATTAGAGTCGGCATTGTATTTTTTTCAACTTGAAATATGTGAGTTGTAAGTTGAACATGAAAGGAACTACACGTCCCCATAAAAGCTCTAGAAAGATCCCGTAGACTTAATAAATTATGACAGCGGCATTATTAGCTAAAAATGTTGTTTGCAGATAGTTATAAAGTGATTTTAATTAAATTTCAAGCAATCAATGGCAATATAATTATTAGATTGAAAAAGCTCGTCTTTTATAATAATAAAAAAATGAAGTTAATTTAAATTTATTTAATTTTTTTTATGTTATTATTATTATTAATAGTTTCAAATTTAGAAAATGAAATCTCTTCTTAGACTATATCATATGTTTAAATAATTTGTTTAGTATAGAAGTCAATATCTTTTAAAAACATGATATTACGACGTTGATTGAATAAAAATTCTCATTATCATCTATACTAAGTCTAAAGATTTAGTTAAAAAAACAAGAAATTTCCTTCTTTAATTATTGTCCAGTGTTTGTCATGATTATTATCGATGGATTGTCCTTACCAACATTTTGAGAACTAGCATTTCACATTCCTACAACAACATCACCCTCCGCAACCAACCCGGGGAGAAACAAAATGCCCAAATGTCTTGCAATAACATCAATCTTTATGTGCATTAATCTAGAATCCGCATTGGGCTCTTTCCAGAAGTGCACTGGGATTTCCTCACCTTGGTTTTTTGCCTTGCACTCAACCATAATTCGCCCATTGAAATAGATTTCTCATACAATGAAAGTTGAACACATGTCAAACCTAGGTCGATTATCCATTCTTCTAATGCCGAGAAATCCTCCACTAGTTTCGCCACCTCTAGGTTGGCCCATAGTTCCTTCTCCATAGCTTCAATCTCGTCCCGAACTTCCTGCGGAATCGATGCCTTATACATCCACGCGGCTTGGGCCACATGCAACTGCTCCCGGTTGGACCGATTCAAACCAATGCCTCCCTTTCCTTTCCCTTTGTCATGCATCTCCATTTCCTCAGACCACTCAAACGTTAGGATAACCGACGGATTTTTCACAGCCACCTTCCACAGAGAACTACCTTCATGTATTAACCACCTAGGTCCAACTAAGGTCATAGTCATTAAAATCAGTTTGATTACTGCAGATTATCCCTACCCAGAAATCATTGCCCATACCCAAGGATGGACCACCATCAATGGTGATGCAAATATCCTACCCTAACCACCTACTCTTCATCCTGGATTTCTCTTCACCATTAAGCTTTATAACTGTGCACGTACTTCCTTCCTTGCCGCCTTCTTGCTCCTAGATCTACATCTCGTTCTGGTTATAAGCACCTTCATGCATCATAATAACCGGGCCGCCCCTACACATGTGTACACCAACATACTCCATGTGCCACGGCCACATGCATCACTTATGGTCAAGTTCCACCCTCATCTAGGGCATTGCTTAAATATTTCTTATCGTTGATGAGTCTTTCTAATTTATCGACACTATGAGTCTTTTTAATTTATTGACAATTGAGTCCAGGTCATTTTTCATATATTGTTTTAACATATCCATGACTTGTTGCATCTTATCCATGCTTATAAGAATTTCATGCATGAAACTTTGTGTTAATTCTAGTTTCAAATCATCATTTTATGGTTCCAAAATTATTGGGCAATTTTTTTTATAAAATCTAGTAATTGTATTTTATAGTAATTTTTTAATTAAGTTTGGTAAATTTTTAGTAGGTCTAATAAAAAATATTAAATATAATAAGTTGATTTTATCTAATCTAGTAATTTTTCTTTGATACTAATGGAAAAATAACTTCTCTCCATTATGTTGGGATGAAAACCACAAAATATAAATACAAGATTAAAATCATTTTCTCATAGTTTTATGTGCACATGGTATTATAGTTTGCTCACTTTGGTTCTAATATTGGAATGGAGATGGCTTATTTTATGAATTGTCTCTTAGAAATAAATGAAAAAAGGTTATTCGTTAGTTATACATTTCATCAATATAACAAATGAATAAATTCTATAAGTTTTACAAATTCTATTACACAAATGAATAATTTTTATAAGTTTTATAAATTCTATTACATAGTAATTTGAGAATATGAATTAGTTATATTTGTGTTATTATTATTTATTTTGAATTTTTTTTTTAAAACAATGTCACTAATATATGGAAATTTTCAGGCTTTTTATATAACACATGTTAAATGCAATTTCTCTTGATTGAAAAATATTTATGAGTTTTGTCTAGAGGAAGGAATTGAAATCTTGAAGTGCAATTTCTTTGATTGAAAAATATTTATGAGTTTTGTCTAGAGGAAGGAATTGAAATGTTGAAGTGCAATTTCTTTGATTGAAAAATATTTATGAGTTTTGTCTAGAGAAAGAATTGAAATGTTTAAGTGGTAGTGAAGTGGCAAAGTAAGGAGAACAAATCTTTCATTGGATTGGGTTTGTAAGTTTGAACTACATTTAGTGGATTTGTCCAAGGCATCAAAAGAAGGACGGGAGACACTTGGAGATTTGTTTTGTTCAAAGAAACATAATGCAAAAGTGTTAGTGAAGTAATCATTTTTTTAATAAAAAAATGTAACAAGGTAAAAGCATTAAAGATCATGTTAACAAACTAAGGTCTTTGATGACTTGACTTATCATGGTAAAAGCATTAAATATCATGTGAACAAACTAAGGTCTTTGATGACTCGAACTTAAAGATACTCTTACTCAATAACATGACACCAATATTCAGCGGCATGGCAATTATGCTTGGGAACATACCATCACAAAGTCCATGGAGCATGATTAAGACATTTTTTGAAAAATAAAGATGTTTAAAATGGAGTGGTAACTCTTGCATTGTATTTCAAGTATAAAATCTAATAAATCAATTTTAAAGTGTTCAAAAAATACGAAATTGTGTTGTTAATTATCGTTGATTTATATTGAGATGTAATTTGTTTTATATTTAAATCGTGTTGTTAATTATCTTTGATCTATTTTAAACTAGGAGTTATATTGAGATGTAATTTGTTTTGTTGAGAAAAAATATAAATTCACATTTTATTTAAACAATATATACAGCTTCTTTTGTATATAATGTGAAAGTAAAGTACATACTAGTAAATTAGTACACACCATGCTCTCGTAATATTTTCACGTTGTCATCCTCCAAATGTGAAAAATATTGCAGAACGTAGAGGTAGCCGTGAGATCTTGAAAGCATAATAAGATAGTCTTTTTCTTCGAGCAAAATCTCGAGTAAAGCGAAATGGAATTTTTCCAGATCTCTATTTTACACAAAAGCAGAAAACAAAAGTAAATTTCCAAATCTTTCATTAACAAAAGCGGAAACACAACGTAAAAGCAAAAGCAGTTTGAAGTATCAGAGCTAAAATAAAAACGCAAGAATGATTACAATGCTTTAAAGCATACCCAAAATCAATGGTACGAAGAAACTCAACATCTGTAATCTGTCCATGGAAAAAATGAACAGTTGTTTCACCTTGTTAATCCATTTGAGCTCTTTCGGCCAGGTTTCAAAGTGACCAGCTGAATTCAATTCAACCATGTATTCTCCCTTTCCTGCTGTAACAAACAGTGGCCGCGCGGAAGAAAACTTGAATCTCCTCGGCTACTTCGTCGAAAGCCCTAAAATCTCAAACGCAGAGAGACCCAGCTGCAAGCGTAGCATACATGAAGAAGACGATCAGAATTCTTCGAATCCCCGGGACTCAACGTCATCTTGTATATTCCTCATATCATCACGGCCAAGCTCGGCAACATTATCTTTTGAAACTTCTTTTCTGTGGAGAAATGGATCGTCCAGAAATTAGCTTATCTCGATTGTTTGTTGATTTCCTTCATCAAATGAGCTTATTTTGATTGTTGATTTCCTCCATCAAATAAGTATGGAGCAAAGTCTTCCATTTAGTAGCACCTTAGGATGACATAGCCTTGAACATCGAGATTCAAACGAAACGAAGAAGGGCTTACGGTAGATATCTAGGCACCCAAAGACGAGGAAGTGCGTGCTAAGCCACGAAATGCTTAGGGGAATTGAAAATGAGCATAGATCAGGAGATTCCCCAATAGGTGGGCAGCCAAGAGACAACTTGGCCAACTGAAACATCTTAGTAGTTAGAGAAATAGAAAGCAAAAGGGATTGTTGGATGAAGGATAGGTCATAAGTGCTATGACAAATTATTTTTCCATAGTTATAATCACTAGTTGTTTATGTTTTAGCTACCTGTTATCACCCAGTTGTAAACGAACTATTCCTTATTCATGCATCAACTACCAATAATCCACGCATCATCTACCAATTCATGATATATATAATATCAAGTAATGCTTTACTTACCAAAGTTAATCTTATTGGACGTTAATCATTATCATCATAATTGTTTATTTTGAATTTGAAAAAAAAACCATAAAATCAATTCAAAAAGTACATTTTTCTCATTCTCCTCCTCTGCAATTTTCCAAGAAAAAACATACATACTTGCTAGTTTCTCCTAAAATCTAAAATATAAACACCATAGATTGGATTAGATTGACCTGGCATGCCGTGTGCAGGATTTTAGGTTTATGAGAATAGACGTTTTCGCTGGAACCGATAGGACGAATGTGCCGACTTACATGATATCAGTGAACTCCACATTCAATCTCACAGTTAAGAATTGTGCCAAACATTACACGATGCAGCTTTCTCATTCTGTTTTTACACTCTACTACAACCAAGTCCCTATTGCGCAGGGCCAGGTGATTCTAATACCACACTCATCCTCCATTGATATAATCTCAACTCTGCCTCATTGCAGTATTAATTAATCAGTAACTTGGAGTTTATTCCTGCGACTTGACTGATGTAACTGAAGTATTTTAAAAGCCTGCAATTAATTGTGTGCAGGTCTCGCAGGGTTTGAAGGATGGGGGTGATTCCACCATCGTAACGTCAGCTTCTGTGAGTTGTTTGGAAGCTCCCCTGTATGGTTCAGGACATTTGTTGCAGGCGTCCCTTGCGGATAACGGATTTGCTGAATTTCTCCTGGGTGGAACAGTCCACACGCAATTGCGAATAATTGGAGGAATATGGAACAAGCAATATAATCAAAATATTAGATGTAATGTACTGGTCAATCTGTTAACGCTTCATGTTAACCATATGGATTGCAAACCAGCAGGAAAAATATAACAGAGTATTTCATTCCATGGATGAAACATATATCGTTTTGAAATATCTCTGATATCATTCGGTAAATTTTAACTATTTTGTTATTTTGTTGCATTATTGATATGTTAAAAGTATTTAATTTTTTTGAAACAGAATAAGGCATATTATTAATATTCAATTAAGAATCAAATAGTACAAAAATGATCTTGTCTACTGTAGATACAGACAAAGTCAAAAGACTTTCTGAGTCATACAAGGCAGTACAAGGCAGTCTCGAAGAAGTTTCTAACTATAAACATACATCCATCAGATCATACCAGATATACAAAACAATTATCAACAAAAGACATTTTCTGTGGAGTTGGATCAATCAAAAAGCCTTTAGTGCCCATATCACAAACATTGAAACTCTTTCCAAACTAATATACCTTCCTCACCCTCCAGGGCCTGCTTTGAGGGTTTATCAGCCAAGGAATTGTGCTGTCTGTTAATGTGTTTCAGAGATATGTTCCTGAAAAGACATAAAATAGTCTTGATCCTTTGGCACCAGTGAAGTAAAGAGATGACTTTTAAATTGTATTCACTCCTCGCCTATTTTATAGTAATCCTGGAATCACCATAGATCTGCAAATCATCTATTTCAAAGATACTGGAAACTTTTAGAACACACTAAAGAGCCAACAGCTCAGCTTTCATATTAGTGCCTTTACCACAATTAAATCTCAACTCAAAATAATGATTCTGATTTAAAAAAATAGCACCACCTACAGCACAAAGCACAAAAACCATCTCTAACTACACCATCAAAGAAGAGTACAAGGCAAATAAACTAAGATCGAAACTGCTAATATTTTAAATGTTTGCAGAGATCCGATCACTGGATAGTGAGAGATACATATTGATAACCTGAAAAGTTAAATTCTGTAAACTCAGAACTGATTCTCAAATATAATTTTGTTTCTAGAAAACCGAATATACCATGAGATAATAACTGGAAGTATGTGATCTCTGCATTTTCTGCTCCACTCGAGCGTACAGCTGTCAAGGCTTTCCTGTTTCTATACCTGCTCGATCTTGAACATAGTACAGACATTGTTCCACAGCTTCCTCGTGAAATCACAACGAACAAGAAGATGATGGGGTATTTCAACATCAGATTTACATAAAAGAAAACAAAGACTGGGACAGATTGATCTTAAACTTCTATTTATACTTTTTATCAAGTATAGAAAGAAAGAGATTTAATTTATTGAGATATAATTTTTTTTATTTAATAAATTGGATTTTTTTTGTTTGATAGGTAGATATTTAAGATAAATCTATGGTTTTAAATTTTTAATTTTATAAGTCAAAATTAAATTTTTAATTACTTTTTATTTTAGTTAATTTATTAGTCAACATGACATTTTTTTTAATTATTATTTTTTATTTTTATTTTGTAACTTATGAACATAAATGAACTTTTTATTTCGGTTGAAAAAAAATAAATGAACTTTTTAATTACTTTTTTGTACTTTTTTATTTTTGATATCATAAAATTGTAAAACTTTATGTGACAACATCTCTATACTTGACTATAAAACACCTAACTACTCTAAATGTGAAATTAATTTTGATTTTATTTTTATGTTGTATATAATCAATGCTAAAAGAGTTGATCCTTTTGTTATGTACTAACCATGTATAAAAATAGTGTCGGTCTTGAAGCATTGGAACATAAGAAAAATTAAAAATAGAAAAAATAAAGCCACGTAAATGTTGTGAGAGAGGCATTTAGGGAAAACTTATGATTATCATGAGTTTTATTTAAGAAAATGAAATAAATGGAAAAAAGAATAGAAAAAAAACCATGAAATTGAATTCAACAACACCTCCCACATATTTAGGAAACACCTCCCACATATTTAGGGAAATATATGACCTGGAGTATGAAAAAAAAAATAGAAAAAAACTATGAAATTGAATTCAACAACACCTCCCACATATTTAAGGAAATATATGACGTGGAGTATGAGCAAGGAGAAACAATCTAGTAAGAGCCTCTACCAACAACGAACCAATAAATTGTAATCATGTTCCTTTTTAATTACATGCATATAACGGTTATTGTGAAACACCTCCCACTAAAAATTAATGTTTGTTATTGTGAAAAGATATCATTGGTTGTAGCTAGACTTTTTTTTTTCACACATAAATATATCTTACTATTAATAAGGCGAAATAGTAAATAGGAACATTACATCAGGTCTTCTAACCAAAAGAGCATAAATCATATGGGCATCATAAAGCCCCAAGTATACGGGCACAAGAACCCCGTAAGACAAACGGACACATGTGTCCCTAAACACATCAAGTCTATCAGGAGCCATAACATCCCATGCAAACCGAAATATAGAAATCATCCAGTTGGGACATACTCACCAACTGCATGATCAAAGAGTATCAAAACATAAGTAGCATAGTATCAAGATGTCCATACATAAATACATGATATATCCTCCAAAAAATTCCAAAACAGCCAGAGGCCTGGACATATGAGTCAATAAAACCAAATAGAGCTGCATAACCCATCCGGATCAAAAGTCCAACAAGTAGTTGGAGAAAAGCTAACTAAGTACCAGACTTATTATACAAGGATAGTTATAACGGTTTTATGTCCATTTTTTAAGTTACATACATATATAGATAATCAATATGTATATATAAATCACCACACCCACTCACATGGAGAATGTGGATACTTCATACTATTGGTTGAGCTTCTTCATAGTTTATGGATTACAATAGTTTTAGAATGATAGATATTAAACACTGTTATCTCCTAAAGTATGATGACTACTGTGAAATGAAGTTTAAGATATTTTAGAGCATGATGACTACCGTGAAATGGAGTTTAAAATATTTTAGTGTGCTTTGGGAATGCCTCACAATGAGATTTACAAAGGTACATTATGTTTATCATGACATAAATAGTCATCCCTTGTTATATGTTATAGAATACCAACACTTTGTAGCCCCCTATGCAAAATAACATTCTACCCTTTATCTAGACATCCTCAATATAGTGAACTTTGAAAAAAATTAATAAGATACAAAAAAACATAAATAATAATTAGAATTCCATATGCGCATGCTTACTAACCAATGTGGCATCTAATGCACACTAGAAACACTACAGGCACTAGGATATACATTCTTATAGCCTCTAGAGTTTTTAAGCTACTATTTTAGACAATCCCAACAATATCAATAACTATAATGTTATCATATCCTCAGATTAGGTATGTAATATACCCTTGTAACAATTTTATGCACACCCAATGAATTTGATTGACCTAACATTCCCTAATTGTACAACCCCTACCTAGTAAATACACATCTTAGCTCTATATGCGACCCTTTTTTCTCAGTTTACCACCTCACCACTAATTGACAATGATAAAACCCTTCCTCTAGCTTTGATCATGGAGGAAGAACCTTGGCTTGATTCCTTCCATAATTTACACCCACATTACTCACTAGAGTTTGCGCCTTCCTCCCACACCACACCACATCTTTATCAACATTCCTCCAACATCTAGCTCAAGGAGCCCCACCATATCATCATGCTCCAAACACCTTATAAACCTCCCTCTCTTGGACCAACCAAAGGATTTCTCAAGACTACCCAATTTTTAGCAAAATTATCCTCTTCCCCTACATCACCATAAAAGATACCATGCTTATGCCTTTTCCCAATGCCCATGATACCATAGAAGATAACCATGCTAAAATACAAGCTCTGAAAGAAGATACAAACATTCCTTCTATTTGCACCCATGCCTACCAAATTAAATCTTTGTAGAGTGACAAATTTGGTTTCTAAATGGCTCCCATATCCAACTCAAAGGCCAAAGATCCCACATAGAGTATCTATGTGGTGGTTCAAGTCCTCAATTATGACCCTTAAGATCAAGAATCTTCTTTTAGGGCCCAAGGACTTTGTTTTCCTCCCTCGAGCATGGTACATGTCCCAAGACCCATTCTTATTTTGAAAACAATACTAATTGCACCCATATTCTCAATTGAAGACCAAAGATCCCCTATAGAGGTCTTCTTGGAATGTCTAATGTTAATTTTGGAAGTGTAATGATGTATAGTGTGATGTCTTAAGATATTATGATGTCTTATCTAGCAAAAGAAGGCATAATTCTTTCTGTAACTCCCTATCTTATGTAAAAGAGGTTATCCAGATGCATCATGGAGTAAAAATCTCCTATTACCATTCTTTATACAAGGGAGGTGGAAAATCATTTATCCCACATGTATTATGAGATATAAATCTTCCATACCTCTAGCTATATAATAGAGGTGAAGGAGACCCTTTAGGTATGTTGAAAAGATAGTGTAAAATATTGTAAATTTGTGATAAGCATATGTGGGTGGTACTTAAGTGTAAGAGTGGATGTTTCAGAAGAATAAAGAAGATCAATCCATCCTATGGATGTTTCCCCATACATAGTGCGCAAAACCTCTTAATGGAATTGATATCCAACCATGAGGCCCCAAGACCCGACTGTGGTGCACAAAACCTTCTAATGGTATCCATATCTCACTTAGAGGCTAGATATCCTTCAGAGACGATTTTTATGGTGGTTCGAGCCATTGTTCATGGCTATTGAGCCTGAGCAAATTCATTTGGGGCCTAAGGTCCTTGTTTTCCTCCATCGACCATGGTACACGCGATAGAATCCATTCTTATTGTGAAAAACATACTAATGGCACCCATATTCTCAATTAAAGGACAAAGAGCACCTACAAAGGTCTTAAGTGGCTATTTGAGGACTACTTTAGAAAGCTTCATCTTAAGAAGATTTAGATATGGCATAAGCAACTTATGTTCTGTCACTGACCACGGTTAAGGCACCGAGTGCCATATGTGATCTGAAAAACCTTCTAATGGTGTTGATATCCAACCTAAAGGCCCAAAGGCCCAACTATGGTGCACAAAACCTCTTCATGACACCCATATCCCACTTAGAGGCTAGAGATCCCTTATAGAGGATCTATGTGGTGTTTTTTTAGCACAAGACCAGGGTATTTTTTAAGGATTATAATAGTATACTTAAGTATTGTATTATAGGCAATTATTTTGGATTGAAAAAAACATGTGTGTGTGTGTGTGTGTGTGTGTGTGAATATTAAATATGAAACATAAAATTACTACTGAAACATGTAAATTTTTGCAAATATTATGATAAAAAACATATTTTATGTGAATATATGTGATATTAGAGACTAAAAATGACCAAATAACGAATTTATTTTTTGAGAAAAGCCCAAAAAATAGCCAATTTTCCGAAATTTTGCTCTTAAAAATTTCCTTGCACAAGACCCTTGTTTTGCTCCTCCAACCATGGTATAATCCTTGAGACCCATAAGTGGTGGAAAAATCCTCCTAATGGTACCCGTATCCCACTCGGAAACCACAAATACTTTATATAGGATCCGTGTGGTGGTTTAAGGCCTTGTTCGTGGCCCTTGAGCTTGAGAAGTTTTATTTAGGGTGTAAGGCCCCTTTTTCCTCCCTTGGCCATGGTAAAGGCCCCAAGATCCATTCTTGGTGTGCAAGCCTAGTAATGATGCCAATATTCCCAATTGAAGGCCAAATATCCTTGTTTTCCTTCCCTTTCCATGATAAAGACCATGATACCAATTCCTACAATGCAAAACCTATTAATGGTGCATATATTTGTAACTGGAGGTTGAGAATCACCCACAGAGGCCCTATGTGGTGACGTTGTATAGGTGCTAGAAGTTAAAGGATAAGGTTTCTCGGCTAAGGGATGATTTGGGTTAAAATTTCCAAGTATTAAGGTGATTTTTTTTGTAGTGTATAGGGTCTAACAATTGTAAAAGGAATATGTACATATTAATTAGTGCTCACACTTTTCATAATGTGTGCATATTACTAATATATAAAAACAAAAATGACATGAAGCACGATCTCAATCCGTATAAAAAGAGATGATAACATTTGCATGTTGATAGACATTGTCTAGGAAAATTATTATTTCAAACAACATTTATGATTTTGGTGTGAATTAGAGGCCAATTTTGTCTTTTTCTTATTGTCAATCCTTGTGAACATGGGAGCACATGTATTAAATCAAGATTTTTTTTAGGAGAGAGAATCCTAATAAAAAAAACCATTGAAGAAAGATAAAAAGGCTAGGTTATGTATGATAATGTAGTCTTTCATAAGAGGCCATTCCAATTTCTAGGACAACATATGCCACATGTGTTACTGCTCCATCACTAAAAGAAAGCATATTTTTTCAATAGGGGCCATTCCAATTCTGACATTAACTCAACCTCAAATGGTTTTTTCATCAAGAAAATATTTTTTTAACAAGTTACTGATGGCATTTTTGGTTGGTACATCTAATTATATTAAGAGTAAAATTAGAGAGACAATGGGGCACACATTTTTTATGAAGATGTTGGTATATATTACCCATCTGTGGCTCACAATTTTTTGCTATTGTTACATATTTGGATATCAAACACATTGCTGATATCATATTAATAAAATTAGTTCCATCAAATCTCCTTCTGTCTGGTGAATTAACCCATATTTATGCTCAATTTTGTGTGTGAATTTCTATGAAACTAGTGAGGACTATTTTCTTGTTTGTGAGATCTTCTGTGCAAAACTTCACATGGTATTAGGGCCTTGAAAAACAAGTTAGTCTTCCAAAGAGTTTCCAGATTGTTTTGTAGGTGTAGCTACTTCCAATTTTGCACCAAAAGTAGAGGAGAGTTCACATAATTCCTGGGGAAATTGCATCCGGTCATTTTGGTTTACCATAGTGGTCTGCCCAGGTGTGATGTGCTCCTGAATTTGCATACTTTTGAAGTAAGAAATCCTTGCACGTCATCTTTGCAGGTTTTAGAGTCACCAATAGCGCAACAGTAGAATCAATGGCTTAGTCTTTAGCATTGTTACTCACTCCATTCAAGTATTTCGAATGGAAGGTTGAAATAGAGATCCTACTTCAAAGCAAAGGTCTCTACAAAGTTACAATGGGGACTAAAATCGGACCAAATTCAGATGTGGAGAAAGCCAGATACTTCAACGGACTTGATGAAGCTTATGGATTGTTATGTCTTAGCATCTCCAGAGATCTACTATTTCATTTTGCTGGTCTACCTACTACAAATGAAGTATGGACCAAGCTTGAATCCTTGTTTGGAAAACAAGATGATATGAGAGGTCACCAATTGGAGAATGAGTTAATCTCATTGAGCCCTAGTAGCTTCAAAACCATACAGGATTACTTCACCAAGTGCAATATAGTGGTCCTCCAGCTCAAGCAATGTAGCATAGAGAAGAAGGAAGATTAAATCATTCTGTCCATCCTCTCAAAGTTGGGTCCTGAGTACTCTATATTTGTATCTACCATTCATACTACTAAATTGGCAGTCCCAAATTGGAATACGCCCACCTTGAGCACATTCATGGAGTCTCTCACAAAGGAGCAAGACAAATTGGTTCAAATGGGAGCCATCAAACCATCCAAGGACCATGCGCTTGCTGCTGGAGATTCCAAGAATTTCAAAGGAAAGAAGAATTCCAAAGAAAAAATGCAGTCAAATCAAAGTCAGAAGGAGAAGACAAATCCATCAAAATGACCTACAAATACAAGGAAGGACAAGCATAAGATCTGAAAGAGAGGACCAAATGTGCATATGGCAGCAAGGGTTTCCACCTTGAAATCTCATGCATGAAGAAAACCATTGATCTCATGGTATAGCTTCTTGATAAAAACAACATTGCTCTTCCTAAAGGAGCAAGGAGAAAAGAAGTTGGATCTAGATTTGATGACAAAGAGAGATTTCATTCCTTGATGGATGGTTTTTCAAAGTCTCCTTCCTTCATCATCGACTCTAGTGAATCCAGAAACATGTCTGCCACCCGAGGCTCCTTCTCTGGCTTCGATCCCACTTGTGGTCCTTCAATTCTAATGGGTGATGATTATGAAATTCCATCCAGAGGTAAAGGAAGAACCAATCTTGATTATGGGAGCTTCACAAATGTTTTGCATGTCCCATCATTGGCTACAAATGTTCTTTTGGTATACCAGATGACACACATAGGAGTTGTGAAGAAGGTTGTGTTTACTCCTAATGATGTAGATATTTCATAAATTTCTAATGGAAAAGTCATTGCAATTGGTTCTGCAAATCATGATTCAAGGATATATGAGATCATCCATTTTATTCCCTATTCAACATCAAATGTACTCCTGACACATGAAAATTAAGTCAATAGGCTATGGCACAAGAGGTTTGATCACCTCAACTTCAAATATATGCAATAATTGCACAAGTAGTGTATGGTTGACGGTCTTCTAGACATAAAATTATCAAATGGCATCTGTCAAGGTTGCATGCTTGGTAAACATCTGGAGCACAAGTTTGAGAAAGGCAAGGCATGGAGAGCCTCCTCAACTCTCGAATTGATTCACAGTGACATCACTGGACCCCTTCCTAACCCTTCCTTGAGTAATGCTAGATATGTCTTAACATTCATAGATGATTACTCAAGATATTGTTGAGTCTATTTCCTCAAGTTCAAGTCAGAAATGTATGAGATTTTTAAAGATTTTGTTGAAAATATTTCTAGAAATATGATTAAGGTGCTTCGTACTAACAATGGAGGGGAGTATGTGAAAAAGGATTTGCAGCAATTTTTTGCTAATGCTGGCATCTAGATGCAATACACAGTTCCCTACACACCACAACATAATGGTGTGGCGGAGTGAAAGAATAGATCTCTAAAAGAGATGGCCACGTGCATGCTTGAGTCAAAGAAACTCTATCCTAAGCTGTGGGAATAGGCCATCGACTGTGTTGCATACATTAAGAACCGAGTTCCTCACAAAGCTTTGAAATGCACCACTCCATTCGAAGCTTGGACTGGGCACAAACCTAATGTGTCTCACTTTCAGATCTTTGGTTCCAAAGCTTGGGTCGCAATTCCTCTAGAGAAGAGAAAGGCCTTATAGTCTCAGAGCCTTGAATGTATCTTTGTTGGTTATGCTGAAGACTCTCATTGAGAGAAGTGTACAGTTTGAAGAAGGTCCTTTGCAAGATATCCAACAAGATAGCTCTACACCACCACTTGAAGATGATCAAGAAAGTGAAGCCTCCTCATATGATAGTTCTGATTTTGTTACTTATGATGAAGATGAACATGTTGATCCAAATTCAAATCTAGTTGATCCAATAGATCCACATCTAATGCCTAAATGGGATGAGAATACCATTGAAGCAGTTGGTGGATTTGTTGGAGAACCACATGATCCAAGAAGAACTAGATCTCAGTTCCAAGATGCAAGCCTTGCACTTTATGCTATTGATCCAATTCTCTCTGAGAGGTGTTTCATGATGATTGGATTAGATACAAAAAAAATTTATGAGGCCTCCCAAGATCCAAGATGGAAAGCTGCAATCGATGAAGAGTACCAATCTCTTCAAAACAATGAAACTTGGGGGCTAGTTTCACTTCCTCCTGGAAGAAAACTTGTTCGATGCAAGTGGGTATACTGAACCAAGGTGGCTTCATATGGGGTCACATGCAAGTACAAATCTTGGTTGATGGAAAATGGCTTCTCTCAAGTCCAGGGGCTTGAATACACAGAGACATTCACTCCTGTAGCTAAGATGGACTTTGATAAGATTGGTTTTGGCCAATGTTGCATCCAAGCACTCGGAGGGGCACCACATGGATGTAAATTCAGCCTTCCTCCATGGATATCATGAGGAAGAGATATATATGCAGCAACCAAAAGGGTACAAATCAGATCCTTCACTTGTGTGCAGACTGAGGAAGTCTCTCTATGGGATCAAGTAGGCTCCTAGAGCTTGGTATGCTAAGATAGATTCCTTCCTTCAGTCACAAGACTTCGAAAGATGCAAATTAGATCCGAATGTGTACATGAAGCAATATGGTGATCCTCTTTTACTCATTGTATTGTATGTAGATGATTTGTTGATCACAGGGAGTTCATCTGAAGGTATTGCTTCCATTAAATCTATTTTGCATAGTTTATTTTCCATGACGGATCTGGGTTTATTGAAGCAATTTCTTGGACTTTAGATAGAACAATCTACTTTAGGCATCAAAGTCTCACAATCCAAGTATGCTTTAGATTTTCTTAACAAGTTTCATATGTCATATTGCAAGTCAACAACATTCCCCTTCCTCTCCTGTGCCAGTATTGAGGATGGTGGTTCTTCACCTTTGGTGAACAATACATTGTATAGAAAATTGATTGGGAGTCTTTTGTTTCCTACACATGCTCGCCCTGACATCTCCTATGCAATTAGTGTTATTTCCAGGTACATGCAGGATCCCCATGAACTCCACTGGAAAGCAGCATAGAGGATCCTTCGGTATGTGCAATGGACAAAGAATATTGGTATTCATTATGCAGCTAACTCTCTACTAGATATTGTTGGATACACTGATTTTGATTGGGCTGGTGATAACTCAGATTGGAAGTCCACTTCTGGTTATCTGTTCATGATTGGTTCTGGTCCTATATGTTGGTCAAGCAAGAAGTAATCAACCATTTCTTTATCATCTGCTGAAGCTGAGTATAGAGGTGATGTCAATGCATCCACACAGTCCACTTGGCGGCAAGGCATTTTTTCATAGTTTGGGATTTTCTCTAGTGCTCCTACTGTCATATTTTGTGACAATCAGAGTGCTATTAATATCTCAATAGATCTATTTCAGAGGAAAATAACCAAACACATTGAGATCCACATGCACTACATCAGAGGTTTCGTGCATGATCACATCATTTCACTGCAGTACTGTCCTTCTAAAGAGAAGGTTGCATACATCTTCACTAAGAATTTTACTAAAAATAAGTTCACTCATATTAGATCACTCCTTGGGGTGAGTGAGACCATGTTGAATACAACTTAGATTTTATTCATGTCCATTTTGAGGGGGGGTTTTGTTCCCATTGGGTTTTCCCTCTTTCCTCAGTTGATTTGGACATTTTTTTGTAAAGGGTGACCTTTGGTCCTTGTTACCAGGGCCCTATTTTGAATTCCTTCAAATCAGTCAGGATTAAGGGGGGATTTTGGGATATATTACCCATCTAGACATTAAGCATAGTCATTTTTGTTATTTCCCAGTGCTTAGACCAAGTTGTTGACCTCCTAGTGCATAGCTTCCGTCATTGGGATTGCCACTAGACCACTGATTTGTCATCTTTGGTCCCGTCACCCACTGATGCGCCCTCTTCCATGATTTATGGGACATGTTGAGTTAGTATCATAAATTTTAGGGACCTCCTACAATTTAGGGATCCAGAACCCTCTCCTTGATTTCATCACTAAAGACCACTGTCAGTCAACTAGTTAATGCACCCTTATTTGGTTTCATCACTACTATTTTGAGCCTCCAACTCCTCTATGTGCCTCCTTGGCCTACCTACTATCAGTTAACTGACTAATGTGCCCTTCAGTCTCACCTACCATTGGTTAACTGGCCATTCATCGGAGTTGTAACTAGTTCTCATGTCTAGTTGGAGAATATTCCTAAGTAAGCTTGATTTTTGCTTGGATTTCGAATGCCATCTGTGGTTGACGAATTTATGCTATTGTTACATATTTGGACATAAAACATATTGTTGATATCAGATTAATAAAATTAGATCCATCAGAGCTCCTTCTCTCTGGTAAATTGGCCCATATTTCTGCTCAATTTTGTGTGTGAATTTCTGTGAAACTAGCGAGGACTATTTTCTTGTTTGTGAGATCTTCTGTGCAAAATTTCATAGAATAGGTTCCCATGGTGAAACCTATTGTTGAATAGTTAGAAATTCCTCAAAATAACCATGAGCATATCTACTTTCCTCCCAATTTTGGCCCACAAAGGAATGAAGGGGTACGGATTATTAGGGAAGTTTTATTGATCCATTATATTTATTATAGTTTTAACAATCAGTTTCAAAATTTGTATGTACAGCTTGAGCATTTTTTATTAGAATAGCAAACTTAATTTGTGGTTGGTTGGGTGAAGGATAGGTCATAAGTCATATCATGCAGTTTTATTTATGATTTATCATTGTTGATAAGGCCTGAGCTTATCTCGATTGTTGATTTCCTCCATCAAATGAGCTTATCTTGATTGTTGATTTCCTCCATCAAATGGGCATGGAGCAAAGTCTTCCATTTAGTAGCACCTTAGGATGACATAGACTTGAACATCGAGATTCAAATGAAGAAGGGCTTACGGTAGATACCTAGGCACCCAGAGATGAAGAAGTGCATGGTAAGCCACGAAATGCTTAGGGGAGTTGAAAATGAGCATAGATCAGGAGATTCCCGAATAGGTGGGCAGCCAAGAGACAACTTGGCCAACTGAAACATCTTAGTAGTTAGAGGAATAGAAAGCAAAAGGGATTGTTGGGTGAAGCATAGGTCATAAGCGCTATGACAAATTATTTTGCCATAATTATAATCACCAGTTGTTTATGTTTTAGCTACCTGTTATCACCCAGTTGTTTGCTACGAACTGTTATTTATTCATGCATCAACTACCAATAATCCATGCATCATCTACCAATTCATGATATATATAATACCAAGTAATACCTTACTTACCAAAATTGGTCTTACTTGATGTTAATCGTCGTCATCATATTTATTTATTTTGAATTTGAAAAGAGAACTGTAAAATCAATTCAAAGAGTACATTTTTCTCATTCTCCTCCTCTACAATTTTCCAAGAAAACACATGCTTGCTAGTTTACCCTAAAATCTAAAATATAAACACCATAGATTGGATTAGACTGACCTTCTATCTGCAATACTTTTTCATATGTTTTCGACAGTTTAACAATTTGCTTGACCTGACCCGGAGATGGCATGCCTTGTGCAGGATTTTAGGTTTATGAGAATAGACGTTTTCGCTGGAACCGATAGGACGAATGTGCCGACTTACATGATATCAGTGAACTCCACATTCAATCTCACAGTTAAGAATCGTGCCGAACATTACATGATGCAGCTTTCTCATTCTGTTTTTACACTCTACTACCATGCACAATATTTTGTTGCATTATTCATATGTTTAGATGTTTTTAATTATAAGTATAGATTGATTTTAGACTTTTTTTTTATTTATCAAGTATAGAGATAGAAATAAAGGAATTTAATTTATTAAGGTATAATTTTTTTTCTTTAATAAATTGGATCTTCTTTTTTTGTTTGATAAGTGTTTAAGATGAATTTATAGTTTTAAATTTTTCGTTTTATAAATTAAAATTAAATTTTTAATTATTTTTTATATTTAATTACTTTTTCATTTTAATTAATTTATTAGTTAATATGATTTTTTTTAATTATTATTATTATTTTTTATTTTATAACTTATGAACATACATAAATTTTTTAATTACTTTTTTTATTTTTAGTCCCATAAAATTACATAACTTTATGTGACAACATCTCTATATTTATGTTGTAATCAATACTAGAAGAGTTGATCTTTTTGTTATGGAAATAGTGCAGGTCTTGAAGCATTGGAATCTAAGAAATATTAGGAATAGAGAATCTCAAGATTCTCATGAAAAAATGAAGTCACGTGAATGTTGTGAGAAGCATTTAGGGAAACTCATGATTGTGATGGGTTTTATCTAAGAAAATGGAACAAATAGAAAAAATAATGGACAAAAACCATGAAATTGAATTTAATAACACCTCCCACATATTTAGGGAAATATATGTCGTGGAGTATGAGCAAGAAAGAGAAGGAGAAGCAATCTAGCAAGAGCCTCTACCAACAACGAACCAATCAATTGTAATCATGTTCCTTTTTAATTTTGGTGGGAAATGATGGCTTGTAGGTATGTGTTTTGGCTAGGGCAATACTCTTGCCAAATATAATGTTGTAGTTCTAAAATTATTAGGCAAGTCTAATAGCATAGTTCTTTGTTTGGAATTTTTTAATGGAACAATAAAGATTGGAATTTTAATGATTTTTTTTTGTATTTTCAAGGTGGATGGTATAGTCACAATTTTATTTTAAATAAATATAACGAATCTTATTAAGAAATAAGAAATAAATAAAAGGATAGTTATTAAGGATAGTGAAAAGATATCATTGGTTGTACCTAGACTTATTATATAAGGATAGTTATAATGGTTTTATGTCCATTTTTTAAGTTACACACATATTTGATAGTGTCAAGAGATAGATCATCAATATGTATACATAAATCACCACACCCACTCACATGGAGAATGTGGATACTTTATTCTATTGGTTGAGCTTCTTCATAGCTTATGGATTACAATAGTTTTAGAATGAGAGATATTACAATGTTCTCTCCTAGAGCATGATGACTACCATGAAATGGAGTTTAAGATATTTTAGTGTGCTTTGGGAATGCCCAACAATGAGATTTACAAAGGTACATTATGTTTACCATGACATAAATAGTCATCCCTTGTTATGTGTTATAGAATTCCAACACTTTGTAGCCCCCTGTGCAAAACAACATTCCACACTTTATCTAGACATCCTCAATATAGTGAGCTTTGAAAAAAATTAGTAAAATACAAAAAAACATAGATAATCATTAGAATTCCATATGTGCTGCTTACTAACCAATGTGGCATCTAATGCACACTAGAAACACTAGAAGCATTAGGATATACATTCTTATAGCCTCTAGAGTTTTTAAGCTACTACCTTAGACAATCCCAACAATATCAATAACTATAGTGTTATTATATCCTTAGATTAGGTATGTAATATACCCTTGCAACAATTTTATGCACACCCAATGAATTTGATTGACCTAACATTCCCTAATCATACAACCCCTACCTAGTAAATACACATCTTAGCTCTATATGCAACCCTTTTTTCTCAGTTTACTAGCTTACCACTAATTGACGATGATAAAACCCTTCTTCTAGCATTGATCATGGAGGAAGAACCTTGGCCTATGGCTCCTCCCATAATTTACACCCACATTACTCACTAGAGTTTGTGCCTTCCTCCCACACCACGCCACATCTTTATCAACATTCCTCCAACATCTAGCTCAAGGAGCCCCACCATATCATCATGCTCCAAACACCTTATTAACCTCCCTCTAATGGACCAACCATAGGATTTCTCAAGACAACCCAATGTTTAGCAAAATTATCCTCTTCTCCTACATCACCATAAAAGATATCATGCTTACGCCTTTGCCAAATGCCCATGATACCATAGAAGACAACCATACCAAAATACAAGATCTAAAAGAAGATACAAACATTCCTTCTATTTGCACCCATGCCTACTAAATTAAATATTTGTAGAGTGACAAATTTGGTTTCTAAATGGCTCCCATATCCAACTCAAAGGCCAAAGATCCCACATAGAGTATCTATGTGGTGCTTCAAGTCCTCAATTATGACCCTTAAGATCGAGAATCTTCTTTTAGGGCCTAAGGCATCTGTTTTCCTCCCTCGAGCATGGTACATGTCCCAAGACCCATTCTTATTTTGAAAAACATACTAATTGCACCCATATTCTCAATTGAAGACCAAAGATCCCCTATAGAGGTCTTCTTGGAATGTGTGATGTTAATTTTGGAAGTGTAATGATGTCTAGTGTGATGCCGTAAGATATTATGATGTCTTATCTAGCAAAAGAAGGCATAATTCTCTTTGTAACTCCCTATCTTATGTAAAAAGAGTCACCCAAATGCATCATGGAGTAATAATATCCTACTACTATTCTTTATACAAGGGAGGTGGAAAATCATTTATCCCACATGCATTATGAGATGTAAATATTCCATACCTCTAGCTATATTAGAGAGGTGAAGGAGACCCTTTAGGTATGCTGAAAAGATATTGTAAAATATTGTAAAGTTGTGATAAGCATATGTGGATGGTACTTAAGTGTAAGAGTGGATGTTTCAGAAGAATAAAGAAGATCAATCCTTCCTATGGATGTTTCCCCATACGTAGTGCACAAAACCTCTTAATGTCATTGATATCTAACCACGAGGCCCCAAGACCCAACTACAGTGCACAAAACCTTCTTTAGTCAATTCAAAAAGAGTTCTTTAGTCATCCATGCATGGGGATGTGCAGCCATTGATGCACCTAGTTCACAATTTTGTATATAGTTTTTGAGTTGAGTTTTACCTTTAAATAGATAAAATCCAGGGATTGAAGCACCAATTGCATTAACACAACATAGAATAGTGATCCACTCCTTGCTCCTAGGAAAAATATTTGGCACATTTTGGCTTCCTCTCTTGGCAATTACCCTCATGCCACAATTCCTTCCCGCCTGTAAACCTGCTTCATCACAGTTCCATATATGGTTTGGAGCATAAGAATGTTTCTCGTATGCACTAGAAAGAGTGGCATAGAACTTAGACAAAATTGCAGGGCGTAGATTTAAAGCCCTGTCTCTATCTAGGCCCGCGGCTGTACGCAACACAAGGTCTGGATGCCTTTTTTTAAACCCAAACCACCATGACTTACCAGGAAACCCATCTTTGAAGGGGTTTGGCCTCCCTTGACAAATTTGAGCTACTGTGGATTTTAAGTGTATCAAGTCTATCCCATGTCCCATTTGGGCCATCTCCTTACACCACTGAACCACCTCGGCCTCCTCTTCTTCACTCATAACTATAAGAGGCCCTCTTCGCTTTGTATGTGTAAGCCCATTTATCCAATAGTGTACTGATGAGGTAGCAACCCCATATTTTTTTGTAGCTGTGCGAATGGAATATCCATTAAACTCTATATCATCAATCGTAGCTAACATGTCTTGTTTTGTCCAGCCTCTTATTGCACTGATCTTCTTGGTTGAACTTGCACCTTGAACTGTGGTTGACGGTGGCTCTGTGGTTGACAGTGGGACAACATCATCCTCGACTACCGCATTGCCATTCTCAACAACATTGCCGGGAGCATTGTTTACATTCAAATGATCCACCCTCTCCTCATCTGATGAGGTGCATCGTAGTTGGGCACCCCTGCTTAGTCGCCTCCTTGTTCTCCTTGTACGAGCAACAATACTGACTCTTGGCATGGCTGCAACTACTTGCAGATTTATGAGGCAAGTTTAGGAGGCAATTTTAGTTAACAAAAATGTCTTATAATAGAGAAATTTGGATTCCAATCTTACATGTTGAAGAAAGGCTGATGTTCTTAGTAATTGTATATAGCTAATAGTTGATTATATACTATAAGCTGATCATACTAGAAAACTGGAAGTTGAAACTTGGAAAATATAAATAGAAAAATTGAAGTTGATTATAATAGAAATAGAAATAAAAAGAATATTATGCTGAAACTTGATTATACAGTGCACACACTCTCTAATGGTATGT
The DNA here is from genome assembly GCA_027924585.1 of Larix kaempferi. Taxonomy (NCBI): domain Eukaryota; kingdom Viridiplantae; phylum Streptophyta; class Pinopsida; order Pinales; family Pinaceae; genus Larix; species Larix kaempferi. The sequence continues at coordinate 12,524,922 of BSBM01000426.1, read as the reverse complement.
CTCCAAAGTAGTTTGAATGTTTGAAATGCAAATTCAGTAAGGGTTTGCAGTTGTTTTATAGTTATTTGTTGTTGAATTCGATTGGTAACAAGGATGGACATGGATTTCAATCTATCAAATTTGCATGTGTTATGGATTGATTTGGATGTGATCCAATGGTTGGGAATTTGTTATGGTCGATCCTTGTGCTTTCATCTATTTAATGGGTAAATTTAATCCGTAGGTGTCATTTATTGAATTCAGTGGGTTGAATTGTTGAACTACCATGCAGTTATGGTTGACATTTATTACCCTTTTTTTTGCACAGGTATGAATGTACCATGGGATATTTACCTCCACTGGATTCTGTGATGGCTCGAATAGAGATATGCGGGGGTTGATTTGATGGGTACCTTGCACTGGCAGATTACTAGACTATAAAGGATATTTTGTAGTTTATTTGCTTTTGTATGTTCAAGCAGATCTGTAGTTGGGACAAGATGTTTTGTACTCTTTTTAACATAAAAACTATTTATGGACTGTTGTTGGCCCATTCAATATATGGACAATTTTTGGACATAATTTAAAGTATTTATACACTTAATATGAAATATTTATGTTAAAAATTTGAGTGTGTTTATGTCATAGTTTGGTGGTTGTGTGGGACCATTACTATGACAACTACACACCTCTCCCCTAAGCCTTTATGTTTCTCCTTTTACAATACCTTTAACAAATCAGATTGAGGCGATAAGCATTATTTTCACCATTCGAAGAAAACAATTTGAACATATTTAACAAGCAATGGAATATTCCTGGCCTATAATGATTTTGACAAGTAAAATTCCATCATGTTTTCAAGCGCTTTTATGATGTTTTAACCTCCAGCAGAATTTCGTAAAAACGTATGAAACTAAATTGAAGAGAATGTGTGGTGTAATTGAACTCATTAACTATGAAACGAACTAGCTCAAGAAGCTGTTGGATATTTAACTTAAAAGAAAAGGTATTCGATTTTTTTTAATTGGTATTGAAATTGAATGGTTAATTTAACATCTTGAAAATTTGTCAACGATTCTCGCAAGATTTCAAATTAAAATAATGGATAATTAAATACTTTCAAATTTTGTAAATGATATTTACTTTATTTCAAATTAAAATACAAATCTCAAAAACAGAAACAAAATAACTTCCGCTTTAATAATTATAAACTATTACTTTACTGTTTTCCTGTTTTTAAATAAAAATACAGATTTCTATTAAAAATAAAAATAAAAAATAAAAATAAACATCCTGCCACTTTAACATTTCAAAATAAAATACACATTTCTTAAAAATACAATTATAAGCTGTCTGATTTCTTTTCTCTTTCAAATGAAAATACAAATTTAAAAAAAAAACAATTACAACCTTCCGATTAAAATACAGAGTTTTATTAAGAAATTAATAAACTACCACTTTAATGAAAACTCTCCAGCACTATAAAAAAGGCACGATCTTCCACAAACGAGATTCCACATATTTATGTTTGAATTTTAATTTCCAGTGAGGACAATCAAACTTTATTGGGGTTGCAAAGCCAATGAATGGTGTCAGATATTAATGATGAGGCCTAGTCCGGCCCAGAACTATTCGGATATTTTTTTCAAAAATGTTTTGAACAGGCATATGTATTTGCTGATAATTGACATTTGATGTCATGATCAGATTTGTTTTTGGGGGAGAGTTCAAAGTTTGTATTTTGAACATACCTTGTGTGTATTTGAAGAATGTAATGTTTTTATTTTTAATAAAAATATTATAATTTATTTTGTAAATAGTTTTAAGTGTGTGCAAAAGTCTTTAGGATACGGGACTCATCAATCTTTATTTGGCCAAGTCATTTGGTTAGAATTTTTTATTTATCATATATCATAAAAATTATTTTATATGAATTAAAATTTTAATTTATTTGAAATCAACAATTTGAAAATATAATAATAATAATAATAATAATTTATTTTTAAGGTTACTGTTAAGTCAGATATCACTTTGGTGTATGAGACCTCCTTGTTTGTGGGACAAGGGACCATCTTCTGTGCAACGATATAAATACTAAAGTTTATAGAAGTGTACATACTCTACCCCTCCCTATTTGAACTTATAACCTCCTAGAAGGAAACACATACTCTTTTCTCTAAATATATATTTAAAGAAAATATTTTAATTTTAATACAATTTTATGGAAAAATGTTTTAAAAGATTTAATCATACATTTTGTAACTATTGATGTAATGAAAATGTAAATCAACTAGAAAAATATTATTAAATTATGTCATTTCAAATAAAAATACACATATAATACATGAATTTCTTTAAATAATAAAAATTTGGGAGAGATAAATAATAATAATAAAAGTTATGGATTTTAACTGGATTGTAACTTTACCTATGTTGAGAAATAATATTTTTAAAAAGTAGAATATTAAATAAAATAAAAGAACAATACTAAGAGAAAAGAGGTTAAAATATTTTAAAAAAGAAAAAAATAATATTTAATTATACACTTTGAAATGATTGTTATTGATATGATGAAAAAATGTAAATAAATTTAAATAATATTATTAAATGTTATTTCAAATAAAGAGATATAAAAAACTTATAAAGTAAGACTTTGAAAGATAAATGAAAAACAAGTTATAGTATAATTAGTGAATTTATGAGAGAAACATTAAAATAAAGTATAAGTAAAATTAATAATAATATTAATATGAAACAAGTTTTCCTTGGTGTAGTTTAAATATTTTAAGTTTTCAATCTTTTATGAGCATATTTTCGGTTTAATTTTGTTTGTATTCCAGTTTAATTTTGTTTGTATTACGGTTGGAAATATTTAAAAAATCTTAAAATCACAAATATTAGTTATGGAAATTGCATAATTTGAGTGCCATGGGGTATTGAATCTATTTATGAATTAAAAAATACAATTTAAACACGTTAAAATTACTTGATTCCAACTAAAACCCACCTTAAAGTCGAAAACGTAGAATAAATAGACTACTTGGTTTTACTAGATATATCTAGCATTATTTGGCTTACTTAATTGTTGATTTATCTACATGATGTTGATGTTTTAAAGAAATTTTAATGATACTTTGAAATAATATTTGATATAAACAAAAACAAATATATGCTTAATAGGTAGGTGGGATAGAAATATTAACATCACATTAAATGGTGATAGATTTGAGGTAGTTCTTTCTTACATTTCAACTATAATTGAAACACTTGTATGGAAAACCCTTGAAATAGGAGGCATGAAGTCCTTTATTCTATGAAAAAAAATTGCATACAAATACACCTCTCTAGTTGAAAATTGATGAAGCTAGTGATTATAAGAAAGCTACTAGGATCTACGAAAAGTCCTTACAACAATTTGTAGTAAAAATGAAAACCCTTTAGTTTATATTGTTAGCATAAACACATATGTAATCATTATGTCAATTTATGACATATGCATTCAAAATAAGGGATCATGTAATTCAGAAGCTTAGTTACATACCAATTTCCAATTAGAGTTAAATACTTTGTAGAGATAAGGTAAGGATTCTAAAAAATGTATTCATATAGAGTATCCAAAAAGTTATTTTATAAGAAATGTATTTTACAAATTTTGACAACAAACATATCCAATCTAATCATGAATATCTCGACATATACTACTCTCTACTTAGTGTATATTGCTTGCCAATTGTATTGGCATAATGGCATTCTCCAAATACTTCATCATCACCACTACAAGCAACCAATTATCTTATTTAACTCGATCATGTTTTTGGGCCACTAAATTGTTTGAGAATTCAAGTATTTGTTGCCTTCTTTGAGTTTGTAATATCTATGGTGCTTCTTGGGTTGAGTCGTGAATCTTAGGCTTCCATTTTTTGCTTCATTTCACCTCCTTCATTTAGACATGCTCTGCTCTATGCGAGTTGTGACTCGTGACATGCAACACCAGAGTCAAAACCCATTGCTCATAATAAAATATGTTTTACTTAATCTCTTTTGCCATGGATGATATGTGTTGTCTCACTGATTACACGACCTATGTTTTATCAACTATTGCAGCTTTTAAATTCTTTCTCAGGGATTATGGAGCATTTGCATAGGAATTAAACATGACATTGGTCATTCGAGGTTAAAGTAATAAGCAAATCTTCGCATTAGCATTGGTTGAATATCACTATTGGATGATAAATTACAATAAGCATTAAGGTTTTCTAGGCCAAAAAAATTGACACGCAATTGAAAATATGACCAAAGTTGCATCTGTAGAATGAGTAGGTCCATAGTAAAGGATCTTGGCAATTTCTTACTTCCACAACATCTTTTAGCACCACAAACCGACAATAATTAACTACTTTTCAAGCTCATTCCATTCGTGTGACTCTATGTAGCAATTCTAAGCTCCAGTTTTCAGTTGCACTATGCATTTCACCTCGTAGGCTTGTTCCTCTCGACTCCAAATAAATACTATAAGACTAAGTATGTTAGCAAAAATGGTTAAATATAATTGCATTCATCTTAACTCCAAACAAATACTTTAAGGTTGGGTATGTTAAAAAAATGGTTAAAAAATTAAATATATTTACGATTTGAATTTTTAAAATCGATATATCTTCATCGATCTTCTAATCAACATAGAAACCTTCTTTTTCTTGATTTCAAATTCAATTTATCCTGTTGATTTTACCTTCATTGATTTGCTTTGCTGTAAAGTTCTTTCACCGAGTCTTCATCTGTCTTTTCCTTTGTCTTTGATGTCAGCTTGGCCTCTTAAGTCTACATACGGGGATCTGTTTAAGTGTACTGAGCAATTTACACAATCGCCTAGGCATAAAAGCCATCGGAATATACCAAAGATTGCATTATTACAATGTTAAACCCACAAAATACCACATATGAGGCACAATCCTTTGTAAAATTATGCATAAACCCCAATACAATCACTCTCGGTCTGTCTGTATACAGAACTTAAGAAATCCTGCAATTCAATACAATCTGGAAACGAAATAATGGAATACCTTCAATTTTAGACGGTGGGTTTAACCCTGTCGACTGCTAATGCTCAGATTATATATGAATTCAATAATCCTGCTATCGATTTCGTTGATATGAACAATCTGTGGATTTTCTAATCACCAAGTAAATAAAATCATGGCAATGCGATCTCAATTTACTCATTCAAAGTCAAATTCAGTAGGATATATATACAGAAATTCACTCTTTATTCAACGAAACCTCTCTGAGCTTGAATACGACCATGGATCGATTACATTCAGAGAAAATACGATCTCTGGTTTTTTTTCTCCTTCAGGAATGCTGGTTCCGAGCATCCTTCTATCGATCTCCTCGAGCGGTTTGAGCTATCCAAAAGCTCTCAACCATTGAAGCCTTACGAGCTATTCCCCGGAGCTCTCAATTATTCAAACTCTTCGAGCTATCAAAAAGCTATTGAGCTACTCTCAGCTCTCCAACCTACTCCAGCCGCCACTCCCATAAACCCCGATTGTCTTTAAATACCAATAAAGTTATGTTTCAGATCCATGAAGATAGGATCGAGACTGACTCATCTACTGACTCACTACTGCTAAAATTACTCAAGAGACTAACCAACCTTATCCTAACTATTACACTTGGAAAGGATCGAATCCTTCTCCACTTTATTCAATCTTTTATGAAAAGAAGAAATTTTAAATGAGACTCCAAGTCTCTTCTAGAAGATCACACTTGTCTTTGTGAAGTCACAAGTGACTTCACTTAGGTAGTCTATGCCCCTGCATCAGTCTTCCACTACTCTCTCGAAAATATTCTCTTAGCATTAAACAAACATTGTTGTGTCCCTTTGGTGGACACTTCTTACCACTCGTAGACTTTATTTTTTTGCTTCATTTTACCTCGTTCATTTAGCCATGTTGTGTTTTAAGCGAGTTGTGACTCTTGACATGCAACACTAGAGTCAAAACCCATTTCTCATAATGCAATATGTTTTCTTTAATCTCTAATTCTGCCATGGATGATATGCATTACATCAATGATTGCATGATCTAAGGTATATCGACTATTGTGACTTAAATCTTTCTCCTGGATTATGGAGCATTAGCATTGGAATCAAACATGACACTAGTCATTTGAGGTTAAAGCAACAAGAAAAGATTAACATAATAATTGGTTGAATATCACCATTTGATGATTAAATAATGATAAGTGTTAGTTATTTAGGCCACACAAATTGACATGCAACTGAAAATGTGAGCAAAATTGCATCGGTAGAAAGAGTAGGTCCATAACAAAGGATCTTGGCAATTTCTTATTGCGTGAGACAACATCTTTTAGTGCCGCAAACTAATAATAATGAGCTTTTTTTTAGCTCATTATGTTTGTGTGACTGTATGTAGCAATGCTAAGCTTCAATTTTCAGCCGCATTGTGCATTTCACCTGCTAGGCTCGTTCCTCTAGACTTCAAATAAATATTTTAGGACTATGTATGTTAACAAAATGGTTAAATATAATTGGATTCATCTAGAGTCCAAACAAATACTTTCGGACTGGGTATGTTAACAAAATGGTTAAAAACTTAAATATATTTACAGTTTGAAATTTTTAAAATCGACGTATCTTCATCGATCTTTTGTTCAACATAGAAACCTTCTTATGTTGATTTCAAATTCAATTTATCATATTTATTTTCCCTTCATTGTTATGCTTCGCTATGGAGTTCTCTATCTTTTCCTTTGTCTTCCACTACTCTCTACACAAGATTCTCTTAGCATTAAATGAACATTGTTGTGTCCCTTAAGTGAACACTTCTTACCACTCTTCACTTTCATATGCAAATTCCTTTTCCTTTCTTCTTTGCTGAGCAACTCCAAAGTCTGCAATTGTGCAAGCAGCGATTGGACTTTTCTTCTAACTTGATCCTTGACTCTATGAGGCATTCTCTTTGTTCCTCTTGGTGTCATGCTCCAACTCACCATGCAATGTTCTTCACAAATATGCATGTCTTTATTTATAAGATTTATTTCTTACTCCAATTTCTTTTTACAATTCTCTTTACCTGTAACTTCACTACATTTTTTCCTACCCTTCTTTTGACAACTCTACCCAACACTCATTTGGTGGAGATTCCTTTTCAAAATAGGGAGACTTTAGAGACACCTTCAATTTCCTACTTCCCTCTACTTCCCCTTCACCTTCACTTTGTGGATTTTAACCTCTTCATTGTGCTTCCCCTTCACTTTGTTCATTTTAACCTTGTTGTAGTATCTATGCAACTTCCTATGGGAGCTATTATCCTTCCTTCCCTTTACAATTCTACCCAACCAATCACACAAGTTATTTCTTAAAAGAAATGTCTACCTATTGCTTCTTCTTATTGGAGTTGTTATTACTACATAAACTCTTCCTGCATTGATACCAAATGGTGCGCGATTAAATTATAAATAGCTTGAAATTTTCTCAACAAATCACTATGTCTCTATTGTTCAAGCCTTCACACATACAATTTAGAGCAATCCCATAGTATGTGACACAAGTAACAAAAGCCAAAGGTACACAATCGTACACACACAACAAGCAAGAAATAAAACAAACATGCAAGGTTGCATTTATAAAATTGAAATGCGATTGCACGAATGCCTTAAGGAACTCTTCTTCTTCTCCAACCTCTTCTCTGTTCTCCATGAGTTATTCGCTCGGTTCCCTTCGCTCATGAATCTACCTAGTCCTCTATGTTGGACTCACTTTCTTCCTTACTCTTTGTTTTCTCCACGTCTTCTCCCTATCTTTTTGTTTCTTGTTCCTTCGTTTGTTTCCCTATTATGTTCTCTTCTCCTTGTCTCTCCATTTATTCTTCCCTCGCTCATTACCCTATTATTTTCTCTGGTATGTGTCTTTTCCCTAACTTTCCATTGGTTCTCCCAATGAATGATCCCACCCCCCCTTTTTCTTTATTCATGCTTCCCCCTTTCTCCCTAATCAATAAATCATTCCCCTTGCATGACCCATTGGCTGGAGGGTAATTGTTACCTAAATCCCCCTTTTCTTTATTCATGCTTCCCCCTTTCTTCCCATTCAACAAATTATTTCTCTTGTGGGACCCATTGGGTTGGAGGGTAAATGTTATTTGAATCCCCTTTTTTCTTTATTCATGGTTTTCCCTTTCTCCATCTGTCATTTCAGTGGTATAGATAAGATTTCTGAATAAAATATAGAACTTCTACAAATATTTACAAACATGTATTGGAATACAATGTATTTGTTTTAAGATTAGAATTTTGACTTTTCCAATCATTATTGATGGAATTTGGCTATTTAATCTTCGGCAACATTGGGTTTTTCATTTTTCAAAATCCATTTTTATTGCAAAAAAAGAATCAATACCCTAAAATACCCTGTTGCACCTAGATTGTGCAATCTCAACCCAAATTAGACATTCTACAACTTGATTTTGGGTGCAAGTTTTCGAGTTCATTCAATAGTATATTTTATTAAATTTAATTGTTATCATACATTCAATATTATGTACACGGTGTGTTGACATTTACAATATCTAGATGATCATCACATGGTTTAGTGGCAACTTAGAACAATGGGTGTGTTGTAAACCCAAATTCAGATCACGTTGGACATGTTCCTTCCTTGTATGGGGTTATATTTTATTTTTTTTCTTTCAACATTCTTTGTACCTTTTAAGACAATTGCTAATAAATAAAAATAACAAAAATATGGTGAAGGATTATGAATTGTATTACATGAATATAGGCATAATTGAGAACAAATGATGGCACTCACTACCAATATTTTAATGACCTCAATTATTTACGACTTTACATTTAAAATTTATATAAATCCTCTCAATTAAGGAATCTATGACTTTAGATAAAGTTGGTCATGCAGTTTTATTTCCACAAATTTATATAAAGTTGCTCATACTATTTACAACTTTACATATAAAATTTATATAACTCCTCTCAATTATTGTAAGAATTGACATCTTTCAATTATTCACCTTAACGTATACCTTTATATATAAGAATCTACCATTTTATATAAAGTTTGTCCCACATTTTCATTTCAATCACTACATCTTTATATAAAGTTTGTTATTCACTTTCACGTTTTTCTACTTGAAATGACATAACATAACATACAGTTATTTAATGACGTAACATTTTCATTTCAATCACTACATCTTTATATAAAGTTTGTTATTCACTTTCACGTTTTTCTACTTGAAATGACATAACATGACATACAGTTATTTAATGACATAAAGTTTGGGATTCACTTTGCCATTTTCCTACTTGAAATATTATTTAACGACATAACATGTAAGCTATTATGTAAGTTATTATGCCATGTAAAACAAGTGTCGTATAGTAGTTAGTCCCTGTTGCTTTGTATAGCAATAGTTAAATTGTATTTCATGGAAATTGAAACATTATAATATAACTTAGAATAAAGTAAATACAATGTAATATTAATTATTGATCAACTTGATTATTGACAAGTGAATATAATGTTACATTAATGTTGTGTTTTCATTGTTGATAGCTTTCAATAGTCTACTCCAAGGATATGAAGGGTATGTAGTGAATACGAAGAAATTGCTACATAGTAGCTAGTCCTTGCCACTTTGTATAAGAATATTTAAATTGCATTTCAAGAGAGTTGAAACCCTATAATATGGATAACCTAGACTAAAGTAAATACAATCTAATATCAACCATGAATCCAACTTGATTATTGGCAAATGAATATAATGTCACATTAATGTTGTGTTTTCATTGTTGGTAGCTTTCAAAAGTCTACTCCAAGGATATGGAGGGTATGTAGTGAATATGAAGAAATCCTACGATAGCTTTCAAGGTTAGAAAAGAAAGACACTAGAAGAAAGCTCTTAGTGAATATGAAGAAATCCTACGATAGCTTTCAAGGTTAGAAAAGAAAGACACTAGAAGAAAGCTCTCTAGTTTTTGTTACTCTTAGTTTTTTGTTTCAAATAGTTCAAGACTTGTAGTAGTATCATTTTAGATCCATGAATAGTGCACATGCTCTATAATAGATTATTCTTTTGTGTTATGTTCTCTAGGCATTGAAGCCATTTCTTAAACAATATTGTTCATACATAATAAGATAAGCTAAAATGCCTCCATAAATAATTATTGACATGAAAGAAACAAAATGTATCCATGAGCTTTACTCAATAACATGAAAGAAACAAATTGCATCCATGAACAATAAATAACATGAAAAAATATTGTATAGACCATATTAATTTATTCTTATTCAATTTTAGTAAATATCTCAGAACAATAATCATATTTAACAAAAGATTAACCAAAATAATATTTAATGGTGAATTTGGTTGTTTTATTTGATGTTAAATTAATTATTATTTTATATCTGTCATCTCACAACAATAATATTTGTAATTTTGTATATAAATTTTAATAATATGGTTATCTATTTTTAAAATATATTTTTTATTTTGTAAACAAATAAATTAAAATATTGGGTGAAATTTACACTCAAATATCTAAACTAAACTCAATCTAATTAATAAAATTCAAATGATATGTATTAAAGAAATAAAATAGAGTAAATTAAAAAAATGGTAAAAATAAAATTCACATATATATATTTTTGTAATCTTTAAAAATATAAATTTGTAAATAAAAAGAAAATTCACATATATATTTTTGTGATATTTAAAATTATAAATTTGTAAAGATGTATTTAGAAGTAAACCTTTGTAGTAATCAATGATTTACTTGTAAATACATCTTTACAAATTTATAATTTTAAATATTACTAAAATATATATGTTGGAGGGGGTTTTAAGTATCTTGAATTCTTCCTAAAGCCAAACGGATACAGGAAAAACGACCGACTGTGGCTATTAAAGAAAGTGGAGCAAAGAATTAATCATTGGACATTTACACTTTTTTCAATTGGGGGACACCTCACCTTGGTGAAATCAGTGCTTATTGGTATCCCTGTGTACTGGTTTTCACTATTACAGGTCCCTGTATACATCACTAATTGTCTAAGAAAACTTTTGTTTAATTTTCTATGGACCGGGGGATTGGAAAAAAGCAAACTGGTTATGACCAAATGGGAAAATTTAGCACTTCCGAAAAGCTGTGGTGGTTGGGGGATTAGACATTTGCCACTGTTTAGTTGTGCTCTGAGGATGAAAAGTTTTTGGAGAGGCCTCTTTGGTTCTACACTTTGGACTAGGGTCCTCTCAGTCAAATATTTTAATGGGGATGCCATAAATTGGATAAGAAATCATGTTAAGAAAACCAGAGGTACATCCCCCATCTAGACTGGTTTCATTAAAGTTTATAACTGGTTGGCAAAAGACTTACTTTGGAAGGTTGGGAATGGAAAGAACATATTAGTTGGCATTGACCCGATTTTGGGTTTGGATGAAGAATACACTCTATCTAGCGAGATTCTCAATACTCTTCATTGGTTTGATTGGGCTACCCTCAGCAAGATTAAAAGGCATAATGCTAATAATAAGCAATCTTATTGGCTTAGTGCTATGGAAATGGGGTTCTCAGGCAACACAACAATGTAATGGGATCGTTATATGAACAAGCTGAACTCTACAGGGTGCCGATTGACTTTGGAAAAGGATGAGCTAATCTGGAGCAGTAATACTATCACTAGCATGGTGACGGAAAAAACTTGCTTACAAGGCTATTATTAATTGTTTGTGTATCTTTCTAGCAAATTGGTGGTTCAAGGTTTTGTGGAAATGGGATATCTCTTTAAAAATTAAGTGTTTTATGTGGCATGCTCTTCGGGGAGAGTTGAAAACATGGGACAATCTTACAAAGAAAGGATGGTCGGGCCCAAGTGTTTGTTTTTTATGCTATAACAATTTGGAATTTTTTAATCACATGTTTGCGGAATGTGGATTTGCGAGAGCTCTTTGGACTTCGGTTACAAATTTTTCTAGTATTGATCTTCAATGGGGTATCGATCTGTTTGATGTTCATGCTCTTAACTGGAACAGGAGTGCAAAAGGTTCCCTTTTGTTCCTACGGTTATCTCTTGGGCCATCTGGCATAACAAGAATGAAATTATTTGTGAGAATGGGTCTCCCAGCTTGTTGTGTTCCTTCAACAAGATTGTTATGGTTATCAAGGAACATTGCACGGATATGGTCAAAAGAATAAAAAAAAAGATAGTTCTTTCGTCCTTGATCACCACAGACCGGTTGCTTTCTTTGATGGGGCTGCAAGTGATGGTCTATGTGCTATGGGAGGAGTCATATTTCTAAAAAAGGATCACTACTACACACTCAAGTTGAACTGTGGGAGGGGCACTAATACAAAGTCTGAGTTATTAGTGCTTTGGTGTGTGCTTACTGTTTCAATTTCTTTTGGCCTTCGGGAATTGACAGTTTTTGGGGACTCAAGAGTAACAATTAAATGGGAAAAAGGGGAGTTTAATTTAAATGTTACTTCTCTCTATCAATGGTGTTGCAGGACAAGGGGGAAAATTCTAATTTTCAGTGAGATTTCCTTTGAACATATCTATCGACATCACAATATTTTGGCTGATACGCTACCTAAAGATGCATATGATGGTGATGAAGGAGTTATCTATCGGGAGGAATTTCTGGATTCTCAGGTTGCTGAGGTTGGGACTGTCAGAATCTTTGACATATAATTTCTGTTTTTAAGTGTTGATGACCATGGATAAGTATTTTGTTATGATGGTTGGAATATTTTGACAGGTTTTGGTTATCAGTCTTTTTTCTGAACATAAGTCTGTCTTTGACTTATTATTTTGTACTATTTGATTCATAATATGAATACCATTAGTATGGTTTTTTTCGCTGAAAAAAAATGATGTATTTACAAGAATTTAAATTTAAATTGAAATGATCTATGTCTGGTAATGCGAATCATTATCCAAGCTGCAAGCACCGCATAGTTAAGTAATAAAAAGGTGAAAATATAAAACAAAATTAAAACATTATTGTATTCTTCTAATAGTAAGTGGATTTGAACTTTTATATACAGTAAATTTTGAGGTAAATTACATGAATTAAGTTAATAGTATTTCATAAAATCCATCTCTTGATATACCAACCCATCTCTTGACGATCCAAGAAATCATGACCCTTAAAATAAGGCATTGTAAGGCAGAATCTCCATGAGCATGCTGCACATATAATAAGATGTATAATAAGTTACACACTGCTATCGGGACTGCTCAGGAGACGTTACACACTCTTAAGCTCAATCGGGCATCATCCATTGTTCTTCAATTGGATTTGGTTAAGGCTTATGATTTGGTGGATTGGGCATTCCTTAGACTCTTGCTTCTGAATGCTGGTTTAAATCTAATGATCACGAATTGGATCCTGGGATGTATTACATCAGTTAACTTTGATGTTCTTATCAATGGTTGTCCGACTTATTTCTTCAAGGGCTTTCGGGGTCTGTGACAAGGTTTCCCCCTCTCACCTTTACTCTTCTTATTGGTTATAGAGGGACTCAGTAGGCTCCTGATTCGAGCTAAAACTACGGGCATGATTACTGGTATTAAAGTCTCTAAGCACCATCATATTACACATCTCTTTTTTGTAGATGATGTCTTACTGTTTAGCATTGGTAATCTCGGAGAATGGTCTTACTATAAGTATATTTTAGATCTTTTTTGCAAGGCCACAGGAATGGTTATTAGCATTCCAAAGTCCTGTCTTTACTACCTTAATTTGTGCTTGGCGGACTATCTTCTACTTGGGAGGCTCTTCCCTTTTGAATTCAGAGTACTGAATGAGGGCTTCAAGTAGTTGGGGTACCACATCAAGCCTAATGATTATTTTATTCAGGACTGGAAGTGGCTTATTAAGAAGTTCGAGATGAATATTTCAGGATGGTACTACCGTTATTTGTCACTCGGTGGTTGCATTATTCTCCTTAATTCAGTTTTGGCAAACCTTCCAGTCTATTGGATTACTCTAGCCAAGGTTCTTGCTGCTATTTTGAACTCTTTGAGAAGCATTTCTATTAACTTCCTTTGGTTTGGTAGGCGAGATAAGAAGGGTTTTCATCTGACTGAGTGGACTCACATTACTGTACCAAAGATGTATGGTGGCTGGGGTATTAGGAATATCTACTGGACTTATAGGGAACTTCATTTGAAGAGTCTTTGGAGAGCTTTGACGCACCCGGGATTATGGGGAATTCTCATTCGAGATAAGTACCAGAAAGGTGACTCTGTTATTATTTGGCTCAGAGCTCGGCCTAAGAAATGGGTGGGTGTTTCAAATTTTTGGAGTGGTATGATCGATGTTCTTCCTGTTTTAAAAGAACATCTCTACTGGCAGGTGGTGAATGGCTTCCAGATTCACGTCAGTGTGGAACCTTTGGTTGGTTGCGAGTTACTCCTTTCACCTGAGACTATTTCTTTACTTCACCAGCAGGGTCTTTATTATTTGAACCATGCTCGTTATCTGGTGGTTGATGGAAACCTTTTGAAATGGCGAACTGCAGATGAACTTGCTTTACCGGATGCCGCGGGCATGGAGTGGAGTTCCTATGTTAAACAATTAACTCATGTAGGTATTGATTTCTCCGAGGATCTGGATGTACACTTCATTGGTGCTGGCAGGAGGATTGTGGGGAGATTCACACTAGCGGTGCATATCAGGCCATTGTTCACCAACAGGTTTTTGGGCCGAGTTCTTGGTAGTATAGTAGTATCTAGCATTGGCCGGTTCCACTCAAGTTACGCTGTTTTTTTTGGCTTATTATAAAAAACTAGATCTTGAACATGGACAATTTTATTAGAAGGGGGGGCTATGGTCCCAATAATTGCACTATCTGCCATCGTGATGCTGAGTCCGTCGATCACCTTTTCACTACTTTCCAGATTACACTACAATTGTGGACTTTTTCTTCAGATCAGCAGGGACTTGGCCAGAACTGGGGACTGAATCCCATTTATGTTCTTCTTCAACAGTGGTATAAGATTCATCGTGCTACTTTCTCCTTCCCGTTATATTTCTTATGGGGAATCTAGAAACTTCGGAACATAATTTTATTTGGGGATTATAACTTGGTTTTCAGTAGTGCATTACATTACATTGTGAAGATACTCTCCAGTGCGTGTGTGAAGAAGCCAATACATAGGGTCAAGATCCTTCATGGTCCTATTGTGGAGCCGGCTACTATTGCCTTCTTTGATGGCGCTGAACAACTTGGCAGGTGTGGCGCGGGTGGTCATATTATTATCACTCCTGCTGAACACTTGAAATTTGCACTAGGCTGTGGGGTGGGAAGCAACACCCAGGCTGAGATTTTGGGACTCTGGTGTCTCTTATATTATTTGAAAAAATTGAAGTTTACTAATGTTCAACTATTTGGAGATTCTAGAGTCATTATTGGATAGGCATTACATTCAAATGTTCTCAATGTGGCTTCACTTGAGCACTGGAAGAAGAAAGTCATAGTTTTATTGGACCAGCTGGAGCACTATACTATCAAACATGTGTCGCGTATTTTCAATCACAGGGTAGATCTCCTATCTAAGCAGGGTCTATTTCTTGATGAAGGTTTGCTGCAGATTACTCACTTTCATGAACTTAGGCCTCCAGAAACTTTGACTGTCCAGCTCTATTAATGTTTTTTATTTATTTTAGACTCAGAATTACTGTTTTGTGTATTTTTTGGAGGTCGTATATTCTGGTGACACTTTCTGTTTTTTTTGGTAATTTCCAGCTGATAACTTGAAGTATATGTAGTATATGTATTTTGGATTAGTAGTATAGGTTCATGGATATATTAACAAACTAAAAGATAGCTCCACTATCCTCGCGATAGGTTTATTGTAAATCCTTTTGATTCACTCTTATGTATAGCAAAGGTTTTTTTTTTTTTTTGGAAAAAAAAGATGTATAATAAGTTAAACAACAAAATTTTATAATTTTATAATTTTAATCATTTTAAATTTGTTAAAAAAAAAAAAAATCTGATTAGCCTTCATAATTTCGTTGGCCAACATTCCCACGCATGCAAAGTTTACAATGATAGATCATATCATAATTTATAATGACATTAATAATAGAAAATAAATTTTAACAGATATGAATTGTCATGTGGCGGTACCTGCAAATATTTATTATTTATTGGGGTTTGTGAAAACAGTGGAGGGAAGGGAGATAGACCGAACGTACACTAGCTATTGATGGCGTGGGATAATTGCCACTCAAATCGCCTCGCTTTTCCGGTGATTTGTTCCCTAGATCCGGTTATAAAAACTGGCGGAATCGTAGTTCGATCCCATTTACTGCGGAACTGTGCCATGGGACTGTGTCTCTAGGGGTTTTGGCGCATTTTAACTCGACCCAGATCGTCGAAATTCCAAAAAAATAACGAGAAGGAATGAAACTGTGCCTTGCCGTAAAATTTTCCGTCGTCGACAAAGGGCGATTTGAGTGCCAGTTATCACACGCCACTATTGATACTCTTCTCTGCTTCGCAATAACTAATAATGCAGAAACAAGAAAAACCAAACAGGTGAAATGGATATTTATCAAATAACGAAACAGGTGAAATGGATATTTATCAAATTGGGTGCCAGTGCCACCTAGATAATTGACAAAATTGCAGTGATGATTATACTTGATTAGTACATTGATTAAAAAATAAGAACTAAACAAAGAAAACTTTAAATAAATCAATTTTAATATGTATTAAAAAATACAATAAATAAGTTGCAAAATTAAACTTTAGCCAATGTAAAAATTAGTTTAAGTCAAAGCTTATTAATAGATGGTCAACTCAGAAATGATTACATAATAACCTGCCTACGGTAGGGATAATAACATAAAAGAACATGTATAATTATAATCCACGTGAAATGTTAATTTTATACCAAGTGAAAATTACTAAATGGTATCAGCTCTCAACATTATAATATAAACAGATGCACATGAAATGTTAATTTTATACAAAGTGAAAATTACTAAATGGTGGCAGCGGCAACGGTGGCGAAATTTGGTCTATTGGACCTTAAAAAGGTTATTACTTGGTTTTCTTTAAACTTTTGATCCTATGCTCAAAAAGCTTGGTAAGAAGCTTTCCAAGCTCACTATAGTTTTGGCAAGTTAGGAGGTTAGCAAGGTTTGTATTGTAGCAAATACTATGAAACTCATATCTAATGTGGGTGTAAGCAGGGCACACTTTGTGATTTTCATTCTCAACGCTTGTAGACTCACAAAGATGGCAAACCCTTTCCGCCCACCGAGTTTTGGGAATATACCAATGGCCTGTTTCGCTTTGAAGCTCATGGGAGTCCGTTCTAATCTTGGCTATATTAATTTTCTTCTTTGAACTAGTTATTATTGAGAGATATTTTTGATCTTCCAAATTAGGGTTAATGACCTCCTTATGGAATCTTAGTTTTCTCTTAAACGCTAAATTTTCCTTGCCCCGCAATTTCTCTTTAAACTTAAAGGTAATAATATTTTTGACATTATCGATATTCTGTAAAGTGTTATTTTCATCAATGCCCCAATGGTCTAACCAAGCCATCGTATCTTTACACCAACTCCGCTTGAGGCGTAGTTTGTTTTGACTTGAATTTAAAGCAATTTTAGGAAGTCTCTCGTTTCCCATGTTATTTATATTGTGCTTGTACATCAGGTATCTAGTCATAGCGATGCTCTCAATGGGGGAAAGACCCACTTCTATGAGGAGAATAGGATAAGGCGTATTGCTTTTAATTTTGAGGTTATAAGTTATAAACTGCTTCTGGATTTGCTCAATCTTTCTCCAAGATTCTTTAGAAATGCTGCACCCCCATACTTCACAACCGTATAAGATAACATGGATGATAAGAGTTTCAAAGAGGAACTTTTTTTTATTCCACATGACCAGGTTGGCTATTTTTCAATTATTTTCAAGACCAAAACAAGATTTCCATCCTCCATTAATCCTTTTCCGAATGCTATGGTTCCAATTGAGCTTGTGATGAATATCAATTCCAAGATATTTGTAAGAAGTCACTTCCTCCAGTTTACTGTTATCATAAATAAAATTTGCGTAGGTGTCTTTCTTAGATTTTATAATCATAACTTTTGTCTTGTCGGTGTTAACGGTCATACCCATGTTAGAGCATAAATATTTGAGAATTCTTAATTGTTTATCGAGATCAAAGGGGCACCTTACCCTAAGAACAATATCATCAACATAAAGAAGGAGGATGATAACTATCCTAGCTAAGATCGTGCCAACACAACCTGCTTCTTCTAAACATCTTTCTAGTTTATCGATGTAAATGCCAAAAAGGGTAGAGGAGAGGGGCAACATTGCTTAACATTTACGATATAAACCATCATTATCAATGATTTTTATCCTTATTCACAATTTATGATTGTATAGTTAATTAAATTGGCAAAATAGATATATCAATTGTACTTTGAAATATCAACATGCATGTATTAAACAAACATTGAAAATATCATTTTTCCACATGGTATATACATTGTGTTTAGATTGTTTGTCAATCTTCATAGTCTTGGGGTATGGTGTTGTCAAATGACCAGTAACCAAAGTTACCAAATTTTCCAAAGACATCTTTGTACTCACATATGATTCATACAAGTTATGAGGGTTGTCAATCTGGATCAAATTCTTCAAAATTCTGTCATTTTATTTTCCATATCCATTTTCGAATTTAGGATTTGTTTCCATTTAAAATGTATTTAGAATTTAGATTAGGATTCATTTTGGATTGTATGGGAATCCACTCCTAAGGGAGGAATTGATTTGTCATTTTCCCTCTAACATTTGCAACAAGAGATCTGTTGTTTAGAACTTTCACTCGATCCATAAATTCATCTCCTAAATAATATCTTCTTCTTTTCATGGTATGGATCCATCTATGATAAGGATCCTCACATGAGCAAGAAGTATATGAAATATCTCTATATTTACCAAGCTTTCCCCAAGGACCAATACATTAGGTAGAAACACAAAATAGATTCTTTGTTTTCCATCACTCGAATATGTGCCAAAAAAATATTTAAAGACTTTGGTCCTCACAGGACCTAGTTGAGTAAATGGGCTATTCCCATATTCATGTTCACATTTCTTACTGTGATTGGATTCATATTTGAATGAATCAATCCATCGATCAAATTATGTATGTAACCTGGTGTCGATCGCCGAGGAAATGTGAGCTCAAGGGCCAACCTCAAGGTAAGTAAACTTTTGTGCATGAGAGATTGTGAACCTTTCATGTTTTCCTCTTCCAAACCAATTCTTTCATTCTTGTACACTCTTTCCACAATAATCCCTTAATCATGAACTCAACTCTTTGTAATGCTGCAACCCAACTTCCATGACATTTCAAAAATTTCTTAACCAAAATTATCCTCACCTTTCATCCACCAATCAACTTTATAAATGAAATACTTATTATACCTATTGGCATGCATAGTATATTATACTGAGATTGGTGTTGACCCACTATTACTCGGTGTTGAGCCGCTATTACTTGGTGTTTATGTGTTATTAATCAAGCATGCTATTTACATTTTAACCAAAGTTTACAAAACTCATTATTTCATGTGGTCTTCTTATCCAAAGTTTTCATGCACTATCAACTTCACCTCTTATTCTTGCACCAACGACAAAATGTGGGGTTCCCATGCCAAGCATTGAATTAAAACTTAACATTACCTCGTCTTCTGAGTCATTATTGATGCCTTTCGTGGTGCCTCTACCAATTGTTAATGTTGAATAAAAATACAACATTACCTCGTCCTTTGAGTCATTGAGATTCACTATTGATTCCTTTGGTAGAGCCTCTACCAACTATCAATGCCTTGGCGGTGGTGCGTATAGATATTGAAATGCTATGTGGATGCTAGTGGTTCTATCATTTCTTACTTTGTTATTGATGTTGGTTTCACCTGCTATGCTTGCTTATGTCTTCATTGATTTAACCCAAACCACTGGATATTAATCTTGACAGACAAACTACCATAGGTGTTGCGTAGAGCCATTACAATGTGTATTAGGGCACGGATGACTATATCTTCTAACTTTCCAAACAAAAGTAAGAATTAAGAACGAAGTATTTTCAAGTAGGGTAGGATATGGTCATTGCTATGGTCGATACAACAAGTCAGTGAAACATAATATAACACATTATTTAATTCCATATTTCAAGTTCTTTAATTCATTTTCTATGAAAAAATAATATGTTATGCATACCTGTGTTATATCTGAGGTCTTATAGTCATAGGCATGGATAGATATATGTCTTGTGCTTTTACTAACTTTACTTTAATGACATTCCGCAATGAAACACCCAAATAATGACTGTAGCAACGCTTCGACTAAAGATGAATACCTGAACACTTAGAGTTAGTCCCACTCCACAAACTTAAACTACAACGTAAAAGATCTCAAATTGATAGGGATACCTTTTTATTTTTCTCGAACATGCAGGCGTTTAGGATTTTCATAAGCCTTTCTTCATGGGAGTCATTTTGACTTATGGGAAATGAGTTCATCTCAATGAGAACCAAAATTGTTGCTCATCGCACCTGCCTCAATAGTCATTGTATCAAGGGGATCTTATCAATTCAAGTTGTGTCAAGAGAGTGTTTTCTATGAATAATAGATGCCTATCCAAACCAAAACATACTTCAAAATACCTAAATCCCCCCATCTCATCTAGCCCATAAAATTAGGAATGAATAAAAGAATGCATAATCAAGAAATGCATAAACATAGTTGTGTTCTATGATGGAAACAAAACATAGTAGAGTAAAATCCACTATGCATGTTGGGAAATGAAATGGAGTAGAGTCTAGTCCACCATATGTATCACTAACCCATGCTCTTATTTTTCCATCATTCCAGACCTCATGTTGCTCATGGGCTGCCTCGACTAGCCTTGAGCATCCATAGAGAAGAACATATTGGCAAAGAATTTGTCTGTGAGTAGCTAATAAAAGAAAATTTAGTCCCAATCTTAAGTAATCAAATGGAGCAGAAGCATGACTCTAAACACCCATCGACATACCTCCCTCTCCAAGGTATACTACCAAAGACTCTCTAAATATGCCTCCCCATCAATTAGTCTAGCAATCCCATGGGTAAACCCTTACGCATCTTGACAAAGATCATAGAGTGGCGTGACTGCATGATCAACAAACACAAGGTTTGTAATACATGCAGTGGTCATAGGTCATTTGAAAGAGGGCTATCGAATTCGATGTTTATGCATTTATCAATTTTTTTTTTGTGTGTGTTGGAAGAACTTAGAACAACTTAAGTGTATATCTTACCAGTAGGCACACTACATCTATCATTGCATGCTCATCGTTGTGATTTCAAGTTATTGCATGCATTACACATTTCCAAATGATGACTTCTCCAAATCAATGACAACAACCAAATGGTTTGGCTTTGAGGTGTTTTGTTTCCTATCTTGCGTATATCCACATGTAGGGCAAAGCAATATATTAAAGGATAAGAGAATGAAGGCCATGGGAAGACAATGAACCAAGATATAAGGAAAATGAAGCTTGAGAAGTAAATCCACATTTCCAAATGATGACTTCTCCAAATCAATGACAACAACCAAATGGTTTGGCTTTGAGGTGTTTTGTTTCCTATCTTGAGTATATCCACATGTAGGGCAAAGCAATATATTAAGGGATAAGAGAATGAAGGCCATGGGAAGACAATAAACCAAGATATAAGGAAAATAAAGCTTGAGAAGTAAATCCATAATCATAGACAAGACAAGCCAAATCACCACATCTTGCAACTCCCATGACAATCTCATGAAGTGCCAATCTTATATATATGCCTTCTTCCTCTAATCAACCTCAAATTGTCACTTGTACATTGTTATCTATCCATTGAAAATTAGACAATATCCCTCAAAAGAACATCAAGCTATCTAAAGACGTAGGCTAAAGGTACCAAAGAGAAGCACATGAGCGTTCACTCAATGAGGGCATTTAGTCTTACCCCAACAAAAGCTTCAGAAGTAATTTTTCTCTCTTTTTTTTAAAACATAGACCATTAAGATAAAAATGTAAAACTTTAATCTAAATGTTAAGCTAATTGTTGCTACCAAGCTTATGTTACAGCTATACTACACTACTAAATTAACTCACTATGCAGGTTTGCACTTAATCGGAATGTAAAAGATTATCTTCCTCAACGCGTACGTATCTATAGTACTCTCTCTGAAACAACCTCTCTGTGCAGGGCGAGAACACATGTGCTAAAATACCATGCATCGTATTTTGCTAAAATACCATTCATGTGATCTGCACAGTGAGAGCTTAAGCATTTACAAAAGATGCACGCAATCAGATTGATTTTGACTGTGTAATTAAATTAATTGTTTAAGTCTTTTGAGTTCTGAAATACTATTTTTACACAGTTGATTCTAAGTCTTTTGAGTTCTGAAATACTGTTTTTACACAGTTGATTCTAAGTCTTTTGAGTTCTGAAATACTGTTTTTACACAGTTGATTCTAGCACTGTTTTCAGTCAAATCAAGCTTTTCGATTAATTTATCGAAGTGCGGCCGATCACTTCAAATGTGACGGCAGACTGCAATCATCGTGATCTCTGCTTTATTACGTTTGAATATCAAGGTCGTACTGAACTGCGTGCGTCTTGTGATTTGCGATTGAACAGGACGCTTAATACAGTATCGCCTGTTACAGGTGTTTGCGATATATACCTAGATAGATGGAGAAACCCCACCCAACATGGTTTTCTGACTCTTCATTATATTTGCAGACACTGTTCTCTTGCAGGAGGCGATGGAGATATCTTAAGTTCCTTCTTCCCCCTTTTGCATTTTAAAAATGCTTCTATTCCTCTTTTTCATGCCTTCTGTCATTTCCGCAGTTAAATTTTCTCATCGCTCGCATCCTCGTCTCATCAATGTCTCTGATCAAGATGCTTTGCTTGGATTCAGGTCAGCAATCACTACCTATTATCCATCCCAAACATTACCCCCTAATGTTTCGGTTTGCAAGTGGACAGGTGTTATCTGCAGTCGGCGCAGACAGAGAGTTGTTTCCATATCTCTGGTGAGCATGGGATTTCAAGGTACAATCTCTCCTCTTCTCGGCAATCTCTCGTTTCTCAGAGTACTCGACCTTCGCAATAACAGTTTTCATGGTTACATTCCCTATCAATTGGGAAGCCTCTTTCGTTTACAAATGCTCCTCCTGTCTCAGAATCAACTACAAGGTTCCATTCCGCCCACGCTGGGTGGATGTCGAAGTTTAATCAACTTCAATATGTCCCTTAACCATGTGGGAGGAAACATTCCCCCAGAACTATGTGTTCTCCCCCACTTGCAAACCATTAGCTTGGGATCTAACAATTTGACGGGTGCAATTCCCGCATGCTTGGGAAACATATCCTCTTTGGAGGAAATAGGTCTAAATGATAACACGCTTCACGGGCGTGTTCCCTTTGATCTGGGTATGCTAAGTCTCCTCTGTAATATCAATGTTAGGAATAACAGTCTGACAGGGCAAATTCCTTCTTCCTTGTCAAATTGCACAAATCTCCGTCAATTGGCTTTAACTAGCAACCAATTAACAGGACACATTCCGCCAGAGTTGTGTACTAAGCACACCCCGTTGATAGGATTATATCTTCACGGTAATCAGTTCAGTGGCAACATTCCTCCATCCCTCTTCAATTGTACGAAGCTTCAAGTGTTCGACTTAGGGAAAAACCAACTCAGCGGAGTAGTGCCCATGGCGTTGGGTAAGTTGACGCAGCTCCAGCGCCTTCACTTAAGCAATAATCAACTGGTTAGCGGCAGCACCACGAGCTTGCCCATTCTTATTACTCTTACTAACTGTTCCTTCCTACGAGAACTAGGCTTATTCTCTAATCGTCTCACGGGACGTTTGCCCTTGTCTATTGGCCAACTCTCTAAAAACATGAACATGATACACTTGGGTGGCAATGAATTAGAAGGAGAAATACCTCCACAGATTGGAAACCTAACTAATTTAACACTCCTTGACCTACAGCAGAATTATTTTACAGAAGCAATCCCTTATTCACTTAATAAGCTTCAAAAATTAGAAAGGTTATATATGTCATGGAACAATTTACAAGGAAACATCCCCACAGAAATCGGGGAACTCGAGAGGTTAGGGCTTCTAAATCTCTAGGGAAATAATCTCTCTGGAAGAATCCCTGACTCTCTTTCCCGCCTTCAACAGCTAACAGGTCTAAATCTTAGAGATAATCAGTTATCAGGAAATATACCTGCAAATTTAGGGAATTGTGTGAAATTACTACAGTTGGACCTCTCATATAATAATCTCAATGGGCGTATACCTGGGGAAGTTGCCGGTCTTGTTAATTTAGCTTTGTATTTTAGAATTTCAAACAATTTATTACAGGGCCCTGTACCTTTTGAACTAAGTAAGATGGTGGCATTCCAAGCTTACTCAGATGGTGTATAGCACAAGAATACTTGAATCTTTCTCACAATGCACTTGAAGGTCAAATTCCAACTTCACTTGGCGAGCTTCAAAATCTTAAGGACATGGATTTCTCCTCCAACAATTTGTCAGGTGGAATACCCATGTCACTGGAAAAACTCAAAATGCTCAACCACTTGAATTTTTCTTTCAACGAGTTATTAGCAGAAGTACCTAAAGGTGAAATTTTCAAAAAACTTGGTGCCACTGCATTTATGGGAAATGTTGGTTTATGTGGAAGTTGGGAAAGTTTGCCACCCTGCTCTTCTAGTGAACATAAAAGTCATTTGCATTTGGAAAGAGTTATCATATATGTTGTTGCAGCTACCGCTATTATTGTATGGTGTTTGCTTTTGGGTATCTTGTGGAGACAAAATCACAGGAGACTAGCCGCTGCAGGATCCCTAAAAATGGGCCATCAAAGAATTTCATATGGAGAGCTAGTCAGTGCAACTGATGAATTTAGTGACTCTAACTTGTTGGGAGTTGGCAGTTTTGGGAAAGTGTACAAAGGTGTTTTGAAAGATGGCACAAATGTAGCTGTCAAACTTCTCAATTTGGAAAATGAAGGGGCAAAAAAGAGTTTTAAAATCATAACCTCTTATTCAGACCTGGACTTCAAAGCTTTAATATTTCCGTTCATGCCAAACGGAAGCTTAAAAAGTGGTTATCTCCCAATGGAGAAGAAGATTCAAGTGCTTTGAGTTTGATTCAAAGGTTGAATATAGCAATAGACATTGCACATGGTATGGCTTATCTCCATCGTCATTGTTTCATGCAAGTGATTCATTGTGATCTAAAACCCAACAATGTGCTCCTTGGGGAAGATCTCACAGCATATTTAATAGACTTTGGTATTGCTACCATATGTTTTGCAAATTCTGAGGAGTCAGCATCCACTTCTACCTATACACTCAAAGGATCAGCAGGGTACATTCCTCCAGGTATAGTTTGAACTAGATAGCATATTAAACTTTGTTTTGAGTTTTATATTTTTAAAAATTTATTTGAGGTTGGGAAAATGCAGAATATGGACTAGGAGGGCGCGTCACAACAAAAGGTGATGTTTATAGTTATGGAATAGTGTTATTGGAGATGCTTACTAGAAAGAAACCCACCCATAATCTGTTTGAAGAAGGAATGGACTTGAAAAAATGGGTGAGTAGTGGTTTTACAAATCGACTAGAGGAAGTGGTGGACAGGAGTCTACTAAAGAGTAATAACACAAGTAATACTCAAGAAGATAAGAGGCTGATGTGCCTCAGTCAACTCATAAGAGTGGGTTTGTTATGCACACAACAATCTCCTCAAAGACGACCTGATATGATGGACATTGTGGGCACATTGGAAAACATTAGAGACACCTTTCTGGAAACTACTTCAAATTCAAATTCCAATCAAATATCATATGAAAGATTGCTGGGCAGTACAAGTACTAGTGGCAACAATCATGGAGGCAGCAGTCAAAGTTCATCATTCTAGTGTATTGTAAATAGCTTGTCACTTGATTAGTTTTATTTATGTTTGGAGTTGTTTTTTCTATTTCTTAAAAAGAATATGCGTCTGCGCATTCCTTCTTGAAACATGATTTCATGTAAATTGTACATATTCAAATTTCTTGAAATTCTGGACATTCTTTTTCACATATTGTTTCATTTGTTTTATGTAAGAAGATTTTAATAGTTCATCATTGATTCATTGACTTAGACTTGACTCATTGCTTATAGGATGCCTGCCCAGGATTATAAACTTTTATAATCATGCCCCTATTCTATTAGATTTGTGCAACAAACTTTTTATAATCATGCTGGAAAAGTATTAGATTTGTGTAACCAGTCTCACCATAACATGAAAGTATGAACAGTTCAAAGCTCACCATGAGCAAGCAATCAGGGCACACATGAATCAACAAAAAGAGAAAATGTGGGCATTTGTTGGATTCAGTTTTTGAACAGAATACAAAAGTTGGGATTTAATATCTCCTTAAAGCGTGTTGGAATTGTTAGAAATAATAATCTCATTAGTTAAGTGTTAGTTACATTCAGTTATTCAGTTCTACGATCGGTTAGTCGGTTTTACCTTAAACCGTCAAAATATGTAACATATATATACAACTGTGTAATATCAAATAAATAGTTCAGCCATTCGTGCTTGTAACTCGTTTGTTCATGTCTCTGTCCATATTTTTAACATGGTATCAGAGCGTTTGGTTAATTCGTTGGTGACGGTTTAGATAGCCTCTTCTTCATTGTGGAGGTTTTGGACAGTCTGCTATTCAGTGGACATTTGTTGAAGACTGGCTTGAATGCAGAAGTAAAGTCTGCTATTAAGTTTGTTGCAGCCAGTTCGTTGATTTGTTGAAGCAGAACCTTACGCAGAGTTTTGACTGCGTCTAGTTTATTGAGAATCTCTTCCATGATTGAAGAGAAGGTCCTGTCTAAGCAAGAGCAAATCTGTTCAGATAGATTTGTTTGGAGAACGTTGAGTCAGTCCGTCGAAGAAAGAATCTAGGCTATGGCATTTGTGAGAAACTTTGGTGTGAAGAAATTGGAGTCTAAAGCGTAGAAAGAAATCTGGAAAGAAGATGTTCGGCGTATGCAATCAGAAACCTTGAAGTCTGATGAGAAAAGCCGCCATTTGCTTATGCTTTTAAAAAAAACAGTTGTTTGGATCAGTACGAGGATCAGTCCGAGGAGGCATGGTAGAAGATTCCAGTCCAGTCTTATTGCTGTGAAGAGAGAGCGTCTTATTTGCTGTGAAGTGAGAGCTGCGTCTTATTGCTGTGAAGAGAGAGCCGCCTTTAAAAGGCTATTAAAGGTACTGTGATTGTGATCATAAATTTTGTCTAAATATATTTGAAAGACTTTTGTATCCGTAAAAAATCTTCACCGGAACATTTATGACTGTGAAAGTAAGTTACAAAACGACACACATTAAAAAAGAACGAGTTCATTTAAAGTTGAATTTGAGAGCGTTAGCACACATTTAGCATGCCAAGTTAAGAGAAAGGCATATATTTGTTTTTGTATTGGCAAAAAGAAAAGAAAACTATGTGAAAGAAGATTTTACGGTATTCTCAAAGATTTAGAACGTAAGATTTTTGTGTGGGTGAAAATAAGTTTTATAAAAAAAAGGATCTCATGAGTGAAAAGAAAAGAGCATTAGAGAATGCATTGAGTCTCACCATATCACTCATTCAGTTTGTATGAAAGAGTTTGGGTAAAAGAATATTGGAAGTTTGTATAAAAGAGTTTGGGTAAAAGAATATTGGAGGAGCCCACTCAGCGTAAGTTTTTGCTGCCCATCAATGTATGTGGTCTAGCTTAAAGAGAAAGCTTTGTGAAGTGTTTTGAGTGTTAAGATTTTAGCACATATATTTACAAAAACCAGCAGTTTTATATTGATCAATATCAATTGATTTTGAGAAATAAAAGAATTCCTTTTGGTGTAAAGAATTGCTGCTATTTCTGAAAAAAAAAATTGAGGGGAAATATAGAGTATTTTTAGCTATGGAGCAGATCAATGAAGATTTAGAGCACAGTAAACCAAATCTAGATGCAGAGATAGATGAAATATTGAGAATATCTATGCCGATTTTGCCATTTTTCGAAGGTATGGATTATGAAATTTGGGCAAATAAAATGGAAGATTTGCTTTGTTCAGTAAATTTATGGTGTTTTGTTCAAAAAGATTTTGAAGATCCTCATAACAGGAAAAATGCAATAGCAAGATTTCTTATTTTGTCAGCAGTGGATGACAACGTTTTTTATTGTGTTTTCTATCAATTTCATAAAGTTGTTAGTGCAAAAGCTTTTTGGGATGCTTTAGAGATGAGATACAGTAAAAAGAGAAGAAACATTAATACTTTGCAGCATATTGGTACATTAGAAGAAGCTTTTGTAGAAGAAGCAGAGAAAGAAAACGAAGACAAGAAAGTCGAAGAAGTCCTTGATAAAGAAGTAGAGGAGAAGAATATTGAAGAAATTGTGTGTGCCATAGAGCATGGAGAGGAAGGTGAATCCCATTGTGTAGATACACTAGTGAATGATGAAGTGGATGATAAAGTTGCCATTGTAGCAGCCTTTGATGATGAAGAAACTTTAGTGAATGATGAAGTGGATGATAAAGTTGCCATTGTAGCAACCTTTGATAATGAAGAAGCTTTGGTGAATCCAGCAATAGATATTGCTGATGACATTAACTTAGTGAAGCGAACAAAGTTTGTTGTTGACAATTCGATTGAAGATAAAGCTGCCCATGTAGCAGTATTTGATGAGAAACAAGAAGAAGATTTTGTAGAGTGTTTGGAGAGTCCATTCCTACACATCGAAAAGATGCTTGAAGCATCAATCGAGAACAAAGAATCTCATGTTTTTGGAACTGAAAATTTGTGTGTGTTTGCAAATTATGCAAGTACTATGAAAGAAGAACATCACTTTGATGTGTTAATAGATTATGATGAAGAGTTGAGAATGCTAGAAGAGTGGATAGAAAATCCAAGAATTTATGAAGACATAAACCAGAATATTGTAGCAGATGAAGAAGACATGAACAAGCATATCGTAGCAGATGAAAACATTAACTTTCAAGAATTTGAAATTAGCATTGCAGAAATTTCACAGGAAATGAAGTTTAGTAACATACACTTGCAAGGAATAGAGATGAACATTGAGGTAGAAGAATTATGGAAGTGTTTGACAAATAATATAGTCAACTACAAAGATCAGTTGATTGAAGATACAATTGAAAGCAAGGAAAGAGGACGACAACAACATCAGATTTGGGATCGAGGCGAACATTCTATTTTTGAAGATGAAGATGAAAGAAATAGGCCTAAGCAGCCTAATCTAAATCTAATTTAGTTTTATGAAATTTTTGTTAAGTGTTTGTAAGCTTGGCTGAGACATAGACCAGCAAGCATTTGCATTTGTGAGATTTGCATTTTAGCAATTTTAGAGTATCAAAATTAAGAGGGAGTGTTGTGTTTAGTAAAAATGTAACCCTTGAGATTAAGAGGGAGTGTTAGAAATAATAATCTCATTAGTTAAGTGTTAGTTACATTCAGTTATTCAGTTCTACGATCGGTTAGTCGGTTTTACCTTAAACCGTCAAAATATGTAACATATATATACAACCGTGTAATATCAAATAAATAGTTCAGCCATTCGTACTTGTAACTCGTTTGTTCATGTCTCTGTCCATATTTTTAACATATTTTTAACAGGAATGCCTCCGTTCAGTTCCCCATTGTGAAAGACGACATAAGCTCGGTAGCGGTGAAATGAACATTCAAACTTTCAGGTCAAAAAGTTGAATTTGGTAATGCAATGAATGAATTTGAGGTGATGGTAAAATAATTGCAACTACAATTTCAAACTAGTTTTCGTGAACAACTCGTTAACCCATGGGAGGTGAGTATGCGCATGTTCCTTTATCAATTAATTTTTTAGAGTCGATATTTTTCCGTTGAGTTTAGGGTTGAGTTATTATAATAAAAAATAGATACTGGTTACTAGTGGGATAGGTTGTCACAGCCACCACGTCCTCAAGCGTCTTCCGCGCAGTGCCGCACACCTCGTCTAGCCAAAGTAACTTGGACGTAGGGCGAGGCTGTGACATAGGTATGCTTTGAAAACAATCAACTAGTTTAATATACCAATTTGATGTTTGGTCACTGGAGTTCAACAACTATCAGCCTATTTTCCTCTGTAATCTCATTTACAAAATTATCATTAAGAATATAGCCAATGGAATTAAAACCATCTTTGGTTAAGAATATATCTGAAGAGCAGTTTGGTTTTTTTTTGTCGAAAAGACAGATCTTGGATGCAGTGGGTGTTGCACATGAATGCCTAGATTCTGTCAAAAAAAATAATCTTCAAGTTTTCATCTTCAAAATGGATTTGATCAAAGCTTATGAGCGGGTTGATTGGACTTTCCTGAGATTATACTCATTCAAATTGGCCTTCCTATTGAGGTCTCAAACAAGATAATGGCCTGCATTTCTTTTGCAAAGTCTGCAATATTGGTAAATGGTTCTCCATCATCTTTTTTCAGTTGCAGCAGAGGCCTTAGACAAGGCTGCTCCTCAGCTCCTCTATTATCCACTTTGGTCATTGAAGGTCTCAGTAAACTCATTAATGAAGCTAAGCCAGAGAAGAAAATTAAAGGTATTCAAATCTTTCATCCTCTTAGCATCTCACATTTATTATTTGTTGATGATATTTTAATATTTGAGCATGGATCGGTTGGAGAATAGCAATATTTCATACTATAATCACCTCTTTTTGTGCAGCTTCTGGGATGTATGTCAATCCTCAGAAGTTGTCTTTCTTGTTCAATTGTGCTAACCATGATATCTGTAATCATATTGCAAATTTTTTCCCTTTTCATTTAAATGCTTTGGATGATGGCTTTAAGTAAGTAGTGTACTTAAAACCAAATCGTTACAAAAAGGAAGACTGGTATTGGCTTATTCAGAAAGTGGATAAAAGAATCAACAAGTGGTCATTCAGGTGGTTATCTGCTGGTGGTATGTCAATCCTCAGAAGTTGTCTTTCTTGTTCAATAGTGCTAACCATGATATCTGTAATCATATTGCAAATTTTTTCCTTTTCATTTAAATGCTTTGGATGATGGCTTTAAGTAAGTAGTGTACTTAAAACCAAATCCTTACAAAAAGGAAGACTGGTATTGGCTTATTCAGAAAGTGGATAAAGAATCAACAAGTAGTCACTCAGGTGGTTATCTGCTGGTGGTAGACTTACCTTTGCTACTTCAATCCTTCAGAGCATTCATGTGTGCTGGTTTTCTGTTGCAGTGGTTTCTGCTGCGGTCAACGCCATCATAAGAAGGAAAATAATTCATCTCATATGGGCTGGCAGGCTGGATGTTTCAAAATTTCACCGGACTTCATGGGAGAGTATCTCTTTACCCAAAAACTTGGACGCTGGGTGCTCAAAAATCTTGTATGGTTTAACTATGCCCTGTACATTAAAAGCATGTGGCGTAGTCTCTTTTGTGGTGGACTGTGGGGGAAATCATTAAAGAAAAATATATTCAGCCCCACTCAACTATTCAATGGATACGGAATCCTAAAATGTCTTGTTCCAATGTTTCTATAATATGGTGAGGCTTTCTGAAAACGTATCCCATTATTAGCAATTCCTTGAGCTGGAAAATGAGCCGTGGAACTCAAGTATTTATTGGAATTGATCCCTTTGTTGGATCCAAAGACACTTTCCAGCTGTCTGGCCATTTAATTACTGAACTCCATAATAAAAATATCATGGTGCGAACCTGTCAATGCCCCGTTTATACCCCTAGATATTGAGCGAACACAAGACAGACAGACCCCATCTTTATTAACCCCAATGCTCTTTATTAACCCCAATGCTTTCTAACACTTGGCCCTTTATCTCAAATCCACCCGAAACAAAGTCATCGGATAACGTGGCTCGAACAGCTGAATATATGCTTCGCGATTGATTGCATAGTTTTTACAGTGTTTTGATGGCTTCCTTTGCTTTGAGTTTAATGGCTTGAGTTTCCTATTGCTTTGGGGTTTCTTCGTACGCCCTGCCCTATTTATTTTGGGGTTGTCCCTATTGCTCTTGGATTGCTTCGTACGTCCTGCCCTAGCGGGTGTATCACTGAAAACAGAGAAAAGATACTACGCCGCTCTCCCTATTCCGTGCTATTATATTTACTAAATGGAGTAGCCCGGATTCTTCCTTTCTCATATCCAGACGATCATTGGGACGATAATAACTTATCGGGGCGATAAAGAGTGCGTATACCGAAGGGCTTCTCGCGTACAAGTAACGTAGACTGGATGAATTAAAGTTATTCCTCATCTTACCCGGTATCCAAAGTCTCTGATGCGCGCGGATAACCCGATAAGGGCGGCTGCGATACCAACTAATGAATACGTGAAAAAGTGGGATGCTCATAGCACTGAAGTAGCTACGCCAACTGAGTTATATCTAGTATCGAAACCTTCGCTAGTTTAATTTGAACATTTAACAAGGATCAACCAACAGTAAGGGAGGGTAAGAGACCTGACTTATACGTCAGCAATCGTAGGATGCTCACTTCGCTCGTACATCCCTATTATATAGGAAGGATAGAGGGGTGCCTGATGAAGAATAGGGAGGAGGGTTTACCTGAATGAAGAATCCGTGTGGGATGCTCAGGGAGGGAGATTTGTTGCCCAAGAAACATTTATTTCAGCAGTCTAAGTTGCATGCATTTGGTTGGTTTTCATCAGTAGCGTATTTTCTCCGGCTTGATGGATGTATGTTGGGACTGACTACAACAGTACATAACTCCATAGAAAGCCCCTTACCTTAGGAAGTCTTTCTTTCCATGAGAACCATTCTCTTATATATGTAATTACGCTTGTTGGTTGGCAGTTGGAAGCATAACACCACTACTTTTGAAATGGATGGGCAACATAATAGATAATGGTTCCTTCACCGCGGCTTGATGGAGAATCGTAGTTAACTTCTTTATATATATAATTATGTAATTACGTGATTTAAGAATTGATCGAATCACACTCACTTGGCATGACTCACTAAATTATCCAGGGCTGGGACTCATTTTGTTAATATATGTAATAACGCAAAGCTATGTTCGAACAAGTTTAGGTTCCGACTCTATCCTACTAGGATCGTTCTTAAATAAGCATAAGTTTCACCGGGTAAGAGGAAGAAGTATAGCCGAATCACCAGCATTTCTATAATAAGTTGAAGGAGCACTAGTCCCAGCAGTACCAGCAGCATCCCCATAACCCAATTGAACCAGCATTTTAATAAGCACCAACAGCATGATCAGCATTACCAGCATTATTCCCAGCGTTTGAATAAGCTGTTTAAGGAGCAGAATTAGGATAAGCACCAGTACCGACATCATCATTAGCATCAGCATTGGAACACGGTCATTATCATCAGTAGGCCAAGCAAGCCCTCCGTACATGTAAATAGAATAAAAGTTCAAGTCTGTGAGGTGAGCTGGTAAAAGGTTAGTAAAGAGCTAGGTGGTAAGTTGGTAGCAGTAGGTAAACTAAAGAAAGGGTAAAGCAAGTAAGCGTCTAAATAAATTCCTAGCAATGCAGTCTTAATTCATAACAAGTATCTGGCCAGGTTCAACCCGTCCCGACAAGAGTAAAGTAAATAGTGGTAACCTCTAAGCATTAATTCAGCAAGGGGTTGGTAAGGGCAGGCAGCACTCAACAAAGTAGGGTAAGTAAAGAAGGGTGGTAAAAAGTAAAGGTTGGTAGCACGGTCGCACGTTAAGTAAAGGCAAGGTAGGCTGAGTAAAGGTTCATAGGACTGTTCTGCCTAAGCGAGCCCATCCTTCCCTTCCATCCAATATTGTCTGGCTGTCGTTTCTCTCTCACTGAGGACAATGGAAAAGTGTGGGTAGCTGTCCATCCAACATAAAGTCTTTGTCAAGTAGGCATCCATCTAAAGGGTAAATAGTTAAGTTCAAAGTGCCAAAAAAAGCCTTCTTTTCCAATATCGAAGTTCAAGTATGTGAGCCAGTATATGCAAGAGTGGTAAAGAGTCAAGGTGGTAGCAGGCACTTCCATTAAAGCAAGTAGGCAGAAGGTCAATAGGAATAGTGGTACAAAATAATCTTTCAACAAGTGTGATTCCAGGCCTGTGAATGCTTTATGGAAGGCGGTCCAACAACTCTACTCTATTGGAAGCCGGTGCAATGCTGTTGTTTGGGGCATTCCAAAGGTGAGGTAAGGAGTAAGGTTGTCGAAGGAGATGGGTAGTTGGTAAGAGTAAAGGTAAATAGTCAAGGTTCTAAGTGCTGTATCCACCATTCCTCAAGCAAGTGGTTATACATACCCTGGCAGTGCAACAAGGTGGTACCCTGGCAGTGCAACAAGGTGGTTTAATGCTGACAGACCCTTCCCTTGGTGCCATTCCCTTATACATTTAGTTGGTTCAGGGATGACCTTATTTACGAACCTTCCTTTTGATCTTCTTTAGGAATCAACTTTTATGCCGTATCTTCTCTATCAATTTCTTATTGGCTTTCTCTGCGATCCTCACCTTTAGGATTAGATTCTTTATACCCTTATCTTTTGTTTATGATTCTTGGGCAAACCACCTCACCTTTTCTTTGATAGCTTGAAAATTGGCCGTGGAACTCAAGTATTTATTGGAATTGATCCCTTTGTTGGATGCAAAGACACTTTCCAGCTGTCTGGCCATTTAATTACTGAACTCCATAAGAAAAATATCATGGTCCTAGCTCAGGTTTTTAGAATTCAATATTTTGATGAGGTTTATTGGTTATTGGCTGATGATCTGAAATTACTTGTGGAAGTGTCCGTGGAATTGAACAACTATGTTTTAATGATGTATCGTGTGGGCATTATCCTATCTGATCACGAGGATACTCTAGTCTGGGATAAGAACAGAAAGGATGGCATTGTGGGCATTATCCTATCTGATCATGAGGATACTCTAGTCTGGGATAATAATAGTCTGGGATAATAATAGAAAGGATGGCATTGTGACGACAAAAATCGCATATGAAGTTATCTCAACTCAGGAGTCTGTTTGTACGCCTAAGTGGTCGGTAAAGACTCTTTGGAGATGGAGTATTCGTTAAAAATAAAATGTTTTATTTGACTTAGCCTTTATATTTTGGTTTTTATTACTTCTTGGATCGGCATTATGAGGATGCTCATGGACATGATTATTTAGTTTTTATTTTTGGCACAATTTGGTCACTATGTGGATAGAACAAACAATATGTTTATATGTACTGTCTCTTTTATAAAGACAAAAAGACTATGTCAGTAACTCACAGTTATTATTTATTTTGAAATTTTGGAGCTATTACTTCTGTATGGAGCCAGCAACAGGGCTATCGCTATCAGTTATGTTTCTGTAGTTTAGTAAAAACACTCTCAAAGAGTGAAGATGAAAATTGTAATTTCGTACTCAAAAGATTGAAATGAAATTACTTTTTTTCCATGTAAAAAAAAAAGATATTGACTTGGAATAACCTCATGAAAAGAGGTTTCCACACACTTGGTATTTGTATCTTATATAGCAACAATAGTGAAACGGTTTCACATATCTTCAGTCAGTGTAATTTTTTCAACTCTGCGTGAGTGGAATTATGCACATCGTTGAATACTTACGATGCATTGGCAAGGCACAATTATGAGGATTGTATGTCTAAATGATTCTTGAAGAAAGAAAAATTCAAGGAGAAGTGTGGAAAGCTAGGAACAGGTATATTTTTTAGGATATTAAATCATTTGTCTATCATATTTGTTCTAAAATTATTGCTTCTTTTTTGAGTTTTATAAATCAAAGAAAGATAGGATCTCTAGATCTATATCAATCCTACTCAGGAATAACACATTCTTATTGGATATTTTGATGGAGAAGAAAAGGAGGGACTTTGTGGATCAGTATGTTTATTTTAGTAAAGAGGAATAATTCTGTCAAGTTAATTGCTTGCACTTTGGGGGTTGTTGTGTTTTGCTTGTAGAAGGGGATTTATTGCTTTCCATATTTTTGGAGATTCAAAAGTCATTATCAATTGGGTAAATGGACTTCTACACTTCAAGCACTTAGTTTGGAAAACTGGATGAAAAGAGAAATATTGGTGATATGGATGGCCTTTTATATTTTGAGGAGACCAAGGATGAAGAAGTCATTGACTCATAGTATTCTGACATGTTTTTGTATTAATCCTTTTGATCTCCAGTTTCAAGACCTTTTCTAGACTACTGGATTTTAGGATCATAGTCCTGATTTTGGTTGCTATTGAATTTATAGAAGGATGAAATTTCAGTTTCATGTGGTTCCTTTGGTTATTTTGACAGAACAGTCCTGAAAACACTGGTTTAGTTGGAAAATGAAGTTTTAATTTTGATTTTGTGTGAATAACAAATCGCAATTTTTTCCATGTGAAAAAAAAAATTATTAATATTAAAAAATAAAAATAAATAACAGTTATTTTTATTAATTTCTTAATTTTAAAGAAAAAATTTGTAAATAAAAATTAGATTAATCAAACTTACATTTCCATTTAATATGTAGATTTCCCTTTAATGTGTATTGGATAAAAACATTATATAACGACATGTTAAGGGACAAAAAGCATAATGATTTAAAATTTGCTTATACAACTCAATGTTAAGAAGAATGATTAAATGGCCAAATACACCAAATCTTTAGAAATCGTGTGTCACCTTTAATATCTTCCCTAAGTACAAACACTAACTATTTATTATATATTTAGTGCCTTTTTTCCTTTGATCATCAATATTTATTTAGTGGCTTTTCTCCATTGATTTTGATAAAAAGATTAAGAGATCACTATTAACTTTATATTTATCCATTTATCAACTTTATTCTTCCTTATAATTATACTGTTGTTTTCTTAGTGCACACCCTTTATGGTCAATATGTTAATTTTTTAAAATAGAAAGCCACTTCATCCATCCTTTGCAACAAAGCAATATATTTAAATTTTAAATGACCATACCTCAGGTGCTAACTATTCTCCATGGACACATTAGTGGATGTCATTACTTCATAGTGGATGTCATTACTTCATGGTTTACAATAGTGGCTTCAAACGTGTAAAAGCCTCTCATTTCAACTCTTTTTGCAATCACCTTGTCATTATGAAACACATTGCTCACAAGGAAGTATGTCTTTACAAATTTAACCTTCATTCATTGATTTACAATTGTTGAAATCTAGATAAAGTTTTTCTTAATTCTAGGTAGATACATCACATTTTTTATTTTTTTTACACATTTATTTGAAAATTATGCACATACATTACAACATACTTTTATTTCATGAGATCTATATCTCTTAAGATTTTTTTTCCAGTATCATTTCTCCCATGAAGATCATAAAACCAATCCTTACTACACACCATATAAAGTGAACATCATGGATCAATAAACCAAGCATTACACTTACTTGTTTCTAAAAACAAAGCTCCATATGAAATGAGTAGCTTCAAATCATTTTTTTATTTCACCTTTTTTTATCAATGAAATTTGCTCTATGTCTTTTATACTTTGATTCATTAAATATCTTCACCTATAATGTTCACTACAATAATTTTATGAAATGAGTAGCTTCAAGTCATTTTTTTATTTCACCTTTTTTTATCAATGAAATTTGCTCTATATCTTTTATACTTTGATTCATTAAATATCTTTACCCTATAATGTTCACTATAATAATTTTTTTTTTTCTTTGGACATAAATTTGCTCTAGGTCTTCTATACTTTGATTCATTAAATATATTTACCTTATAATGTTCAACACAATAAATTAAAAAAGAAGTTTTCCCTTTGGACATAGTTATTTGTTCTTTTTGATGATGTTCTTCTTTTTATGACTTTGATTCTAGTATGTCTCCTTTATTTTTAATCCATGGCTTTCCCTTAAATTTATGCTTGATTCTAAGTCCATAAAATCTTGTTTATTTTTAATTTCTTTTTATATGATATTACATATAAAATCAACAAAATATGGTACATTTTCTTTAGTTGCAAGATTATGATAAAAACTTAACATTCTATAACATACTATTTAAAGTAACAATTACTAGACCATTATTATATTTTTCTCCTATGTTACCAAGTTTATCTCTCAACTCTTTTGTTATATATAAGTAAGCATTAATATTTTTCTCATGTTTGAAGCTTACTTTTACACCAGCTTAGATCCAAATCCTAGGCTCTATCAAGTGCCAAGAGGGATCAAATCTCTCGAGGTGCAAACCTCTCCTCGAAAATCTCCTTGAGTGCAATACCCGAGAAGAGGTTTGCACCTCGAGAGATTTGATCCCTCTCGACGCTTGATAGAGCCTAGGATTTGGATCTAGGCTGGTTTCAGTCGTGGGTGGTGACACAAAACTGAAGTTTGTTCAACATTGTAAGGAAATGTTAAGTTGAAAACACAGATACATTTACGAGGATTATCATAATGTAAGTAATACGTATTAAGGATTGAGTAAATTGTTAAACTGGAAAATAGAGAAAATTCGCCTAACTTTTCTTTTTCGATTCTCTTTTTGTTGATCTGCGTTTTGTTTTGTTTGTTCTTCTCCTTCTTCTGTCGTCATTCATCATTTGGTACATTTTGATTTATTTGTTGTTCTGCAAACTGATTTTTTTGTTTTTCCAATTGCTTCAACTTTCTCTCTCGATATGCTCTTTGTTGATCAACGCTTCGTTTTCTTTGTTCTTCTCATTCTTCTGCTGTCAATTTGCTTAATTTTTTTTTTCAATTTTCTTTTTGTTAAACTGCTTTTTGTTTTGTTCATTCTTCTCCTTCTTCTGCCGTCATTTCATCATTTCGTACATTTTGATTTATTTGTTGTTCTGCAACTTGATTTCTTTGTTCTTCCAACTACTTCAATTTTCTCTCTCGATACACTCTTTGTCGATCAACGTTTAATTTTCTTCGTTCCTCTCGTCCTTCTGCTGTCAATTTGTCTAACTTTCTTTTTCGATATTCTTTTTGTCGATCTGCATTTCATTTTCTTCGTTCTTCTCGTTCTTCTGCTGTCATTTCGTCCAACTTCCTTTTTCAAAATTCTTTTTGTTTTTCTGCTTTTCGTTTCAAGTATTTTTCTTGTTATTTTGTTGTCATTTCGTAAGCTTTACTTCCATGATATGCTTTACAATGTTCGTCGTTCTGTTTTTTTGGTTCTTCGTCAGTTTGTCTCATAGCATCTTCCGCATGCAGATCTTCCATTTCTAGTTTAGACTCTATATCAAAAAAGTCAAACATTAACATATACACTGAAATTTATGCATCGATGAAATCCACAATAAAATTTATGCATCCAGAAAATCTACACTGAAATCAATGTGTCCATGGTATAACATCTACATTGAAAATTATGCAATAAAAAAACCCCATACACTGAAATCTCCATGGCATAACAACTACATTGAAAATTATGCAATAAAAAAACCCTATACACTGAAATCTATGCGTCCATACACTAAAATCAATGCATCCACAAAATAACATCTGCACTGAAAAATATGCAATAAAAAATAACCCATACACTAAAATCTATGCATCCATACACTGAAATCAATGCGTCCACAGAATAACATCTACACTGAAAAATATGCAATAAAAAAACCCCATACGCTGAAATCTATGCAAGAATAAAACTCACTTTACATGATAATGCAAAATAACATCTACACTGAAAAATATACAATAAAAAAACCCCATACACTGAAATCTATGCAAGAATAAAGTTGTTATCCATTTATCCATTAGTACGAACTCTGTCAAATATTGGGTTAGAGATCGCATAGATACTCTGTCAAAGCATTAAATGAAACTCCTATCAAATGAACAACTACATAGTTTACCTATCACGTAATATGTAGAGAAGATATTACATAAAATGTAGCAGTGATACAGAGATCACTTCTCTTTTTTCAAGCAAGCTGTAAAATGCATGAAGTAAAAAATGCACAGATAGCTCTTTCTCTAGCTTATCTGTCAAACACTATGTTGTAGAGATCGCTCTCTCCTACTTATCTGTGTCAAACACTGTGTTGCAGAGATCGCTCTTTTCATGCCTTGTACAAAATTTTAAATAGAATACGTATCATATGAAAGATGCAGAGATCGCATGCCCTATACAGAATTACGATCTTCTTCACGGTGCAGGCAGCGGGGGCGAATGGTCAGGCGGAGAGAGGGGAGGAGGTAGCAGGAGAGAAGAGGTGAGGACGGCTGCGGAGGAGGGGAGGTGAGGAGGACGCTGAGGAGGGGTGGGGAGGTTTGCTAAAAATTCCAATTGAAAATACAAGTGTTTTTAATTTTAATTATTGATCGATATAATATTTTTTATTTGTTTATTATTTTGTGTTAAAAACAAATGGTTATGACTGATAATATCGATAAACACTCGACTTACAAGATCTCTCTCATATAAATGTTATTTATGGCCGACAATATCGACAAACACTCGACTCACAAGATCTGGGCTGTAGAGCGCCTCTTGGCGCAATAATTCTATTTGAATTAGCCATTTCATAAAAATTCTTTGGTTGGAATTCATCATTGGTTACAATTGACTAAATATTATAATCTTCTATTAATATTTGCATCTTAAATTTTCGATTCACGTAATTTAACCCATCTAATTTACTAACTTTATGTAGATAGAACTTGTCAAATTCATCATGGCTAATAAACAAGTAGGCAAATGAAGGACCAACAACACAACACCTTGATAAAGAAATACTTGGATTACCTCTTTTCCAAGTAGCAATTTTAGATCTAAATGATTCTTTGCTCATGGTTGGCTCACACTTGCAAGCACATATGCAACTCCTTAGTTAGAAACAACAACTTTTGAAATCTTGCACTGACAGCTTCTATGACTCACGCCCTTCTTCTCCAGTGATCTCATTGGAGAAACGTACCTTGAATCTAATACAAAAACAGAAAAAACAAGAAGAGTGCTTGAGGTACAATTTTGAATACTCAAAACATAATTTCATATATTGCATTAACACACAACTATTTATTACATGTACCTGAGTAGATTATGTCCATTGATCTTCATAAAAAGATCAAGGGATTGTTTCTAACTTATATTCATTGAGCTAGCAAGCTTTCACTATCAACCTCATTGTTACCCTTATAGTTATAGCCATGTTTTTCCACATTGAAATTATAGCCATGTTGTACACAGATCTATCTATTTCTCCATTATATCTTAACAATTACATGAATATCATCAAAGAAAAAGTTTAATTCAATAAATGATGAAACTGAAAATGATATGAACAAAATGGCATCCCTATCATACTCTCAAAATATATGCACACAAATTTTGTTAGGTTCATTTGACTACAAAATTTATTGATTATCAAGAATTGGAGTACAACACCTTTCCATTGAAGGAGTTAGTAGATGAGAAACTCAATGGTGGAGGTAAATTTATAATACAAATTATACTCACACACTATGGATCAAAGATCAATCTCTTCATCTCCATTGGAATAAACAATTTGTTTTCCTTTCCTTGTTTTGCAAAGAAAATTTGGACATTTGATTATTGTCTCAAGGGGAAGGCC
This sequence comes from Larix kaempferi, assembly GCA_027924585.1. Classification (NCBI taxonomy): domain Eukaryota; kingdom Viridiplantae; phylum Streptophyta; class Pinopsida; order Pinales; family Pinaceae; genus Larix; species Larix kaempferi. Next base: position 12,483,243 of record BSBM01000426.1, on the reverse strand, counting down.
GAATGTTTAGCAATGGTGTTAAGTAGAAATTTGCACAAGTACCTATAGCAATGGAAATATCATATCCAAAAATATCATATCCATAGGTAAAATTAGAAATTATTATGGCATTGTGTGTGGAAGGCATCATTCCAACGAATCAATTGGATTGAGTGTTGTAATGGTATAGTTGTGTTTCTAATATAATTGAATTATGTTTATGTTGTAATTTTGAGAAGCAAGTAATTAGTGATATTATGATCCTAGACACAAAGTATATTACTTAGCACTGTATTTGTACTTGATCTATAATGAATTTTTTCATGTATATCACTTTTGGTAAGAATGAACTCACTCATAATATGGTGTGTGAGATTGAAATGAAAGAACATAATATTGCTAAGAGATTACAAATTATAATGTTAAAATTAAGTATTATAGTGAAAACAAAATATTTTATTAATGACTAAAATGATAAAAAAAAGGTAATGTATAATGTTATACATTGCACATCTAAAATGGTGGCAACTTATATCTAAAAAGAGATGGGATGGTTAAGTCATTCATGAAAAATTTATAAGAAGAGGTTGTTGAAACTACATTGTATAATGAGACCAAAAACCCTAAGAGGAAAAAACCTTGGTATGTAAGAACCTTAACCCTAACATGAAGCTAGGACTAAGTAGGAATGTTGAGTTAGACAAGTTTTAATTGTTTCAAAAAAGGGAAGTCTTTCCAAGATAACAAATTTTCGCTCAAGGCATAAACATCACAAAAAAAACTCACGGGAAGGCATCGAAAAATGCACAAACTAAATCATGGCTTGAAAATTTCCCAAATCAACATAATTTTTAAAATTGCCTTGGATGGTCACCTTGGTCATCTCAATGGTTATGAAATTTAGTTGGAGATATGATTATAATATAGGGTTATATCGAATGAGTATTGTTGGTAATCAATACTTATCAAAGAACACCTAATCATTCTTCCTAGTGATCAAATTTAATATTATCTTATTTGACAAGAACCATCACCCAATTTGACCTACAATAACATAATTCAATTGATTTGGAAACACCATCCAACATAATCTCTAAGTATTGTAGGAATTCTAATAAGCCAAGATCTAGAAACAAAGTAGTCCTCACAAGAATTTACTCAGATATTTGCAGAAATAAGAAGAAATATTGAAGCATAACCATAAGAGAGAGAACTCAATTGATGTAAACTTAATATGTGTGTTATTCAACAATTAGAATACAATATATAATACATCTCTTATAGATATTTTGAGTGCCTTGGAGGCAAGTTTGAAAAACTCACAAAAGGCAAGCTTACAAAAAGCAAAAAAGACCCAATAGTGGCAACATCACTTTCCAACTCAGTCAAGGACCTCACGAATTAGCTAAATCAGATATGGCAGCTAATGAATAATGAAAAAGTAGTAAGATGATGGCTTTTTGAGAGAAACATATGGAGGACGTGTTGGCCTAAAACTAGACAGCTTTCCAAGTCCATAAAAGCACCTAGCTTTATCCTTATCCATTGAAAAGCAGAAAAAGCAAGAAAAAACTTTGTAAAAGCAAGAATGTGCTCTTACCAATTCTGGAGAGTCATAAGAGAATGAAGAATCTATATAGAATGTTTATGAGAGCGTTTGTGTGGATAATGATGACAAGTGTGAACCTAAAAAGGAAATATGTAGCCAACTACGTAGTCAAACACCTAGGAAAGTATCAAAATGAATAATACTTTATATCCTAAGTCTAGATGTTTTTTTTTATAAAGTTTCTAACAAGTATCACCTTATAGAATCAATCAATTTATTTCCCTCTCTATTGTTTCATTACAACCACTTCAAAACGTGATTTTTCAATTGTATGAAAAATCTAATGATCATATAAATATATTCATATATTTAGTATTTAGATTGTACATATACAACATAGATAATCACAATTATTTATCTAAATGACTTATTTCGATAATCCCTAGCTAGGTTTCCATGGCGAAAATGACAGTGGATTTGGAGTTAAGCTAGCCATTCTGGTTGGCCTAGTACCAAGTAAAAAAATGGGAAGGATATGATTGGTCTATTCTACTGCAATTTTTCATTTTCTAACCTAGTTTTTTTGGTTTTGAATTTTGGAATATGTGATTTGGCAGAGTAGTTATTATTCTGCAGTTTTTTCTTGTTAAATATGGTCTGCAAGGGGGGTTGTGGAATTTTTTCGGGTCATATGACAAGAAGGATTGGATATCCTGGCTCTCCGTTCACATCACCATCAAACTCTGAAGGAAATCCTTATGTGGGTCTTATATTGGACAACCATGATCTCTTCTCACCTAGATCTGGCTCTTTTGGGCATGGGATTAAAACAAACCCTAATACTCTTGTGGAGTTTCCCCTTCGAGGTGTTATCTGGATATTAATCAAAAGGACAAGTTTCAAGAGATAAGTGGTGTGGGTAGGAAGTTATCAGTGAGGGTTGGGTTTCCGGATGACATTTATGCAGGATATGTGGAGCATAGTCAAACTCTTGTAGGGTCAACTTCATGTAAGGTGGTGGAGGAAACATCACCTTGGGTTTATCCATATCAACAAAGAAATATCCTAAATGGGGACCGTGCTCATGCTCACATAAAACAAAAAATTGAAAAATATAAGAAAGGGAGGTAACTGTGTGTTCTAGGGAAATATGTGACTTTCGACATGGTGTTATCTTTGTCGAATTGTGCTTTGGTTGGTAAATTTGAATATAATAGTCTCTCGCAAATTTAGATTCTGAATTGGGTCAGATTGAAATGGAAACCCATTATTAAAAATGTCCCTAGGGTTTTGATGCTGATGAATGACTGGATATGTTTCCATTTTCTTTCGGAGGAAAACAAAAAAAAGGTTGAAGAGCGGTATTGCGTTATTGAATCTAGCTATTTGGTTTTATCTCGGTGGCATTTGGACTTCGATCCTTGGAAGGAAAAGGTGACGAAGAGTCACCTGTGGGTTATATTTTTCGAGATTTCCCTTTCATTGTTGGAGCCTTAGGGGTTTCAAGGCCTTGGATAACTCTATTGGCTGGTTTATTCTAATGGAAGAATAGCATTTGCTAGCGTCTGACAAGAAAATCCCTCGAATGCTTGTGGAAATTGATACCAAAGAAGGATTTCTTGAGGAGGTCGAATTTATTTAGGAAGGTGTAGCATTTATCCAAATATTGGATTATTGGAAAATCCTTTTCCGTTGTCATCAGTGTCGGTATATGGGTCATCCAAAGGAAAAATGTCCAAATAAGCCATTTTGGGTTATGGAAGATGAGCTGCAGGATCCGTCCATTCCTAAAGAGACTGACGAACTGGACTCATGTCTAAACTTCCCTATTCCATTGGACCAAGACTCGGTGTCTCTATTTTTGGGTAAGTTCTCTCAAACTATTATGTTTCTTTTAAAATTCCTCTTAAAGGAAGAAATTTTGAAGGCTCTAAAATTTTCCGAGAGAGTTGATTTAGGAGTGGGGGGTACTAAGGATGAAGTAGTGGTCGTTTTTCCTTCTAATAACCCCTTAAATGAATCGTGTCCAACAATTCCTTTGTTGGAGAATGGGGGAGATAAGTATTCCATTATCCAATCTCGTGATAAGCTGGATGATATTTTTCATGTGGATTGTAGTCATGATCCAAAAAATATTTCAGAGTTGTATGAAGTTCCTTTTCTCCCTTCGGATTTCTCTCCCCTTGGTGATAAGTAGCCACATCCATTACCTATTGTTATATCATCTTCACCACTGAGTGATTCTCAACTATCCTTATCTCCTCACTCTACTCTCGACAATCATGATTCCTCTTGTTCCATGAAGGGTTTAAATTCCGAAAACCTTATCCCTACTTTTTCGGTAATCTGTAAGGAGCAATCAGACTCTATTCCTATTTCTTCCATTAGATTGACGAATGTTACTATCATAAAACCTGCAAAATGTAAGAAAGGGAAATAGTGTGAAGTGATTGGCTCAATGAATAATCTGGATCAACCTCGTTTTGTCAACCCAAATATCTCTTCCCTAATGAAAAAGGGTTTGGATGGGGTTATGGGTGTTTCTTCTTTTGAAATTGGGGCTCCTAGAGAGGATGCATCCCGCATCAATGTTCCTCAAGGAACCTTGTTTCCCTAAATATCTGTGGGATCAACAAATTCCCTAAAAGAGTTGCTATAAAAAGGATCTTTGAGACTATTAATCTGGAAGTTATTCTATTGCAGGAAACAATGACTTCCTCCATTAATGATGGTGACATACTCTTAAAAATCAAACCTTCGTGGAAATTTTGTGCCTTGGACGCATCTGGATTGTTCAGGGGGGGGGGGGGGGGGGGGGGGGGGGGGGTACTTCTGGCATGGAATACGATGATGGGATAAATTTAAGTCTTTCTCTTTTGGTGCAAGTATTATAGTGGAAGGTAGATTCATAGGGTTGGATAAAACCTTAAGAATTATCAATGTGTATGGCCCTTATAACAATAGGAGGGATTTTTGGGATCTAGTTGATCGATCAAGATTGCTTTAGGGCCAATCCATGATCCTGGAAGGGGACCTCAACCTTACCTTGTCGTCGGATGAGATATGGGGTGCAGGGAATGTTGTTGATCCCTTGGCGGGATAGTTTAGGTCACTCTTTGAAAATGCAGGGTTAGTTGACACTATTCCAAATGTTTTGGTTCCTACTTGCTTGAATGGGGGAATGATTTCAGATGGAATTGCAAAGCGTCTTGAAAAGTTTATGATGTATGATAATTTATGTGATTCCATGGGTCGTTATCGATCATGTCTATTGCAACTGGTGTGTCAGATCATAAATCCATAGTCATGCACCCGATTTTATCAAGAGATTTATTCACTATCCTTTTAAATTTAATCATAGTTGGTTAGTGTAATACCCCAATTTTGACCCTTGTGAAATATTGGCTTTTAATGTAATATTGTATACATGAGATGTATGTTTCCCTAGCATAGAGCTCAAGGCCAAGGCCCCACTAATGTATGTTCGTATTTTATTTAGAATGGACAAGTATTTGATATTTTGTTACCCATGTGTTATTAAGCCATGGAATATTGTAAATTGATGTAAATATTAATATTGCAATAAAATACCAAAACTGCCTATGGAAGCAATGAATGAGAAGGGGCTATGTGTATTCACTAGGGAGTGGTGAGGGGGTTGTGGGGATGAACCATATGCAGCCAAATGTCATTGTGAGAACCCATTTGACTTTCCTTGCTGACATTTATTTCTGTTGTAAGGAAGTTGTTGAAGATTTCAGTCCATGGCTTCAATGGAGCATGGGCAGCCTAGAAATTCATATGGTGGAGTATGGGCTTTGTTTTCTTGTACCACAAGTCACTCTACCTCATGGGAATGGATTCTTCCTCATTCCCATTCCATTGTGGAATAACCCAACATCATTTTTCACCCATTACAAATTCCCAACAGTGTGCAAAACCAGAAATCGCAACTTTGCAAGAACCCACGTTCTGAAGAGCCATAAATGCCCATATTTGGTATTTGACAGTGAAATCCAATAGGGGATCCATAGATATGAACCTTGGGGAGAAATTGAGAGTATTAGATACCTCGAAATCCATTGGAAAACCCAGTTTTTGTAGCCCAGAAAACCAGTGACGGGATTGAGTTATTTGATGACAGAATTGTGAGAAATCTAATTGTGAATGACTGAGCAGAGGTTGGGTTTGCTTGATAAACCTAGTGAAGGATAGAATCTCAAGGAATTGGTAGCTGGACCTTTCTATGCCCACCCTGAAGAGAATTGGAGGGAAGGGACACCTGAGGGACTGTGCAGCAGAGAATGGGACCTTCCTTGTGTTGGGTGAGGTATTGTGGGTGCCATACTGTTGAATTCATTGGAGATGTCTGTAGCTCTGTGGTTGAGCTCACTGGCTTAGCATTTCCCTCCTTTTCCTTTTGTATGCTTGATAAACCCAACTGTGTGTTGGCTTAGCATAGCTATTGAGTGAAACCATGGCTGTGAGTGAGCCCATCTAGTTCCTCCTTAGTGGATACACAACCTAGCTCGAGGGTGATCTCTCAACTGAAAGAATATAGGCTGGACAGAGATCTATGGTTGGGTGGAACATTTCTCTCACATAGTCAGTTGTTTGGACAGCTTCATATTCAATATAAGTACTCTCAGTGGTTTGAATTATGCTCATTCTGTGCTCTGTTATGAATGTTAGTTGTTTCATGTTAATGAGATGGAATGATTATGTTATTATGCTTGACATGAAGTCTGTACATAGCATGAGCATGGGATGAATTCTCTGCTTGTTGATTCATCATTTGCTTGAGATAAATATGCTAATTCATTACTGTTTGTGTGTGTACCAATATGATTAATTCCGTTGTGTTTATATTGAGTATGAACTTGCACACATAAGTTTTAAATTGTTATGAATTTCTTAGTAATGTATGGGGCTGAGTTATCAAATAAGCCCGGTATGTTTGGTCATGTTTCCTTCCTTGCACCAGATTGATGGAAGGGGACGTGAAAGAGTGGTATTATAGCCCATGTTGCAGCATTGGGGCTGCTTGGGCCAAACTTTGACCTACAGGCAAGTAACAGAACGTTTTAACACAGTATTGGAGGAGTTTGGGGCGTCATTTTGATATGGAAAAATGGCAGAGTTAGAATTCTCAGAGGTGGTAGATGATCACACCATTGCAGAGAGCTCTCCAACAACTTTCCAACGGTACTAGACTCGCCTCATTTGGCCAAGGGAAAAAGGAGTTATGAACCCAAGAAGTTGCAGGGCCAGAGGTGTTCTAAGGTTGAGGATTTCGAATTTCGGGAACGCAACGTTTTTGAAAAATCGCGTTCCAGTTTCCGCAATCCTGCTGCAGTTTCGAGTTTTGGATTGAGGGAATGCAACTTTTTTTTAAAATCGAGTTCCGGTTTCCGTAATCCTGATCCCGCATTTCAGGTTTTGGGTTGCGGGTTGCGGGAACGTAACGTTTTTAAACAATTGCATTTCAGTTTCTGCAATCCTGAACCCGCATTTCACGTTACGGGTTTCGGGTTCAAAAAGGTATATATATATAGAGCCCGGAAATTTATTTTTGGATTACAGGAGCATGCAAGGTCAAAATTGGATGAGGTCAATGGTGTTCTGAGGCCATTAACGGAAGCCATGAATAAACCAGTGAAGATCCTGAGCCCATTATGCTCCAATTTGAGATTAATGTCTTTTACAAATCGGTGTGCCGACGCTAGACAGAAGGTCAGATTGAGCCGAAATTGATATGGAGCAGTCATGGAGCAGGCACGGTGTTAAGGTTGGAGTTTTGGAGCCAATCTTCAAAGGATGTGGAGTCAGGGTGAGTGTAAAGGCCAAAAAGCACTATTTCGGGCCACTTTTTGGAGATTTCGAAAAGCTTGCAGTGGATGAAAGTGACCCTGTACTTCAGATTCAAGAAATTTACTGAACTCAACATTTCATATTCTCAGTAAAACATACACATTCCATTAAACAAAGATCTTCCAGAAATACACTGAAGCGAAGAATTATTCTTTCATACAATCAAGTTACCAAAAGACCTGGTAAATTAAATATGCCTTGAATAACGGATATAATAATATTGAATAGATAAAATATGATTACAATGGTTGATAACCCGCCTATTAAATAAGGCTTGGGCATTGTGAATGAAAGGTCATTCCCTTTCATTCTTAAGTATAATTAATTATGTTTATTATTAATTATTTACCTTTATGTTCATAGCATTGCCATCCTCTTAGAAAGGCTTTGTCCTCAAAGCCTTATAATGTTGTCGTATCTTTCCTTGTGACGTCGTGGCTGACAAAACATGTCGATACAAACTGCTAAGTGTAGAGCATAACTTCCGATATGTGGATGGGTCAATCCATCCCAAATTGATTTGTTGTTGACTGCTGGGATTCCCTACTGATCTGTCGTCAGGAGCTTTGATCACATTAGTACCATTATCTTTCAACATTTCCCACTTTTTAGAATATCGGTTCTTATGGTTAGGGTGTCGATAGGGAATTTTCACAATGTCATTTTATTTTACAAGTGTCGTCTTTTCAACATTGATATGAGCTGAAAGTTTTATTTTCATCTCTTGAGGTGTTAAGGTTTCGTTCTGTATCTTTTCCAACTTGTTTTCTAATTACCTCTTATCATTTTGAAACTTCTTAATCAATTTGACTTGCTATTTTCTGTCATCTTCAGACTTCTCAAGTTGTTCCTTAAGATCTTCTTTATAACTTCTGATACAACTATTTTCTTCCTTCTTGTCTAGAAGTTTTCCTTCAATGTCTTCCGTAGATTGTTCTGTCTTCCAACTATTTTTCAACTTCTTAATTTTTGTGACTAGTGTCTTGTTATGATTTCTTAATCTGAAACTTTCTTCAAAATTGTTGGATAGTGTTTTATTATTTTTTGCGATCTCCATTTTGTGTGCCTTTTTAGAGTCGTCATTTTGTTGTTGAAGAACTTTTGTCTGTTGTCGACATTGGTCGACCTTTGATTCTTGATCTCCTAAATTATGTCGTATCTGCTTCAGTTCTTCATCCTTGTCGTTAAGAATCTTGTTCAAGCGTATTATTTCTGCTTCGTAATTATTTATTCCCTTCTTTATATCTTGATTTCCTAACCTCTGATTGAATTCATTTTCGGCTTTTAATTCATCAATTTGCACATACAATTCTTCTATACACCTTTCCTGGTCAGAGATTTTTATTTCATTGTAGCTTTCTTGTAATTCAATTCTTATTTCTGAACTGTTATTTATGTCGCGCAATTCTTCATTGTCTTTTCGACAACGTTTTAACTTAGCTTCTAATTTCTGTATTTGGACTTCTTCGATGATAGATGGCTATCGATTTCTTTGAGGAGTCTTTCTTTGATTTTGGCTTCTTCGACGATAGATAGTCTTGACTTCTTTGAGGTGTGATTCTTTCTTTGACTTTGACTTTGACTTTTTAGATGATAGATAATCTTCCTTTGATTTTGATTTTTCCGACGATAATTTGTCTTCTTCGATTTCTCTTCTTTCTTTCGATAACAGATGGACACCAAAAAGGTGTAATAACCCTTAATGTGGTTATTTCGTAAAAAAAAAAAATTTATTATGGTTAAATAACTTTTTTTCTTTTCTTTTTTTCCAACAATAATTTTTTTTTTTTTTTTTTATTATCCCTTTTCTTAGAAAATAATAATGGTATTCAATACCATTATTAAATAATAATGAACTATATAATTATATATAGCTTTCTATTGGGAAGAATAGTATAACAATATAAATAATAATGTTATCGATTTTTTTTTGGATAATAATAACAATATTCTTTTTTGAAAATGTTTTAAGGTAGGGCCTTTTTAATATAATAATTATTATTATTATTTTAAATAATAATAATATAAAACCTTTTAAATGGCCGGATTTAGGGTTAAAGCTTATGGAGATGGTAATGGATTGGTTAAAGAGGGATCCCAATGGCTGGAAAGAGCAGAAAGCGTGGTCTTGGAATGTGACGTGGGCGGAAGGAGGGTGGAGTAGTGGGAAATAGGATGCGATGAAGGATGGAAGAGCATGGGCGATGGAAGAAGGCAGAGGGAGGTAAGGCGCGGGGGAAAGAGAGGTCGTAGTAGAGGGATAACGTGGGGAGATGGGAGAAGAGGCAGCGGAGGAATGGAGAGTGGGGGAGGAGAACAACGGTTGTGGAGGTGAGGCGGAATGATGGCGTGCAGTAGAGGAGGATGGCATGTGAAGGGAGATGGAGGGAGTCATCGAAGGATGGATTGGGATATGCGGGAGAGCAGGAGAGGAGTACGCGGGCTGGAGCAAGGTGGGAAGGATGAGGAGGATGGCGCGGTGAGTGCAACATGAAGCAGGGACAATGGGAAGGGCCAAAGTTGCAGGTGAGTGGGCGAGGAGGGATGATGCATGGGATGGCGTAAGGAAGAAGGGGAGGGAGAGAAGTATGGTCGTGGAGAAGAATCGGCGGAAGGGAGCAGGGGTGGTGGGGAGAGGGCGTGAGTAGGAAGGAAGGGAGAAGACGTGGGGGTGAGTGGAAGGAGCAGGGTGCAAGAAGGAACGAGCGAGGATGGGTGAAGGAAGCCGACAAAGAGTTGTGGAGGAGGGTGAGTGAGAGGGGAATATGTGCGAGGGGGTGAGCGTTGGACGTTGAGGGAGAGAAGCGGTGGAGGGAATGGGGAGATGGAGGAGGGTGGGAAAGGAGTAGTGGGAAGGAATGTGAGGGAAGGGAGCGGTGGAAGCTAGTGCAAGCGGTGGAGGAGGAGTGTGAGAGTGAGAGTGAGAGTGAGCGCAACGAGTGAATGGCCAAAGGCCCAAAATTTGGTCAATGACCAATCTTCCAGAGAAACTCTAACAACTATGGCTAAAAGCCGGAATCACAGAGGCCCGAGAAGGCTAACTCTAATACCAAATGAAGCGAATAATTAATCCTTCATACAATCAAGTTACCAAAATACCTGGTAAATTAAATATACCATGAATAATGGATATAATAATATTGAATAGATAAAAGATGATTACAATGGTTGATAGCCCGCCTATTAAATAAGGCTTGGGAATTGTGAATGAAAGGTCATGCCCTTTCATTCTTAGTATAATTAATTATGATTATTATTAATTATGTACTTTTATGTTCATAGCATACACAGTTTGAGAGATAGCCATTTTTGGCCCAAAATTTGAAATTTTGCAAAAATGTCAAAAGTGGAAAGTAGTAAAACCCAGAATTTTATATAAGATGAATGGTGCATCGGAACAGAGATCTGTGAGTTGCTGAATGTTCCTTGTTATATGTACTAACTTCGCCCAGTAGAAAATGTTTTGTAATTTTTAATAGATCTTCTTCTACAGGTGGCTAAAGTTGGCAGTTCATGATATTTTACAACTGTGTAAAAATGTGCAGAATTTTGATTAAAGTTGTCATTTTTTAAGTAATGCAATTTCCACACCCGATGTCAGAATGGAGCACGGGGATAGGCATTGGAAATATTATCCAGCAGGTAATAAGGGAACATAGCCAGAAATTGAATGGGGCTAGCATACAACATATATTTTTAGTGCAGAAAAGTGCCAATGACTATTTTTGTCAAATTGTTGACAATATGGGCAATTTCCAGAATTGCATTAATGGGCAAAAGAAATGAATGCATAACAGCTATGTGAATTATTCCATGAGTTTGATTATGTTAAATATTGATTGTTTATATTTCTATAAGCATTCCTAAGATGTCTAACAAATATTTTCATAATGCACAGTGTTTGCAACTCATAAGATTTAATAGTATAGCAGAAGTAACCTACAGGGAAGAGAGTCTCCAAAGAAAATGATAACCATAAATGATGCTCAGGATCCTTATGAGCATGAAGAATATGTGCTAGGAGAGAATGTGCAAGAAGGGAATGCTGAGACCAAATCAAATGGGAGAAGGGAGTAAATAACTCCTCAGAATTTGGTTGAAACCATGGTGAGTTTCAATGAAAGGTTGATGAAGGCTCAAGAAGAACAAAACCAACTCAATGCAGCTATTTTGCAAAGCCTCACTAATATGCAGTAGAATATAAACCTTGGATCCAATCCAAGCAATGTAGGTGAAGAAGGAAGAGATGTAGAGAGTCGCTCTAGAGGTCGTTCAAAGAAGAGGACTCCAAGCCCAAGGAAGAGTTCTGTGAGCAAGAAGCATAGAACACCTTCCTCTAGATCTTCTTCTAACTAATCATGTGACTCTATAGGTTTGAAAAGAAGGCCAAGGCATATGCCCAGGAGTTTTAATGGAAGAAAGAAGTTCAAAGGCATCCCACAGGGAGAATTCAGGAAGGCAAGACCTCCCACGTTTGATGGAGAAGGCAAGACTGGTCAAGAGGCAGAGGCATGGCTTCTTGGAATGAAGAAATATTTTAGAATTCAAGACTACTCAGGAAATGAAAAGAAAGAATTTCCATTTACAATCTAAATGGCAGAGCTTCAATTTGGTGGGACAACCTCTTGCAAGTGAAAGGGATCAGTGAAAGGAAGATCAATTGAGAAAGATTTAAGAAGTACTTCAAGGAAAAATACCTTTCTGCTAGGTATTATGACAGTAAGAGAAAAGAGTTCAATGAACTCAGATTGGGACAAAAATCTATGAAAGAACATGTCCATAAATTTTTGGAGTTACTAAGGTATGTGGATTACATTAAAGATGAGAGGATAAAGATCCAATGCTTCCTTGGAAGCCTACCCCAAAGTTTCAAAGATAGAATTGAGTTTGTTAATCCACCAAGTCTTGATGAAGCCATTAGAATGGCAATTCATTGCTATGAGCAGAATAAAGGAAAGTCAGAGGTTAACCAAGCATGGAAAGGAAAGCCAATAGGGAGGTTTGATCAAAGGAAAAGTGGCTTCAAGCCAACATTCAAAAGTCATCCTAGAACCTTTCCACAGGGACAGGAAGCAAGGAGTGGATTCAAGCTGACAGTGGCAGCAGAAAAGACATCAAAAGGGCCACTTCAGTGTTAGGGATGTGGAAAAAACCACATGCTAAAGAATTGTACACATCGGAAGGATAATCCCCGAAGGTTGCACAACTTAAAGGGAGCAGCAACAGTGGAGGACATGGCAAGGGCAACACCTCAAATTTATGCAGCGCTGGATAATCATGGGGCAAATCATCAATCATCAGTGGTGGAAGTTGAAGGTGAGATTGCTAAGCAATCTATTTCTGTTTTGATTGATCCAGGATCTACTCATAGTTATGTTTCTCCAAAAGTGGTTAAAGGTTGTTTTCTTAGAAAAGTGAAGCATAATGAGTCTTGGCTAGTTCAATTAGCCACAGGGACTAAGAGAAAAGTAAGTGAAGTAGTGGTGGAGTGCTCCATAGAATTAAATGGACTCCACACACATGCAGATTTAAATGTACTACTGTTGGGATCTTATGATGCCTTAATTGACATGGATTGGTTGGAAAAGCATAGAGCCAAGTTGGACTGTTATAAGAAATCACTTGAATGCATTGATGAGGAGGGAAGGCCAAGATTGGTAAGAGGAATTCCCAAGCAAGTTTCAGTAAGATAAATTTAAGCCTTACAGTTGAAAAAGTTTTATAAGAAAGGTTGTCAATTATATGTAGTCCATATATCAAATTCGTTAGAGGAAAAAGGTCCAACGATAGAAGACTTCCCATTGTTGCAAGAATTCCAAGATGTGTTTCCAGATGAAGTGCCGAGACTACCACCAAAGAGAGATATTGATTTTACTATCGATCTTGTTCCAAGGGCAGCGCCGAATTCCAAAGCTCATTATAGAATGAGCACACCGGAATTGGTAGAGTTGAAAATGCAATTGCAAGAGTTAATGAACAAAAGGTATATCAGGCTTAGTGTGTCTCCTTGGGGAGCACCGATGTTATTTGTTAAGAAGAAATATGGGACTTTAAGGCTTTGTATTGATTACAGGTAGCTAAATAAAGTGACAGTAAAAAACAAGTATCCATTGCCAAGAATTGTAGACTTGTTTGATCAAATGAAGGAAGCTAAGGTGTTTTCAAAGATTGACTTGAGGTCGGGGTACCATCAAGTGAAAATTAAAGAAGAAGACATTCACAAGACGGCTTTCAGAACTAAATATGGTCATTATGAGTTCACAGTGGTGCCATTTGGTCTTACCAATACACCTACTACATTCATGTGTCTCATGAATAGTGTGTTCAACAATTATTTGGATAAGTTTGTGATTGTATTCTTGGATGAAATTCTTGTCTATTCAAGGAATGAAGAAGAACATGAGGAACATCTAAGGATGGTGTTGCAAGTCCTTAGAGAACATCAGTTGTATGTCAAGTTAAGCAAGTGTGAGTTTTACCAAAAGAAGGTGCAATATTTAGGTCATGTTATTTCTGAAGAATGAATTGCAGTGGATCCAAAAAAGATTAATGCCATCATGTATTGGTCTACTCCAAAGAATGTCTCGGATGTGAGATCTTTCATGCGTCTTGCTGGTTACTACAGAAGGTTTATTGAAGGCTTCTCCAAGATAGCTCATCTGATCACTTCATTGCAAAGAAAGAATATCAAGTTTGTATGGTCTGAAAAATGTGAGAATTTTTCAACAGTTAAAGGAGTTACTTACCAGCGCTCTTGTTTTAAAGATAGTAGATCCAAAGAAGGATTTTGTAGTGTGCACAGATGCTTGCATTGAAGGGCTAGGTGGAGTGCTCATGCAAGAAGGAGTTGTGATTTGCTATGAGCCAAGGAAATTAAAAGAGCATGAAAAGAATTATTCCACACGTGATTTAGAATTAGCATCCATAGTACATGCTCTCAAAATGTGGAGACATTATTTGATGGGAAGAAGATTCGAGCTTAGAACATACCACATGAACTTGAAGTATTTGTTTGACCAGCCAAACTTGAATGCTAGGAAAGCTAGATGGATGGAGTTTCTTTGTGAATTTGATTTTGAAATTAAGCATGTAAAAGGGAAAGAGAATAAGGTTACAGATGCTCTCAGCAGAAAATTTCATGTTGCAGCGTTAAGTGTGTGTAAATCAGATTTGAAGACAAGAGTTCTTAAAGCCCAAAATAGTGATGAAACTTGCCTTCAAATTAAAGTGAAGTTGCAGCAGGGTAATGTGGATGAAAAGTGTGTGGGATATCAGCTTGGCAAAGATGATATCCTCATCTACAAAGATAGACTCTACATTCGAATATGGTAGATTTGAAGAAGCTAGTGCTGGATGAAACACATCAAATGCCATATTCTGGACACCCAGGATATCAGAAGACTATAACAGCAGCAAGAAAGCAATACTTTTGGCATGGTATGAAGGACATAGATGAGTACATTGCTAGGTGTCAGAAGTGCCAACAAGTCAAGGCAGAGCACCAACACCCAGCAGGATTGTTGCAGCCCTTACCCATTCCGGAATGGAAGTGGGAAGTGATCTCTATGGATTTTATAACAACTCTGCCCATGACAATGAAGAAGCATGATTCAATCATGGTTGTGGTGGACAAGCTATCAAAGGTAGCTCACTTTATTCCAGTCAATTCCACTCACAAGGCTAATGACATTGCAAATATATTCATGAGAGAGGTATTCAGAGTGCATGGATTTCCCAAGGCAATAATTTATGATCGTGATACAAAGTTCACTTCCAATTTATGGAAAGGATTGTTCCAGGAATTGGGAACTAGATTGAATTTCAATACAACATATCATCCTCAAACAGATGGCCAAACTGAGAGGGTGAATTAGGTTCTTGAAGACATGCTGAGGATGTATGTGATGGATAAACCATCAAAGTGGGAAGATTACCTACACTTGGTAGAATTTTCATACAATAACGGACATCATGCATCATTGGGAATGAGTCCATTTGAGGCATTGTATGGAAAGGGATGCAGGACTCCAGTGAATTGGGATAGTCCGGTGAATAGGGTAGTGCTTGGGCCAGAGATGATCAAGGAAATGAAACAGGATATTGTTAATATCAAGCAGAATTTAAAGGCAGCTCAGGATAGGCAGAAGAGTTATGCAGATTTGAAAAGAGTGCATAAGGAATTTCAGATTGGGGATCATGTTTATTTGAGATTGAAACCAAGGAAGAGTTCTCTCAAGTTGGGGAGTTGTGCCAAGTTGTCACCAAGATATTGTGAGCCATTTGAAGTCCTAGATAGGATAGGGATAGTTGTATATAGAGTTGCATTTCCTGCTAACATAAAAGCTCATAATGTTTTCCATGTATATTTGCTTAAGAAGTATGTACATGATCCTAATGATATGATTGATTGGAATGTGATACAGGTGGAACCCGAGGGAGAGTTCCAAGTAGAGCCTATGCGCATCCTCGACAAGAAGGTCACTTTGCTCTAGAACAAAGCCATCGAGCAGGTAAAGGTCCAATGGGAGCACCTTAGTCTCGATGAGGCTAAATGGGAGCTGGAGGATTCCATGAGAGAGGCATTCCCATTTTTGTTCAGTTTTGAGAACATCGAGGGCGGTGTTGTTCTAAGGGGGAGGGGAATATAATACCCCAATTTTGACCCTTGTGAAATATTGGCTTTTAATGTAAATATTGTATACATGAGATGTATGTTTCCCTAGCGTGGAGTTCAAGGCCAAGGCCTCGCTAATGTATGTTCAGATTTTATTTAGAATGGACAAGTATTTGATATTTTGTTACCCATGTGCTATTAAGCCATGGAATATTGTAAATTGATCTAAATATTAATATTGCAATAAAATACCAAAACTGGCTATGGAAGCAACGAATGAGAAGGGTCCATGTGTATTCACTAGGGAGTGGTGAGGGAGTTGTGGGGATGAACCCTATGCAGCCAAATTTCATTGTGAGAACCCATTTGACTTTCCTTGCTGACATTTATTTCTGTTGTAAGGAAGTTGTTGAAGATTTCAGTCCATGGCTTCAATAGAGCATGGGCAACCGAGAAATTTGTATGGCAGAGTATGGGCTCTGTTTTATTGTACCACAAGTCACTCTACCTCATGGGAATGGATTATTCCTCATTCCCATTCCATTGTGAAATAGCCCATCATCATTTTTCACCCATTACAAATTCCCAACAGTGTGCAAAACCAGAAATCGCAACTTTGCAAGAACCCACGTTTTGAAGAGCCATAAACGCCCGTATTTGGCATTTGACAGTGAAATCCAATGGGAGATCCATAGATATGAACCTTGGGGCGAAATTGAGAGTATTAGATACCCCGAAATCCATTGGAAACCCAGTTTTTGTAGCCCGAAAAACCAGTGACGGGATTGAGTTATTTGATGACAGAATTGTGAGAAATCCAATTGTGAATGACTGAGCAGAGGTTGGGTTTGCTTGATAAACCTAGTGAAGGATAGAATATCAAGGACTTGGCAGCTGGACCTTTCTATGCCCACCCTGAAGAGCACTGGAGGGAAGGGATTCCTGAGGGACTGTGCAGCAGAGAAGGGGACCTTCCTTGTGTTGGGTGAGGTAGGTATTGTGGGTGCCATACTGTTGAATTCATTGGAGATGTCTGTAGCTCTGTGGTTGAGCTCACTGGCTTAGCATTTCCCTCCTTTTCTTTTTGTATGCTTGATAAACCCAAATGTGTGTTGGCTTAGCATAGTTGTTGAGTGAAACCATGGCTATGAGTGAGCCCATCTAGTTCCTCCTCAGTGGATACACAACCCAGCTCGGGGGTGATCTCTCAGCTGAAAGAATATAGGCTGGACAGAGATCTATGGTTGGGTGGAACATTGCTCTCACATAGCCAGTTGTTTGGACAGCTTCATCTTCAAGATAAGTACTTTCGGTGGTTTGAATTATGCTCATTCTGTGCTTTGTTCTGAATGTTAGTTGTTTCATGTTAATGAGATGGAATGATTATGTTATTATGCTTGACATGAATTTTGTACATAGCGTGAGCATGGGATGAATTCTCTACTTGTTGATTCATAATTTGCTTGAGATAAATATGTTAATGCATTACTGTTTGTGTGTGTGCCAATATGATTAATTCCGCTGTGTTTATATTGAGTATGAACTTGCACACATAAATTTTAAATTGTTATGAATTTCTTAGTAATGTATGGGGCCAAGTTATCAAATAAGCCCAGTATGTTTGGTCATGTTTCCTTCCTTGCACCGGATTGATGGAAGGGGACGTGACAGTTAGAAGATCCTTCCTTTAGTGATTTGGTGAAAGATAAATGGTGGTCTTTCTCCCAAGATGATCATATGTCTCCAATGCTTCACCTTGATGAGAAAATTTCATTACTGAAAATGAGGTTATAAAATGGGAAAAAGGGAAGAATGAAGAAATAAAGAAGGATCTGGTTTGATATTGAAGCAAAGATGGATGAATTAATACTTCTCATGGATGAGGATTATTTCTCAACCCCCAAAAGGAAAGATTAGTTCACCTTGAGTTACAAAAAGCTAGATTCTTAAGAAAGGAAGAGGAAACCTGGCAAGTAAAAAGTTGTGTTGTGTGGCTTGAGGTTGGTGATAATAATACAAAAAAATTTGAGGTCTCAAACAAGATAATGGCGTGCATTTTTTTTTCAAAGTCTGCAATATTGGTAAGTGGTTCTCCGTCATCTTTTTTTAGTTGCAGCAGAGGCCTTAGACAAGGCTGCCCCTTAGATCCTCTATTATTCTCGTTGGTCATTGAAGGTTTGAATAGACTCATTAATGAAGGTAAGCAAGAAAACAAAATTAAAGGTATTAAAATCATCCTCTTAGCATCTCACATTTATTATTTGTAGATGATGTTTTAATATTTGGGCATGGATCGGTTGGAGACTGGCAATATTTCCATACTATAATCACCTCTTTTTGTGCAGCTTCTGGGATGGATGTCAATCCTCAGAAGTCGTCTTTCTTGTTCTTGTTCAATTGTGCTGACCATGATATCTGTAATCATATTGCAAATTTCTTCCCTTTTCATATAAATGCTTTGGATGATGGCTTTAAGTACCTAGGGTAATTAAAACCAAATCGTTACAAAAAAGAAGACTGGTATTGGCTTATTCAGAAAGTGGATAAAAGAATCAACAAGTGATCATTCAGGTGGTTATCTATTGGTGGTAGACTTACCTTTGCTACTTCAGTCCTTCAGAGCATTCATGTGTATTGGTTTTCTCTTGCATTGGTTTATGTTGCGGTTAACACCATCATAAGAAGAAAAATAATTCATTTCATATGGGCTGGCAGGCTGAATGTTTCAAAATTTCACCGAACTTCATGGGAGAGTATCTCTTTACCCCAAAAACTTGGATGTTGGGGGCTCAAAAATCTTGTATGGTTTAACTATGCCTTGTACATTAAAAGCATGTGGCTCAGTCTCTTTTGTGGTGGACTGTGGGGGGAAATCATTAAAGAAAAATATATTAATCCCCACTCAACTATTCAATGGATACGGGATCCTAAAATGTCTTGTTCCAATGTTTCTATAATATGGTGAGGCTTTCTGAAAACTTATCCCATTATTAGCAATTCCTTGAGCCAAAAAATTGGTCGTGGAACTCAAGTATTTATTGGAATTGATCCCTTTGTTGGATCCAAAGACACTTTCTAGTTGTCTGGCCATTTAATTACTGAACTCCATAAGAAAAATATCATCGTCCTAGCTCAGGTTTCTAGAATTCAAAATTTTGATGAGGTTTATTGGTTAGTGGCTGATGATATGAAATTACTTGTGTAAGTGTTCGTGGAATTGAACAACTATGTTTTAATGAGGTATTGTGTGGGCATTATCCTATCTGATCATGAGGATACTCTAGTCTGGGATAAGAACATAAAGGATGGCATTGTGACGACAAAAATACATATGAAGTTATCTCAACTCAGAAGTCTGTTTGTACGCCTAAGTGGTGGGTAAAGACACTTTGGTTATGGAGTATTCCTTAAAAATTAAAATGTTTTATTTGGCATAGCCTTCAGAATAATATATTGACTTTGGATAACCTCATGAAAAGAGGTTTTCACAAACCTGGTATTTGTATCTTATGTAGCAACAATAGTGAAACCGTTTCACACATCTTCAGTCAACGTATTTTTTACAACTTCGTGTGAGTGGAATTATGCAGATCATTGAATACTCAGGATGCATGGGAAAGGCACAATTATGAGGATTGTATGTCTAAATGGTTCAGGAAGAAAGAAAAATTCAAGGAGATTCCCTTATTTGTAGTTTGAGAAGTGTGGAAAGCTAGGAACAGGTATATTTTTCAGGATATTAAATCCTCTGTCTATCATATTTGTTCTAAAATTATTGCTTCTTTATTTGAGTTTTATAAATCAAGGAAAGAGAAGATCTCCAGATCTATCTCGATCCTACTAAGGAAGAACACATTCCTATTGGATATTTTGATGGAGAAGAAAAGGAGGGACTCTATGGATTTGGTATGTTTATTTTAGTAAAGAGGAATCATTCTGTCAAGTTATGGATGGGAATACATGGATCAAATACATTTGTTGAATTACTTGCACTTTGGGGGTTGTGTTTTTTCCATATAAGGGGATTTATTGCTTTCCATATTTTTGGGGATTCAAAGGTCATTATCGATTGGGCTAATGGACTTTCTACACTTCAAGCACTTAGTTTGGAACACTGGATGAAAAGAGTAATATTTTGAGCCGAACATTTGCTTAGATTTATTTTTGCCTTATCTACTGGGTTTTCAATGAAGTAGCAGATGGCCTGTCCAAACTGGGCTATTGGTGATATGGATGGCCTTTTATATTTTGAGGAGACCAAGGATGAAGAAGTCATTGACTCTGGCTCGATCATAGTAGTCTGACATGTTTTTTGTATAAATCCTTTTGATCTCCGGTTTCAAGACCTTTTCTAGACTGTTGGCTTTTAGGATCATACTCCCGATTCTGGTTGCTATTGAATTTGTAGAATGATAAAATTTCAATTTCATGTGGTCCCTTCGGTTATTTTGTCAGGACAGTCCCTAAAAGACTGATTTGATTGGAAAATGAAGTCCTTCCTTATGATGTAAATCTTTTTGTAATTTTGATTTTATATGAATAACAAGGTGCAATTTTATCTATGTGAAAAAATTTATTATTTAAAATTAAATTATTATTAATATTAAAAAATAAAAATAAATAACATTTATTTATATTGTTTTCTTAATTTTAAAGAAAAATTCAATTTGTAAATAAAAATTACTTTATATCATGATTAATCAAACTTAGATTTCCCTTTAATGTGTATTGGATCGAAACATTATAGAACATGTTGAGGGTCAAAAAGCATAATGATTTAAAATTTTCTTATACAACTCAATGTTAAGAAAAATGATTAAATGGCTAAATACACCAATTCTTTAGAAATTGTGTGTCATATTTAATATCTTCCATAAATACAAACACTAACTATTTATTATATATTTAGTGGTTTTTGTCCGTTGATCTTGATAAAAAGATTAAGGGATCACTTTTAACTTTATATTTATCCATTTATCAACTTTATTCTTCCTTATGGTTATAGTGTTGTTTTCTTAGTCCACACCCTTTACACATCCTTTATGGACAATATGTTCATTTTTTTAAATGGGAAATCCATCCTTACTTTGCAAAAAAGCAACATATTTAAAATTTAAATGACCATAACTAAAGTGCCAAATATTCTCCATGGACACATTATTGGATGTCATTACTTCATGGTTTACAATAGTGGCTTCAAACTTGTAAAAGCCTCCCATTTTAACTCCTTCCGAAATCACCTTGTCGTTATCAAACATGTCGCTCACAAGGAAATATATATTTACAAATTTTACCTTTATTCATTGATCTACAATTGTTAAAATCTAGATGGAGTTTTTCTTGATTCCAAATACATACATCACATTTTTTATTTTCTTTACACATCCATTTGAAAATTGCGCGCATACATTACAACATACTTTTATTCCATGATATCTATCATCTCTTAAGATTTTTTTTTCACCATGACTTCTCCCATGAAGATCATAAAACCAATCCTTATTGCACACCATATAAAGTGAACATCATGGATCAATAAACCAAGCATTACATTACAATTGCTTGTTTCTATAAACAAACCTCCGTATGAAATGAGTAGCTTCAAATCATTTTTTTACTTCACCTTTTTTTATCAATGAAATTTGCTCCATATCTTCTATACTTTGATTCATTAAATATCTTTACCCTATAATGTTCACCACAATAAATTAAAAAAAAAAGGTTTTCCCTTTGAACATAGTTATCTGGTCTTTTTGATGATGCTCTTCCTTTTTCTAACTTTGATTCTAGTATGTCTCCTTTATTTTTAATCCATGTCTTTCCCTTAAATTTGTGCTTGATTCCAAGTCCATAAAATCTTGTTTGTTTTTAACATTTTTCCTTTTATCTTCTTCTTACATGAGATTACATATCAAATCAACAAAATATAGTAAATTTTCTATAGTTGCAAGATTATGATAAAAACTTAACATTCTATAATATCCTATTTAAAGTAACGATTAGTAGACCATTACTATATTTTTCTCATATGTCACCAAGTTTATCTCTCAACTCTTTTGTTGTATATAAGTAAGCGTTAATATTTTTCTTGTGTTCGAAGCTTACTTTTACAAAATTCTATTTGAATTAGCCATTTCATACAAATGCTTTAGCACGGTCCATGTTTTAGTAGATGGCTTGTAACTTCTAATGTGAGGAATGTTGTTATCTTCTACATACATTTGCAACAGAACTTTAACCTTAGTTTCTCTCTTCTCCCATTCAGTAACTACAATTGGAGGATTAGCTGGTTTGAATTCATCACTGGTTACAATTGACTAAATATTATAACCTTCTATTAATGTTTGCATCTTAAATTTCCGATTCACGTAATTTAACCCATCTAATTTACTAACTTTATGTAGATAGAACTTATCAATTTCACCATGGCTAATAAACAAGTAGGCAAATGAAAGGACCAACAACACAACACCTTGATAAATAAATACTTGAATTACCTCTTTCCCAAGTAGCAATTTTAGATCTAAATGATTCTTTTCTCATGGTCGGCTCACACTTGCAAGCACAGATGCAACTCCTTAGTTAGAAACAACAACTTTTGAAATCTTGCATTGATAGCTTCTATGACTCATGCCCTCCTTCTCCGACGATTTCATTGGAGAAATGTACCATGGCTCTAATACAGAAATAGAAAAAACAAGCAGAGTGCTTGAGGCACAATTTTGAACACTCAAAACATAATTTCATATATTGCATTAACACACAACTATTTATTACATGTACTTGAGTAGATTATGTCTATAGATATTCATAAAAAGATCAAGGGATTATTTCTAACCTATATTCATTGACCTAGAAAGCTTTCACTATCAACCTCATTCTTATCCTTATAGTTATAGCCATGTTTTTCCACATTGCAATTATAGCCATGTTGTACAGAGATCTATCTATTTCTCCATTATATCTTAACAATTACATGAACATCATCAATTAAAAGTTTAATTCAATGAATGGTGCAACCGAAAATTATATGAACAAAATGGCATCCCTGTCATACCCTCAAAATGGATGCACATAAAGTTTTTTAGGTTGATTTGACTACAAAATTTATTGATTGTGAAGAATTGGAGTACAACACCTTTCCATTGAAGGAATTAGTAGATGAGAAACTCAATGGTGGAGGTAAATTTATAATAAAAATTATACTCACACACCATGGATCAAAGATCAATCTCTTCCTCTCCATTATATTGGAATAAACAATTTGTTTTCCTTTCCTTATTTTGAAAAGAAAATTTGGACATTTGATTATTGTCTCAAGGGGAAGGTCGAATGTTGAGCAATGGTGTTAAGTAGAAATTTGCACAAGTACCTATAGCAATGGAAATATCACATCCACAGGTAAAATTAGAAATTATTATGGCATTGTGTGTGAAAGGCATCATTCCAACGAATCAATTGGATTGAGTGCTATAATGATATAGTTGTGTTTCTAATATAATTGAATTATGTTTATGTTGTAACTTTGAGAAGCAAGTAATTAGTGATATTATGATTCTAGACACAAAGTATATTACTTAGCACTCTATTTGTACTTGATCTATAATGAAAATTTTCATGTATATCACTTTTGGTAAGAATGAACTCACTCATAATATGGTGTGTGAGATTGAAATGAAAGAACATAATATTGCTAAGAGATTACAAACTATAATGTTAAAATTAAGTATTATAGTGAAAACAAAATATTCTATTAATAACTAAAATGATAAAAAAGGGTAAGGTATAATGTTATACATTGTACATCTAGAATTGTGGCAACTTATATCTAAAAAGAGATGGAATGGCTAAGTCGTTCATGAAAAATTTATAAGAAGAGGTTGTTGAAACTACATTGTATAATGAGACCAAAAACCCTAAGAGGAAAAAACCTTGGTATGTAAGAACCTTAACCCTAACATGAAGCTAGGACTAAGTAGGAATGTTGAGTTAGACAAGTTTTAATTGTTAAAAAAAAGGGAAGTATTTCCAAGATAACAATTTTTTTCTCAAGACATAAACATCACAAAAAAAACTCATGGGAAGGCCTCGAAAAATGCACAAACTAAATTATGGCTTGAAAATTGTCAAAATCAACATAATTTTTAAAATTGGTCATCTCAATGGTTATGAAATTTAGTTGGATATATGCTTGTAATCTAGGGTTATATAGAATGAGTATTGTTGTAATCAATACTTATCAAATAACACCTAATCATTCTTCCTAGTGATCAAATTTTATATTATCTTATTTGACAAGAACCATCACCCAATTTGACCTACAATAACATAATTCAATCGATTTGGAAACACGATCCAACATAATCTCCAAGTATGGTAGTAATTCTAACAAGCCAAGATCTAGAAAAAAAGTAGTCCTCACAAGAATTTACTTAGAGATTTGCAAAAATAAGAAGAAATATTGAAGTAGAACCATAAGAGAGAGAACTCAATCGATGTAAACTTCATCTATGTGTTATTCAACAATTAGAATACAATATATAATACATCTCTTAGAGATATTTTGAGTGCCTTGGAGGCAAGTTTGAAAAACTCACAAAAGGCAATCTTCCTAAAAGCAAAAAACCCCTAATAGTGGCAACATCACTTTCCAACTCAGTCAAGGACCTCACGAATTAGCTAAATCAGATATGGTGGCTAATGATAATGAAAAAGTATTAAGATGATGGATTTTGGAGAGAAAAATATGGAGGCTGTGCTGGCCTAAAACTAGACAACTTTGCAAGTCCATAAAAGCACCTAGCTTTATCCTTATCCACTGAAAAGCAGAAAAAGCAGGACAAAACTTTGTAAAAGCGGGAATGTGCTCTTACCAATTCTGGAGAGTCATAAAAGCAGAAAGGATCTATCCAAAATATTTCTAAGGGCACTCATGTGTATAATGATGACAAGTGTGAGCCTTAAACGGCAATATGTGGCCAACTACCTAGTCAAACACCTGTGAAAGTATCAAAATGAATAATACTTTATATCCTAAGTCTAGATGTTTTTTTAAAATATTCTAACTCCCCCCCTTAATCATGATTGTATGTGAGTAAAATATGATGAGGTCCTAGGAAACTATGGCCTTTGGTCACCCTTTACAAAAATTTATTAGTCCATGTAGGTGGGGAAATAAGGAAAACAACTTGGGAAGAAAACCTCCACTCAAAATCAACATGGAATACACCATAATAAGTCTCTCCAAAATCCAAGCAGGTGAGAACTTGGTCAAATTTCTGGAGGAATATTCTTCTTGGGAATAAGTGGAATGTGCTCATTAGACTTGAACTTCCTAAGATCAGGTCCAAATGAGACTTGATGAGGTCCTCCATCTTCTGTGCAACTCTGAGAGTAGGTGCCAATCATAATCATACAGTGGATCAGAAGCATGATAGTGAGAGTGAATCCAACCACTCAAAACTGTAATTATGCCTCTATATCATCCAATGACACACAAAAAAGAGAACCAAAGAGAGGTTCTGAGTGTGTATGATCTGCAACAACTGGGTGATGATCTTTAGAATTTGAATTAGAAGTCTGAACAATGGGAGTGAGAGTGCAACTAACAACTTCACAGTACATGTTGGACTTCCCAATAACCATTAGATCATTATCTTGCATAGAATCCTTAGTATCTAAAGTATGAGAGGAGAACAATGAGGAGAGATGGAAAGATCCGAGTTCTTCTTCAACAAAAGATTTCTGTCATTTGATCTTCAGTACTTGCAAAACAAACTCTCTGAAATCTTATACTAGAAGAATAATTTGATCAAGAGCTCCATAAGATCTGATACCATGTAGTAATTCTAATAATCCAATATCTAGAAAAAAAGTAGTCCTCATAAGAATTTACTTAGAGAATTGCATAAATGAGAAGAAATATTGAAGTAGAACCATAAGAGAGAGAACTCAATTGATGTAAACTTCATATCTATGTTATTCAACAATTAGAATACAATATATAATACATCTCTTAGAGATATTTCAAGTGCCTTCGAGGCAAGTTTGAAAAACTCACAAAAGACAAGCTTACTAAAAGCATAAAACCCCCAATAGTGGAAACATCACTTTCCAACTTAGTCATGGACCTCATGAATTAGCTAAATCAGATCTGGGAGCTAATGAGTGATGAAAAACTAGTAAGATGATGGATTTTGGAGAGAAAGTATGGAGGATTTGTTGGCCTAAAACTAGATAGCTTTCCAAGTCCATAAAGCACCTAGATTTATCCTTATCCACTGAAAAGAAGCAAAAGCAGGACAAACTGTGTAAAAGAAGGAATGCACTCTTACCAATTTTGGACAGTCATAAATGTAGGCAGAATATATCCATAATATTTCTAAGGGCGCTCATGTGGACAATGATGACAAGTGTGAGCCTAAAAAGGCAATATGTGGCCAACTACCTAGTCAAACACCTAGGAAAGTATCAAAATGAATAATACTTTATATCCTAAGTCTATATGTTTTTTCTTAATATTCTAACAAGTATCACCTTATAGAATCAATCAATTTATTTCCATCTCTATTGTTTCATTACAACCACTTCAAAACGTGATATTTTCAATTGTATGAAAATTCTAATGATCATATAAGTATAATCATATATTTAGTATTCAGATTGTACATAAGAACATAGATAATCACAATTATTTATTCGAATGCCTTATTTCAATAATCCCTAGCTAGGTTTCCATGGTGAAAACGACAATGGAGTTGGAGTTAAGCTTGTAAAATTAGTCACAGCAGATCTAATGAACAAGTAAATCAATCACAACAGATGAACATAGAAAATATGGTGCAAAACTGTGCAAAACATGCAGCAGTGCTCTCTATCCCAGAAAGGGTGAATGAATTACAATACAAACTGTCACAATGACAGAGCAATTCGAATTGCCTAAGGAGGTCATTCCAATTACAGAATGGAGTAGCTTGACTCTATCTAGGAGTCCTCATCAATCATCGGTGGTGCTCATCAATCACAACAACTAGTCATCCAGGTGTCAATCTAAGTCTAACTGAGTGTAATAAGTGTAACTGAAGTGTGTAGCACTGATATAGGATCTGGAGGCTCAGTGGGGGCGCATGGGAGGCTAACTGAAGTCAGAACAAGTCACCTAGTCAAACTGGAGGTCCAACGGAAGTGATATAGTCAGTCGGGAGTGAAACTAGCCTCAAATCAGGGAGAATCGGAGCTAACTGAATGTAACTGAAGTGAAACTGTAGTGGTAGGTGAACAAGTGCGCCCTTCTCTGGAAGTAGGTGAGAAGTGGGCGCCTTTCAGCTTAGGAGGGCTAAAACTCTGTGGTAGGTGGCTCCCGGGTGCTAGAATGAAGTGGATAAGGTGCTGGAGGCATCAAACTGGTGACTGGGATGCATGCCTGTGCATGCAGGTGCATGCAAACCCTAGATTCTGCATGCAAACCCTAATTTGCATGCAAGATCCTGAAAAAGATGATGTGGATATCCGAACACCCCCCCTCAAGCTAGACTATGATGTGCCAACAAAAATAATGTGGGGCCCTGGTAACTAAGACCAAAGGTCACCCCAATACAATAATCCAAAAAATGCTGAAAATAAACTAAGTGAGGAAAGAGGGAAAACCCAGTGGGAAGAAAGCCCCCCCTCAAGCTAAAGCATAATAATGAATCAATCTGTCTCCACCATGATGGAACTCACCCCCAATAGTGAACGGAGGTAAGAGAACTTCTTCTCAGTGAAGCTCTTGGTGAAGATGTCTGCAATTTGCTCATCGGTAGGGCAATATTGCAGAATGATGGTGCGGTCATGCACCAACTGTCGAATGTAATGCATATGAATCTCAATGTGTTTGGTCCTCTGCCGCTGAACTGGATCTGTGGAGATCTTGATAGCACTTTGATTGTCACAAAATAGGACAGTCAAAGTAGTGCCACCAAAACCAAACTCGGAAAGAATACCCTGCAACCAAACTGCCTGAATGCAGGCATTGACTGCCCCTCGATACTCTGCCTCTGCTGAAGAAAGTGCAATGGCTGCTTGCTTTTTGCTGGACCAACAAATAGCACCATGACCAATCATGAAAACATAACCGGAAGTGGACTTCCGATCAATGCTATCACCTGCCCAATCTGAATCAGTAAAACCAATGAAATCTAGCTCAGAATCTGCAGCATAATGTATGCCAAACTGTTTCGTACCTTGCACATACTGCAAGATCCGCTTGGCTGCTCGCCAATGAAGCTCATGTGGCTGCTGCATATATCTTGACACGACACTCACGGCATATGAGATATTAGGCCGTGAGTGTGTCAAATAAAGTAGTGAACCAATCAACTGTCGATACATACTGCAATCTGCAAGCGGTGTGGAATATCCCTCCTCAAGACTGATTCCTGAGAGGAATGGGAACGCGGCTGCCTTACATTCAGCCATATTAAACTTCAATAACAGGTCGGAAGCATATTTTTGCTGAGATATAGTGATCCCATCAAAATTTTGAGCTATCTCCAAGCCCAAAAAATGACTCAGCAAGCCCAAATCGCTCATGTCAAAAGCTAGATTTAAGGAAGATTTTAGCTTGTTTATTGAAGTAAGTGTGCTACCAGTAATAAGCAGATCATCAACATAAAGTACAATAACCAACAAATTACCTTTAACTCGCTGAAGATACACATTCGGATCAGATTTGCATCTTTGGAAATTCTGAGAAAGAAGGAAGGAGTCCATCTTTGCGTACCAAGCTCTTGGGGCCTGTTTTAACCCGTACAAAGACTTCTTCAATCTACAAACCAATGATGGATCTGATGTATAACCCTCTGGCTGCTGCATATAGACCTCTTCAGCAAGGTCTCCATGTAAAAATGCACTCTTCACATCCATGTGGTGCACTTCCCAGTGCTTGGATGCGGCAATAGCTAAAACAAGGCGGATGGAATCCATCTTTGCAACCGGTGCAAAGGTCTCTGTGTAGTCCACTCCTTGGACTTGGGAAAAACCTTTTGCCACCAACCTTGCTTTATATTTGCTGATAGTTCCATCAGCAGAAACTTTAGTATGGTAGACCCATTTACACTTCACTAATTTTCTTCCAGGTGGAAGAGAAACTAGCTCCCATGTGTTGTTCTTTTGAAGAGAACTGTACTGTTCGTCCATGGCACTTTTCCATCTCGGATCTCGATGAGCTGAATAGTATGATGTAGGATCTGAACCAGCCATCAAATAACAAATCTCAGGAAGAAATGGATCAGCAATAGAAAGAGCCATACCTGCTCTTTGAAAGTCTCCTCTTGTTCGTCTCGGATCAGCAGGATTTCCAAGACTAGAACCAGCAGATTGTAGAGTGTTTTGGGCCCACTTTGGTAACTGAGGAGGATCATAATGATCGGATTCCGAACCTGATATGTCATGATCATCATATGCTGCTACAATATGAGAAATATCAGAACTCATACCTTCATTATCGCTGCTCGGATCTTCTTCTGGTGAAGGCGGTGAATCGGCAGTCTTTTCCTCGACTAGTTGCAATTCTTGAAGCGATTCTTCAAATTGCACACTGCGCTCTATGAATATATTTTTAGATATGATATCCATGATTTTATATGCTTTTGATTCTTCCCCATATCCTATCAATATGCACTCGATACTTTGTGGATCCAAAGCTCGTCTATTCTCAGAAGGAATTCTAGCCCATGCAGTAGAGCCAAAAACTCTCAAATTTGACACATCCGGTTTGTGACCAAAGAATGCTTCGAAAGGAGTCATACCTTTCACGGATGAATGTGGAACACGGTTCTGTATATATGCAGCAACATTTATTGCTTCAGCCCAAATATTTGCAGCCAAACCTTTCGATTCAATCATGCATGTAGCCATCTCTTTTAGTGACCGGTTTTTCCTTTCCGCTACACCGTTCTGCTGGGGTGTGTAGGGAACTGTATGTTGGATCTTGATTCCGCTTTGGGCACAAAGTTGCAGCAACTCGGACTTGATATATTCCCCACCATTATCAGATCTAAGAGCTTTGATCTTGCTCTCAGTGGTGGTCTCAACAGAAGCCTTAAAATCCTTGAATTTTCCAAGCACTTCTGACTTGTTTTTGAGAAAGAATACCCATGTAAAGCGGGAAAAATCGTCAATAAATGTCAAAACATACCTTGAACCATTTAATGACATATCGGGCAGCGGACCACTGATGTTCGGATATCCACATCATCTTTTTCAGGATCTTGCATGCAAATTAGGGTTTGCATGCAGAATCTAGGGTTTGCATGCACCTGCATGCACAGGCATGCATCCCAGTCACCAGTTTGATGCCTCCAGCACCTTATCCACTTCATTCTAGCACCCGGGAGCCACCTACCACAGAGTTTTAGCCCTCCTAAGCTGAAAGGCGCCCACTTCTCACCTACTGCCAGAGAAGGGCGCACTTGTAGATGTGCTCGGGGTGCTTCCCAATAATGCAACCGGTGCATATTCCCTTCGAGGAACGGAGTTGTGGAAGCCCATCTACCATGGATTTATTTGATAGCAGCAGCAAATACTTATAATTTAGATGTCCAAATCTTTCATTCCAAAGCCTACTAACCTCATTACCACGTGTGCGAAGAGCAGTGGGCTTTGCAAGTGGAATAAAGTGCGAAAACTCATAGCATTTTGCAGTGTGGTTTGCCTTTCCAACCGCAACTAGTCTTCCACTTTTGATATCAGAAATTTCAACTGTATTAGGGCTGAATGTGACTTGCTTTGGTTCACCAGTATGTGTCATTTGATACACAGAAAGGAGATTCGAAGCTAAGGAAGGCACATAGAGAACATTCTGAAAGCATCCATGTTCTACATGAATCGTACCTTTGCCCTTTGAAGAAATTTTTGAGTCATCTCCCAAATGGATGGGGATGGAGCTGTTTGGATCGAATGAGGAAAAAGAATCAATATTTGCAGCCATATGATTTGATGCACCCGAATCTATCAAGAGAGTAGTGGGATTCGAAACTGTTGCCATGAGTGCTTGTCCTCTTTCATGATCGTCATTCCGATCCTTCTTCCTTGCACCGTCAGGAAGGGTTATGTTGTTCTTTTCCAAAAGGAGGGCCATTTGATCTATAGTCTTCTTCATACATGAACTTTCGGGATGAAAGCCACGGTTACAATAAGTACATTTAGATTTTTGGTTACCTTCTTTTCCCTTTTGCTTGGATTTCGAACCGGATGGTGCATCCGTTTGCTTGCCTTTGTCTTTTTGCTTGTGAGGCTCGAATTTGGGCTTCTCCTTCTTTAGCTTTCCTTTACCATTCGAGATCTTGGGTCCTTGAACAAATAGGGATGAATCTTTGGAGCTTATGGACCCCATTTGAATCAACTTGTCATGCTCTTTTGTAACGGACTCAATGAAGGCATTCAAGGTAGGCATCTTCCAATTCGGGGTAGTTAGCCGACCGGAATTGAAAGTAGAGACAAATACCGAATAATCTTTCCCAAGCTTGCTTAGAATGGAGAGGATCAACTGTTTATCCTCTTTGATAACACCACTATTCTTCAATTGCAAGTTCAAGTTCTTGAATTTTGTGAAGAATTCATTGATGGTCTCAAAATTCTCAGGATTAAGGCCAATCAATTCATTCTCTAATTGAAAAGCCCTAAGCTCATCCTGCTTGCCGAATAGTGTTTCAAGTTGCTCCCATATGGCTTTTGGAGTCTTCAATCCGCTGAGATGGAAGTGAAGATCTTTGGAGATGGAGAGACAAAGAAGACCATAAGCTTCATCAAGCTTGTTGTAGTGTTTGGTTCGATCTGACACATTGTTTGGCTCTAATTCAAGACCAATAGTGACTCGGTAGTAACCTTTTGAACGTAATATGATCTCCATATCATCTTTCCAATCAAAATAATTGAATGGGGTGAGGATAGGCTTTGAAGAAGAGTATTCCATTGCTAGGAGCGAGTCAACTGATGAAGAGGAAGCTTGCATGCAGACTATAGCGAATGCAATTGCTGTAGGAAGGATTGCATGCAGAAGATAGCGAGTGCACTTGAAGGAGACAATAAACCTGCAAATCACATCAAAACAACCACAATAAGGTCGAACAATCCACCCTTTGAGAGTTGCATCACACCTGGGATTGGATTTCAAGCAATTTTGAATGGGTCCAATGTATCAGATCCAGGAATTATGTGGTAACTCAAGCTTCTGGAGTGGTATTGGAATAGTTTTCAAGCTTTGCATGCATAGGAGCGAATGCCCTTGAGATATCTCATGCCAAACTTCTTGCAATTTTTAGCAATTCAGTCAAATCTTCTTGTATAAACACCTGTAGAAAAGAGATCTTGTCCCTGCAATGGCTCTGATACCATGTAAAATTAGTCACAGCAGATCTAATGAACAAGTAAATCAATCACAACAGATGAACATAGAAAATATGGTGCAAAACTGTGCAAAACATGCAGCAGTGCTCTCTATCCCAGAAAGGGTGAATGAATTACAATACAAACTGTCACAATGACAGAGCAATTCGAATTGCCTAAGGAGGTCATTCCAATTACAGAATGGAGTAGCTTGACTCTATCTAGGAGTCCTCATCAATCATCGGTGGTGCTCATCAATCACAACAACTAGTCATCCAGGTGTCAATCTGAGTCTAACTGAGTGTAATAAGTGTAACTGAAGTGTGTAGCACTGATATAGGATCTGGAGGCTCAGTGGGGGTGCATGGTAGGCTAACTTGTTCGGATATCCACATCATCTTTTTCAGGATCTTGCATGCAAATTAGGGTTTGCATGCAGAATCTAGGGTTTGCATGCATCTGCATGCACTGGCATGCATCCCAGTCACCAGTTTGATGCCTCCAGCACCTTATCCACTTCATTCTAGCACCCGGGAGCCACCTACCACAGAGTTTTAGCCCTCCTAAGCTGAAAGGCGCCCACTTCTCACCTACTGCCAAAGAAGGGCGCACTTGCTCACCTACCACTGCAGTTCCACTTCAGTTACATTCAGTTAGCTCCGATTCTCCCTGATTTGAGGCTAGTTTCACTCCCGACTGACTGTATCACTTCCGTTGGACCTCCAGTTTGATTAGGTGACTTTTTCTGACTTCAGTTAGCCTCCCATGCACCCCCACTGAGCCTCCAGATCCTAAATCAGTGCTACACACTTCAGTTACACTTATTACACTCAGTTAGACTCAGATTGACAGCTGGATGACTGGTTGTTGTGCATTGATGAGCACCACCGATTGATTGATGAGGACTCCTAGTTAGAGTCAAGCTACTCCAATCTTTAATTCGAATGACCTCCTTAGGAAATTCGAATTGCTCTGTCATTGTGACAGTTTGTATTGTAATTCATTCACCCTTTCTGGGATAGAGAGCACTGCTGCATGTTTTGCACAGTTTTGCACCATATTTTCTATGTTCATCTGTTGTGATTGATTTACTTTTTCATTAGATCTGCTGTGACTAATTTTACATGGTATCAGAGCCATTGCAGGGACAAGATCTCTTTTCTACAGGTGTTTATACAAGAAGATTTGACTGAATTGCTAAAAATTGCAAAAAGTTTGGCATGAAATATCTCAAGGGCATTCGCTCCTGTGCATGCAAAGCTTGAAAATTATTCCAATACCACTCCAGAAGCTTGAGTTACCACATAATTCCTGGATCTGATACATTGGACCTATTCAACATTGCTTGAAATCCAATCCCAGGTGTGATGCAACTCTCAAAGGGTGGATTGTTCGACCTTATTGTGGTTGTTTTGATGTGATTTGCAGGTTTATTGTCTCCTCCAATTGCACTCGCTATCTTTTGCATGCAAGCTTCCCTACAGCAATTGCACTCGCTATAGTCTACATGCAAGCTTCCTCTTCATCAGTTGACTCGCTCCTTGCAATGGAATACTCTTCTTCAAAGCCTATCCTCACCCCATTCAATTATTTTGATTGGAAAGATGATATGGAGATCATATTACGTTCAAAAGGTTACTACTGAGTCACTATTGGTCTTGAATTGGAGCCAAACAATGTGTCAGATCGAACCAAACACTACAAAAAGCTTGATGAAGCTTATGGTCTTCTTTGTCTCTCCATTTCCAAAGATCTTCACTTCCATCTCAGCGGATTGAAGACTCCAAAAGCCATATGGGAGCAACTTGAAACACTATTCGGCAAGCAGGATGAGCTTAGGGCTTTTCAATTAGAGAATGAATTGATTGGCCTTAATCCTGAGAATTTCGAGACCATCAATGAATTCTTCACAAAATTCAAGAACTTGAACTTGCAATTGAAGAACAGTGGTGTTATCAAAGAGGATAAACAGTTGATCCTCTCCATTCTAAGCAAGCTTGGGAAAGATTATTCGGTATTTGTCTCTACTTTCAATTCCGGTCGGCTAACTACCCCTAATTGGAAGATGCCTACCTTGAATGCCTTCATTGAGTCCGTTACAAAAGAGCATGACAAGTTGATTCAAATGGGGTCCATAAGCTCCAAAGATTCAGCCCTATTTGTTCAAGGACCCAAGATCTCGAATGGTAAAGGAAAGCTAAAGAAGGAGAAGCCCAAATTCGAGCCTCACAAGCAAAAAGACAAAGGCAAGCAAAC
The DNA here is from genome assembly GCA_027924585.1 of Larix kaempferi. Taxonomy (NCBI): domain Eukaryota; kingdom Viridiplantae; phylum Streptophyta; class Pinopsida; order Pinales; family Pinaceae; genus Larix; species Larix kaempferi. The sequence goes on along the minus strand of BSBM01000426.1, from coordinate 12,448,609 downwards.
GGATGCACCATCCGGTTCGAAATCCAAGCAAAAGGGCAAAGAAGGTAACCAAAAATCTAAATGTACTTATTGTAACCGTGGCTTTCATCCCGAAAGTTCATGTATGAAGAAGACTATAGATCAAATGGCCCTCCTTTTGGAAAAGAACAACATAACACTTCCTGACGGTGCAAGGAAGAAGGATCGGAATGACGATCATGAAAGAGGACAAGCACTCATGGCAACGGTTTCGAAGCCCACTACTCTCTTGATAGATTCAGGTGCATCAAATCATATGGCTGCAAATATTGATTCTTTTTCCTCATTCGATCCAAACAGCTCCATCCCCATCCATTTGGGAGATGACTCAAAAATTTCTTCAAAGGGCAAAGGTATGATTCATGTAGAACATGGATGCTTTCAGAATGTTCTCTATGTGCCTTCCTTAGCTTCGAATCTCCTTTCTGTGTATCAAATGACACATACTGGTGAACCAAAGCAAGTCACATTCAGCCCTAATACAGTTGAAATTTCTGATATCAAAAGTGGAAGACTAGTTGCGGTTGGAAAGGCAAACCACACTGCAAAATGCTATGAGTTTTCGCACTTTATTCCGCTTTCAAAACCCACTACCCTTCGCACACATGGTAATGAGGTTAGTAGGCTTTGGCATGAAATATTTGGACATCTAAATTATAAGTATTTGTTGCTGCTATCAAATAAATCCATGGTAGATGGGCTTCCACAACTCCGTTCCTCGAAGGGAATATGCACCGGTTGCATTATTGGGAAGCACCCCGAGCACAGATTCGACTGCGGCAAGGTTAGCAGAGCCTCTACTATTTTGGGATTGATCCATTCTGATATCAGTGGTCCGCTGCCCCATATGTCATTAAATGGTTCAAGGTATGTTTTGACATTTATTGACGATTTTTCCCGCTTTACATGGGTATTCTTTCTCAAAAACAAGTCAGAAGTGCTTGGAAAATTCAAGGATTTTAAGGCTTCTGTTGAGACCACCACTGAGAGCAAGATCAAATCTCTTAGATCTGATAATGGTGGGGAATATATCAAGTCCGAGTTGCTGCAACTTTGTGCCCAAAGCGGAATTAAGATCCAACATACAGTTCCCTACACACCCCAGCAGAACGGTGTAGCGGAAAGGAAAAACCGGTCACTGAAAGAGATGGCTACATGCATGATTGAATCGAAAGGTTTGGCTGCAAATATTTGGGCTGAAGCAATCAATGTTGCTGCATATATACAGAACCGTGTTCCACATTCATCCATGAAAGTTATGACTCCTTTCGAAGCATTCTTTGGTCACAAACCGGATGTGTCAAATTTGAGAGTTTTTGGCTCTCCTGCATGGGCTAGAATTCCTTCTGAGAAGAGACGAGCTTTGGATCCACAAAGTATCGAGTGCATATTGATAGGATATGGGGAAGAATCAAAAGCATATAAACTCATGGATATCAGATCTAAAAAGATATTCATAGAGCGCAGTGTGCAGTTTGAAGAACCGCTTCAAGAATTGCAACTAGTCGAGGAAAAGACTGCCGATTCACCGCCTTCACCAGAAGAAGATCCGAGCAGCGATAATGAAGGTATGAGTTCTGATATTTCTGATATTATAGCAGCATATGATGATCATGACATATCAGGTTCGGAATCCGATCATTATGATCCTCCTCAGTTACCAAAGTGGGCCCAAAACACTCTACAATCTGCTGGTTCTAGTCTTGGAAATCCTGCTGATCCGAGACGAACAAGAGGAGACTTTCAAAGAGCAGGTATGGCTCTTTCTATTGCTGATCCATTTCTTCCTGAGATTTGTTATTTGATGGCTGGTTCAGATCCTACATCATACTATTCAGCCCATCGAGATCCGAGATGGAAAAGTGCCATGGATGAAGAGTACAGTTCTCTTCAAAAGAACAATACATGGGAGCTAGTTTCTCTTCCACCTGGAAGAAAATTAGTGAAGTGTAAATGGGTCTACCGTACTAAAGTTGCTGCTGATGGCACTATCAGCAAATATAAAGCAAGGTTGGTGGAAAAAGGTTTTTCCCAAGTCCAAGGAGTGGACTACACAGAGACCTTTGCACCGGTTGCAAAGATGGATTCCATCCGCCTTGTTTTAGCTATTGCTGCATCCAAGCACTGGGAAGTGCACCACATGGATGTGAAGAGTGCATTTTTACATGGAGACCTTGATGAAGAGGTCTATATGCAGCAGCCAGAGGGTTATACATCAGATCCATCATTGGTTTGTAGATTGAAGAAGTCTTTGTACGGGTTAAAACAGGCCCCAAGAGCTTGGTACGCAAAGATGGACTCCTTCCTTCTTTCTCAGAATTTCCAAAGATGCAAATCTGATCCGAATGTGTATCTTCAGCGAGTTAAAGGTAATTTGTTGGTTATTGTACTTTATGTTGATGATCTGCTTATTACTGGTAGCACACTTACTTCAATAAACAAGCTAAAATCTGCCTTAAATCTAGCTTTTGACATGAGCGATTTGGGCTTGCTGAGTCATTTTTTGGGCTTGGAGATAGCTCAAAATTTTGATGGGATCACTATATCTCAGCAAAAATATGCTTCCGACTTGTTATTGAAGTTTAATATGGCTGAATGTAAGGCAGCCCCGTTCCCATTCCTCTCAGGAATCAGTCTGGAGGAGGGAGATTCCACACCGCTTGCAGATTGCAGTATGTATCGACAGTTGATTGGTTCACTACTTTATTTGACACACTCACGGCCTAATATCTCATATGCCATGAGTGCCGTGTCAAGATATATGCAGTAGCCACATGAGCTTCATTGGCGAGCAGCCAAGCGGAGCTTGCAGTATGTGCAAGGTACGAAACAGTTTGGCATACATTATGCTGCAGATTCTGAGCTAGATTTCATTGGTTTTACTGATTCAGATTGGGCAGGTGATAGCATTGATCGGAAGTCAACTTCCGGTTATGTTTTCATGATTGGTCATGGTGCTATTTGCTGGTCCAGCAAAAAGCAAGCAGCCATTGCACTTTCTTCAGCAGAGGCAGAGTATCGAGGGGCAGTCAATGCCTGCATTCAGGCAGTTTGGTTGCAGGGTATTCTTTCCGAGTTTGGTTTTGGTGGCACTACTTCGACTGTCCTATTTTGTGACAATCAAAGTGCTATCAATATCTCCACAGATCCAGTTCAGCGGCAGAGGACCAAACACATTGAGATTCATATGCATTACATTCGACAGTTGGTGCATGACCGCACCATCATTCTGCAATATTGCCCTACTGATGAGCAAATTGAAGACATCTTCACCAAGAGCTTCACTGAGAAGAAGTTATCTTACCTCCGCTCACTGTTGGGGATGAGTTCCATCATGGTGGAGACAAATTGATTCATTATTATGCTTTAGATTGAGGGGGGGCTTTCTTCCCACTGGGTTTTCCCTCTTTCCTCACTTAGTTTATTTTCAGCATTTTTTTTGGGATTATTGTATTGGGGTGACCTTTGGTCTTAGTTACCAGGGCCCCACATTATTTTTGTTGGCACATCAAAGTCTAGCTTGAGGGGGGGTGTTCGGATATCCACATCATCTTTTTCAGGATCTTGCATGCAAATTAGGGTTTGCATGCAGAATCTAGGGTTTGCATGCATCTGCATGCACTGGCATGCATCCCAGTCACCAGTTTGATGCCTCTAGCACCTTATCCACTTCATTCTAGCACCCGGGAGCCACCTACCATAGAGTTTTAGCCCTCCTAAGCTGAAAGGCGCCCACTTCTCACCTACTGCCAGAGAAGGGCGCACTTGCTCACCTACCACTGCAGTTCCACTTCAGTTACATTCAGTTAGCTCCGATTCTCCCTGATTTGAGGCTAGTTTCACTCCCGACTGACTGTATCACTTCTGTTGGACCTCCAGTTTGATTAGGTGACTTTTTCTGACTTCAGTTAGCCTCCCATGCACCCCCACTGAGCCTCCAGATCCTAAATCAGTGCTACACACTTCAGTTACACTTATTACACTCAGTTAGACTCAGAATTACACCTGGATGACTGGTTGTTGTGCATTGATGAGCACCACCGATTGACTGATGAGGACTCCTAGTTAGAGTCAAGCTACTCCATTCTGTAATTCGAATGACCTCCTTAGGCAATTCGAATTGCTCTGTCATTGTGACAGTTTGTATTGTAATTCATTCACCCTTTCTGGGATAGAGAGCACTGCTGCATGTTTTGCACAGTTTTGCACCATATTTTCTATGTTCATCTGTTGTGATTGATTTACTTGTTCATTAGATCTGCTGTGACTAATTTTACATAACTGAAGTCAGAACAAGTCACCTAATCAAACTGGAGGTCCAACGGAAGTGATACAGTCAGTCGGGACTGAAACTAGCCTCAAATCAGGGAGAATCGGAGCTAACTGAATGTAACTGAAGTGAAACTACAGTGGTAGGTGAACAAGTGCGCCCTTCTCTGGCAGTAGGTGAGAAGTGGGCGCCTTTCAGCTTAGGAGGGCTAAAACTCTGTGGTAGGTGGCTCCCGGGTGCTAGAATGAAGTGGATAAGGTGTTGGAGGCATCAAACTGGTGACTGGGATGCATGCCTGTGCATGCAGGTGCATGCAAACCCTAGATTCTGCATGCAAACCCTAATTTGCATGCAAGATCCTGAAAAAGATGATGTGGATATCCGAACAAAGCTAGCCATTCTGGTTGGCCTAGTACCAATTGAGTAAGAAAGGTGGGAAGGATATGATTAGTCTATTCTACTGCAGTTTTTCGTCTAACCTAGTTTTTTTGGTTTTGACTTTTGGAATATGTTATTTGGAAAAATATTTATTATTTTGCAGTTTTTTCTTGTTAAATATGGCCCATAGGGGGGATTGTGGCATTTTGTTCGGGTCATATGTCAAGAAGGATTGAAGGTCGTGGCTCTTCGGTCACATCACTATCAAACTCTCAAGGAAATCCTTATGTGGGTCTTAGATCGAACGACCATGATATCTTCTCGCCTAGATCTGGCTTTTTTGGGCACAAGATTAAAAAAAACCCTAATACTCTTGTGGAGTTTTCTCCTTCGAGGTGTTATCTGGATATTAATCAAAACGGTTAGTTTCAAGAGATAGGTGATGTGGGTAGGAAGTTATCAGTGAGGGTTGGGTTTCCATATGACATTTATGCAGGATCTGTGGAGCATAGTCAAACTCCTGTAGGGTCGGCTTCCTCTAAGGTGGTGGAGGAAACATCACCTTGGATTATCCATCTCAACAAAGAAATATCCTAAATGGGGACTATGCTCGTGCTCATAGAAAACAAAAAATTGAAAAAAATAAGAAATGGAGGTAACTGTGTGTTCTAGGGAAAGATGTGACTTTCAACATGGTGTTATATTTGTCGAATCATGCTTTGGTTGGTAAATTTGAATATAATAATATCTCACAAATTTAGATTCTGAATTGGGTCAGATTGAAATGGAAACCCATTATTAAAAATGTCCCTAGGGTTTTGATGCTAATGAACGATTGGATATGTTTCCATTTTATTTCAGAGGAAGATAAACAAAATATTGAAGAGCAGTATTGGGTTATTGAATTTGGCTATTTGGTTTTATCTTGGTGGCATTTGGGCTTTGATCCTTGGAAGGAAAAGATGACGAAGCATCACATGTGGGTTGTATTGTCGGGATTTCCCTTTCATTGTTGGAGCCTTAAGGGTTTCAAGCCTGTGGATAACTCTATTGATCGGTTTATTCTAATGGAAGAAGAGATTTGCTGGCGTTTGACAAGAAAATCCCTCGAATGCTTGTGGAAATTGATCCCAAAGAAGGATTACTTGAGGAGGTTGAATTTATTTGGGAAGGTGGAGCATTTATCCAAAGATTAGATTATTGGAAAATTCCTTTCCGTTGTCATCTGTGTCGGCAGATGGGTCATCCAAAGGCAAAATGTCCAAATAAGCCATTTGGGGTTATGGAATATGAGCTGCAGGATCTGTCCGTTCCTAAAGAGATCGACGAACTGGACTCAGGTCTAAACTTCCCTATTCCATTGGACCAAGACTTTGTGTCTCTATTTCTGGGTAAGTTCTCTCAAACTATTATGTTTCTTTTAAAATTCCTCTTAAAGGAAGAAATTTCGAAGGCTCTAAAATTTTCTAGGAGAGTTGATTTAGGGGTGCGGGGTACTAAGGATGAAGTAGTGGCCGTTTTTCCTTCTAAGAACCCCTTAAATGAATCTTGTCCAACAATTCCTTTGTTGGAGAATGGGGGAGAAAATTATTCCATCATCTAGTCCTGTGATAAGATGGATGATATTTTTCATGTGGATTGTAGTCATGATCCAAAAAATATTTCAAAGTTTTCTGAAGTTCCTTTTCTCCCTTCGGATTTCTCTCCCCTTGGTGATAAGTGTTGGGTCCAGGACATGTCCCTTTTTGGCCATCCTCATTACATCATTTTGACCTAATTACGTCCTATTTTCACAAACCATACCTATGCCTTTTCTCCAGATCAACCAATAATATTGACAGGTATAATTCGTTATTGCTTTCTTTATTTTATGCCTAAGATTGTTAAGGTTCTGGATCCTAGTCCTCGATTTATGCTAATCTATGTGATTTCATTTACTCAAAGTCTAAAGCACAGGTGTATCATCCCAATGGCGCTAGCTGTTACTCTTCAAAGCTTGATTCCTCATACTCCAAGGGACAACACATTCCTCCACAAGAATCTGTAACAGGATCCCACTAAAATAGAACCCAGCTGCAACAAATAGGTCGCATTCCATCTTGCCAAATCTGTTGATCCATTAATTACTGGAGTAACAACATCCTTCATGACTAACAACCTTATTTAATACGGTTGTAATAGTTAGTTGTAACTCCGCAGCATGAAGATCAGAGATCTTCCTTGCTGCACGATTTTAGTGGATCGTGATTTGTACTTTCAATGTATAAATATAAGAAATCTCTCGTAGCCTGGGGTTGGACAATTACTATTTTGCATAAGCTGTAACAGAGCACTGATACTGTCAATTTCCATCATTAATATAAGTGCAGAGTTCTTCATTCCTGTGTCTTAATTTGTTGTGATTCACGGTGTCTCTGTTAGAAGGCTAGGGCCCGCCTTCTCACAGAGATAGCCGGTTTAAGTAGGTAGGTTAATATAGCTTTCTTTTTGTTGTGTGGTGTGGAATTATTGTAGATGTTACTATTAGCTGCAACAAAGGCTAGCGTTCCTTTTGGTAGTTCACGATTGCATCTTGAATAGCTGTAACAGAGTGGTGTGACATTCGACAGTGTAGGTTAATTCAGTTTAATGCATGTGTGTTTGAATCAGTTGTAACAACCAAGCTCAATCCCAATACCTTTCAGTTGTTTATGCTTTCTAGGATTTCCAGTAATTATCAGTTAGAGTTCAAGCTTATGTTTAGATTCTGGTTGTTGTTGTATCTTCAATTGGTTTATTAGAGTAGGAAGATTGTGATTGAGTAACAGTAGCTACTAGATGGATCATTTTGGTAAAGATTGAATATTATAGTCTAATAATTATAGGATTTAACTTCTTGCAAAAGTAATCTAGTTTATTTTCATTCTTAATTTTATAACTGCTAGGTTGATTTCTGTAGGAAGGTAGCTGCAATTGAATTCCTAGATGTATGAGTTAGATTAGTTTTCTTTATGGAATGAGTTTGGCTAGACAAACTAGTAGGATCATTATCTTCATTTAGTTAATCAACTGTTTGACATGTTATACATAGACTGTGCTTATTGCCATTGAAATAAAAGACCTCCTTGGGTTTGACAATTTATATTGAACATCCTGTGTGTTAGTTTTAATTAATTGACATATAGGGTGACCAACATTTTGGCACCGTTGCCGGGGATGGTAATAGATAGACAGAGTTAGTAGTTGGTTTCATTTGATTTCATTTTGGTTTAATCATTTACAACATGCATGAATACAAGAAAAAAAAATCGGGAACCCCCTTTGAATACTAACATTGCAGGTGGAAGAGGTCGAGGTCGTAATACAGGTCAGGGAAGACATACATACTGTTAGCACTCGGATTTTCCTTGGGCTGTGTCAAAGAAACCCGAGGTAACCTATTTCAAACCAATCTTTAGACTGAAAGTTGGCCTCCTTCAGCCAGAGAGGGCTCTCTCGGCAAATCTACCATCCAATGTCACCACGACAGCAGTTTGACAATGAAACTCAAGGGCCAATTTGTAAAATGAATAAAAACTTAAGGATTTTTAATGAGGTGGCTAGATCAACATGAACAGGATACCATTGGGCAATGGAGTCGAGAAAACAGAAAAATATGGACCAGCAGTTAAACAAATATTTTCATACAAAGGCAAGATAGCTGTCTTATTACAGTCAATAAGATTTTTGCAGGTGATAGGGAAAGAAATAAAGACAGTCCATTAACAGTAGGCATCAATTTTCAGATGAATAGATACCGTTAATTTTAGAGAAATAAATGGATGCTCAGAAGCGAATAAATTGAGGCATAGAAACATGAATCTCAATCTATATAAACGTTCATCTAAGCATAGAAGAGAATGACATAATGAAAGGCATAACGCAGAAAGTAAACTTGCACGATTAGAGAAAGGGAAAAGGTACAGACTGCAAATTTTAAACAACGCTTGAATCTTTTATGAAAAATCTGCTCATTTCTGAGATCTGTATTAAGTTCTGAAAACCCTGCAAAACACCCGAAATGGGTCTCTCCTCCCAGAAAATCCAACCCTTTACATGTTTTTTACATATCAATATATAGAAAGACGGCCTATACCTAATCTTGAATTCAAAACCTAACTGAAACTCTAAAAATAGAAACAGTTACAACTTATTTTTTTTATTTCAGGAAGTAAATTTGCTGAAACATAGGCTTCAAAGACCTGGCTGTATATCTCAAATGGAGATAGTTGTGTACATTTTGAGAGAGGTTTTTGTAACTGGGCATGTTATGAAGAAAAACCTCTTTCAGTTTCTGAAAATTCATCTTCATTTGGAAGAACCAGCTCTTTGAAGTTGATGACTAAAACAGTAAACTGAAATTCTGGAAAATTGCCCCATGAAGATGACTTTGATTCTCTTAAACCATAACACTTGTGTAAAAAATGAGAGAGGTTTTTGAATATTGGCCCGTGCTGAAGAACAACCTCTTTCAGTTTCCTAAAATTCCTCTCGGTTTGGCGGAAACAACTTCTAGAAAATGGTGACTAAAACAGGCATTTTCTCAAAAACGTGTTATACTTATCCTATTTGATTTTCTTTATGGGATATATCCCACATTGGTTGAGCGGGAAATGATTGTGGTGTTTATATACCCCACCGCGCACAACACTTGATAACACATAGCATGTGCTATTGTGCTTCTCTTCGTCGGGAATGGTGGTTCCGCGTGGGCGGAAGGCGGTTTATGATACCACCTCGCGTTGACGCGGATGAATGATAATGTGCCACGTGCTCCCGTGGTATTTCGTCCGCGACCGCTTTATAATTTTGAATTTCGAGCTCGTGGATGATGGAGGATATGAGATATGTAGGGCCCTCAAGGCTTGGCACTCGGTCCTGTGGTGAGCCCTCGGTGTTGGGCGCTAATACCTTTTGTTTTATTTGGCCTAAACCAAATATTTAGAAGGAGCCTTAAGTTATAAAAAGTTAATTTAAAGCTTTAGACCTCCTTTGTTTTTATAAAGTTGATACCTTGATTTTGGTTTCATTATAAAAACAAAATCCCCTTTGTTCCATTTTGACTTAGGCTTTATTGAAAACCTTCATAAAGTATAAGAATTTCCATAGAAAATTGAAGATCGATGCCTTTTCTCATAAAATTTAGGCCTTGGCTAAATCAAATCTTTTTCTTCATTTTCGACTTAGGTTAAGAATCCTCTAGGCCCCTCGAAAAGACTTAGTTCACCAATACTTAGGACCATCTTTATTTTGCGATCATGACGTCTGCAGTTCTTTTTCTTCGACTAGGCTTTGAAATTCCCGTCATGGAAAAATATCTTAATTTTGCACCGCCAATGTTTCCGGAAGATGATTAATGCCGTCAGAAGACATTTAAGCACAAAATTTTATGGGGTGCCAACAACTGGCTCCTACTGGGGATGCTGTCCTCCCAGCGAGGCAGCAAAGAACAACGTAGACCATGTGCCTGACCATTGGGCGGCTCCCAACCTTGACAACTGCAACCTGTAACCTATATCCTGCATCCTGTATCCAAAAACTGTAGCTGAAAACCGATAACTGCTGAACACTGAAACATACATGCTGGAATTAAACTGAAAACAATGATGTACATACTGAAAAAATGTTTGCCGGGCAAACTTATTCCTCCTACCTACCCTACTCTGCTGAAACGTGTCTGCTAAATCAAATGACACAAAAGTGCCAATGAAGCCAATCTAATAACTGACCATCGGCTCGACTATGGCTTGCATTCCTTTTGAGTGAGTAAAGAAGACATAAAACAAACCACTCCAAACATTCTCTGATAATGAGTTCATGTCCCACAAATGTAAGAAAATTCATCTTCCCCTTAGACTGTAGTAAATTAGCATAAGGATCTTCAAATGTTTGAAATATTATCTCGTCTTGAGATTCAACAAGAATGGAAATATCTCTTTCCAGTTGACCTGCAAGACTACTCAGCTGTGGATTGATGAGAGTGCATAGGGGGGCATGATATTCTAATACCTGCGTTTCGACTGCATCCTCCTCAAGCATGAGAGGCTCTGTTTCCCTTTTTGGTATGCCATCTATCCCATCTTTATACTTATCCACATCATTATCCAAAACATCTTCAAACAACAAACATCCTTCAAGATCATTAATCATGTCAACCCTATCTTTTTGATGGAAATAAATAGTGTCTAACAGTTGATCCCTTGGCAGAGAATCATCATCATAAATAGGCTCCTTCAAAGGATCGGCATGACTGTCAATGTTTAAATTTAGATTTACATGCTTGAAAATGGAAGAGGTCTCACTTACATACTCACTGTGTGAACAATGCAGATCCGACATTACTGGAGTTGTAATATGACTTTTCAGGAGTTGATCTATTTCATCTTCAGATAGAGGAGAAATTTTGGAAATATTATGGAGGCGCCCACCTTTCTTGTTTAAGGAAAAATCAGCAGCATCATTTGAGGCCTGTTCTGTTTCTTGTATTCCAAGAGAAGTATTGATGTATTGTTCTTTAAGTGAATCAAATAAGACAGAGTCCTCTAGACCCACAGCTTCTGAAATAGTGTCACATGGAGAGAAGTTTATCTGACCTTCTTCTGAATTAGAAGACCACTGACAAGACTGAAGAAAATTCTTATCCGGCTCGGGAGAAAAGATACAAAGGCCATCACCAATTTCATTTGAAAATTCAGAATTTAAAACTTGCCCTTCTTCATCAAAAACAGTAGAACCATCATTAAATTTTTCAATGACATCAAGTGCAACAGATTCTTCTTGATACAAAATTTCTGAATGCGAAATGGAGACCTGGTTTTCTGTTTGGCACTTTTCTACCCTATGGCAAACTCCAGCTCTTTGGGTATGATGACAGACTTGTTCTTCTTCTTCTTTAATTCCACTTTCAAAAAAGTTTATGGAGTTCTCCATCATAGATTTCTGTTTTTTATTAGAAGCCTTAATTTTTTGTTTTATCAATTCGAATGAAGCATAACAGAGGGGTAGATAATCACTTTCAGCATTTTGATTTTTCAGATGTTTGATCATGGATAGTGATCAAATTTTCTTCACTAACTGCCCTGGGACTTATAAAGTTTTCAGCCGGAGCCATATCCAAACAATCTTCTTCATAATTATCAAACTTAGGTGGACTGAAATTTTCTTTGAAACCATCATTAACAGAAATTTCAGCCGGCTGATTGTAATTGACATAAAGCAAGTCAGAGTTACCTTTTTCTGTCACATCACCCAGCTGATCATCTCTTTGTTTGTCACGGGAAAAACTGGAATGCCAAACCATTTCTCCTTGTCCATACTTCTCTTCGAACCCAAATTCTTCTTCAATCCTCTCATCATTTTCTTTGCTCGATAATTTCCTGGACATTCTAAGATTATCTTCAACTTCTAAAGCATCAACGAACATATGTTGTAAACTGGAGGAATTTCTTTCCAAGAGAAGAAAAGAGAAATCAGAATGAAAAATAGATACATAATGTAACTTGGCAGCATTCTCTAGGGGCTGAATTTCTTTCGGCATATCATAATAGGCGCTGGCAAACCTCCTGTTGAAACTGGATAAGGATTCCCCTTCCTGCACCCTCATAGAGTAAAATTCTGAAAGGACTAGGTCCCATGACTTCCTCTTACCCCAAAAATTCAAAAAGACATCAGAAAACCCCTGCCATGTGTCTATAGACTCCGGCTGTAAATGGCGAAACCATTTCTTCACATCTCCCTGGAAAGTTTGAGCAAAAATCCTCATACAAACATCATCCTGATCCACTTCAAACAGATCCAGAAAATTTTCAAAACCTTGAAGATGTTTCTCAGCAGTAAGGCCTTTGATTTCTCCATCGAATTTAGGAAGGTATTTATGGTATTTAGGAGGATAATCATGGAGAACATGAGGTAGGTGAAGTGGCCTATATCGGTTTTGGATATTGGAAGAAACTGAACTATGTAAAGAGGATGTATTATCAACTTTAGTATCATGAATTTTATAAGGCTGATCCTTACTGTCATGCGGTTCAAGTAAAGGATCTTGATCAAAATCATATGTAAAGAATGAAGACACATTTTCAGTTTCTAAAGAAGGGTATACAGGAGTAAATCTATGGTCTTTTTTCGAATATAATAAACAATGAGAAATTCTTTTGCCAAGCTTAGGAAAAGACAGGAAAAGATTTACAAGAAAGGATAATATGTCTTGGAGAAAACTGAAACTTGAGTACCTTGTCTTTTCATCATGCCTTTCCATGTCTTCACAATGAACTCATTTCCCAGCGGAGTCTGTCGGTTCTCTTTAAAAGCTTGATTCTGGATCATGCCGCCAATGGAGTCACTGAAATTTGGATTCTTGAAGATGGAGTCGCCAGGTGAAAGATGTACAGCCTTACTGATGTTTGATCGTTGTTCACCATCAACAATCAAAACTGAAAACTTTGTCGTTCATACCCAGGGAAAATGAAACCCTCGTTCCCCGGCAACGGCGCCAAAATGTTAGCACTCGGATTTTCCTTGGGCTGTGTCAAAGAAACCCGAGGTAACCTATTTCAAACCAATCTTTAGACTGAAAGTTGGCCTCCTTCAGCCAGAGAGGGCTCTCTCGGCAAATCTACCATCCAATGTCACCACGACAGCAGTTTGACAATGAAACTCAAGGGCCAATTTGTAAAATGAATAAAAACTTAAGGATTTTTAATGAGGTGGCTAGATCAACATGAACAGGATACCATTGGGCAATGGAGTCGAGAAAACAGAAAAATATGGACCAGCAGTTAAACAAATATTTTCATACAAAGGCAAGATAGCTGTCTTATTACAGTCAATAAGATTTTTGCAGGTGATAGGGAAAGAAATAAAGACAGTCCATTAACAGCAGGCATCAATTTTCAGATGAATCTACCGTTAATTTTAGAGAAATAAATGGATGCTCAGAAGCGAATAAATTGAGGCATAGAAACATGAATCTCAATCTATATAAACATTCATCTAAGCATAGAAGAGAATGACATAATGAAAGGCATAACGCAGAAAGTAAACTTGCACGATTAGAGAAAGGGAAAAGGTACAGACTGCAAATTTTAAACAACGCTTGAATCTTTTATGAAAAATCTGCTCATTTCTGAGATCTGTATTAAGTTCTGAAAACCCTGCAAAACACCCGAAATGGGTCTCTCCTCCCAGAAAATCCAACCCTTTACATGTTTTTTACATATCAATATATAGAAAGACGGCCTATACCTAATCTTGAATTCAAAACCTAACTGAAACTCTAAAAATAGAAACAGTTACAACTTATTTTTTTTATTTCAGGAAGTAAATTTGCTGAAAAATAGGCTTCAAAGACCTGGCTGTATATCTCAAATGGAGATAGTTGTGTACATTTTGAGAGAGGTTTTTGTAACTGGGCATGTTATGAAGAAAAACCTCTTTCAGTTTCTGAAAATTCATCTTCATTTGGAAGAACCATCTCTTTGAAGTTGATGACTAAAACAGTAAATTGAAATTCTGGAAAATTTCCCCATGAAGATGACTTCGATTCTCTTAAACCATAACACTTGTGTAAAAACCGAGAGAGGTTTTTGAAGATTGGCCCGTGCTGAAGAAAAACCTCTTTCATTTTCCTAAAATTCCTCTCGGTTTGGCGGAAACAGCTTCTAGAAAATGGTGACTAAAATAGGCATTTTCTCAAAAACGTGTTATACTTATCCTATTTGATTTTCTTTATGGGATATATCCCACATTGGTTGAGCGGGAAATGATTGTGGTGTTTATATACCCCACCGCGCACAACACTTGATAACACATAACACGTGCTATTGTGCTTCTCTTCGTCGGGAATGGTGGTTCCGCGTGGGCGGAAGGCGGTTTATGATACCACCTCGCGTTGACGCGGATGAATGATAATGTGCCACGTGCTCCCGTGGTATTTCGTCCGCGACCGCTTTATAATTTTGAATTTCGAGCTATTGAGGGACGCGGAATTATCCCACATGCAATACAAAGGGATGGTTCCCATTCTTCATATACCTTAATGCTTTCACAATATACCAAGTAACAACGAATTGGTAGGTTCGTGGATGATGGAGGATATGAGATATGTAGGGCCCTCAAGGCTTGGCACTCGGTCCTGTGGTGAGCCCTCGGTGTTGGGCGCTAATACCTTTTGTTTTATTTGGCCTAAACCAAATATTTAGAAGGAGCCTTAAGTTATAAAAAGTTAATTTAAAGCTTTAGACCTCCTTTGTTTTTATAAAGTTGATACCTTGATTTTGGTTTCATTATAAAAACAAAATCCCCTTTGTTCCATTTTGACTTAGGCTTTATTGAAAACCTTCATAAAGTATAAGAATTTCCATAGAAAATTGAAGATCGATGCCTTTTCTCATAAAATTTAGGCCTTGGCTAAATCAAATCTTTTTCTTCATTTTCGACTTAGGTTAAGAATCCTCTAGGCCCCTCGAAAAGACTTAGTTCACCAATACTTAGGACCATCTTTATTTTGCGATCATGACGTCTGCAGTTCTTTTTCTTCGACTAGGCTTTGAAATTCCCGTCATGGAGAAATATCTTAATTTTGCACCGCCAATGTTTCCGGAAGATGATTAATGCCGTCAGAAGACATTTAAGCACAAAATTTTATGGGGTGCCAACACATACATTGATGAAATAATTGCTAGAGCTGATTCTTCCACTAGACCACTGCGGACATCTATAGGCAAGGGAAATTCTATTCCTCCCAATCTTGAGAATTCAGCATCAACAGTGGAGAATACAATGGGGCCTTCAACTCCTGTTGCAGAAAATAAACCTCCTGAAGATAAGGGAAGTGCTGTGGGTGCACCAGATAGAGAGGAGATCTATCATATCAACGAAATCAGAGTTACTAAAGAGGTGTGGTTGGAGATTCGCCGAGTAGCAGAGGAAGGGAGGAGGTGAGAAGAAGAGAGGAGAAGAGAAGAAGAATCCAAATCAGAGGAAGAATGCATAAAGGAAGCTGTTGAATTTTGGACTAGAACCATGGCTGGTAGAGAACAGGAAGGCGAGAATGAACATAGGGAGAACCAAGAAGAAGAAGTGGAAGATAATCATCCTGGTAATACTGTGGCTACATTAGAATTCCCTATCCTCCAGACACCTGGAGCATCTCCCATGAAAAATATCTCACCATCAGTTCTCCCGAATTTTCATGGTAAGTCTTCTGAGGATCCTAGTGAGTTTCTTTTTGAGTTTGATATCCTCTGTCATAGTTATGATTACACCTCTAGTGCTCAGAAGCTGAAGTTATTCCCAACCACCTTGAAGGGAAATGCTCTGCGTTGGTTCATGACTCTAGGTCGTGAGACCATTACTACTTGGGACCAAATGAAAAACACCATCCTTTCCAAGTACCAGGAATATTGTAGAACTAGGGATAGAAAGGAGGAGTTGTTTAAAATGGTTCAGAAGGATGAAGAAATCTTGGAAGACTTTGTGGAAAGATTGTTGTACAATTTACAAAGATCTGGTCACGCTGAGATTGGAAAGGATGTGCTCAAGATCATTTTACTACAAGGAATTAGAGAAGATTGCCTTGATATGCTGAATTTGCTGGGAAAAGGGGACATCTTGAAGGAACCTTTTGAGAAGATTGTTGAATTATGTCGAAGGTACTCAAGGGGATCCTCTAGAACCAACAAACGAGATAAAGATCGAGACCAGGATGTCTTCACTAGGACTCAAAATTCAGCTAGTTGAGGGGCCACTCGAGCAGAAATAGGCAACTTACTGGAGAATTTTAAAACAGACATGATGAGCTCCATTTCCTCAGAGTTAGATGTCATGAGAGAAAAGTAGAAGCAAGTAGTTGAAGACCTTACACTTGGCGTATTCTGTCCTAAATGTAGGAAGAAGCACCCATTGAAAGAATGCCCACTAGACAAAGCAAAGATATGTAGGATATGTGAAATGGAGCATGATACCAAGGAATTTCCTTCATTACCTAAGGTCAAAGCAGTCCTGCAGGCATCCATTTCGGACGTGGAGCCAGCTTACTTCATTACACAGAAGAAACCATGGTAGCCTCGCAATCAAGGTATGAATCCAGACCCATCATTTTTTCTGAATAATATGAATGGAATGAACAATATGCATAATATGAATACACAATTTCCTTCACATTATTCTAACAATCAGTGGCATCCATCTCAGAACCCAATGCAAAATCCTAACTCATGGACACCATGGTCACAATAGTCAAACAATCAAGATCCTTGGAATTCAAAATGGAGAAATTCTTACCAAGGAAATAACTTTCCCCATCACTAGACTCAGTATCAATATGAGCATCAACATTATCAACAACCGCAGCTCCCATTCCAGGACAATGCCGCACCTATGAATGCACCACTTCGACCACAGCTACTTGCACAACCTAACCCGAACCCAAACAATAAAGCAGTCCATCAATTTGAGACTGCCAACATGCCTGCATATTCCATCACCCAAATTCCCTGCAATGATATACAATTACGATCAGGGAGGGTAGTGGAACCTATCATCACTGTGGATGTTTCATCCCTAGTGATTGAAACTGGAGTGAATCAACACTATGAGAATATGGTTAATTGAGAAAGCCCCATTATTGAGGATGCTGATAATCCTACCGAAATAGTAGCTGAAACTTAGAGAGTAACACACGATGTATCACAACCTACATAGTTGATGAGAGAACTTCCATACCCTGAACAATTGACCCTATAGAAAATAGTGGAACAGCCTGGATTCGATCTCTTTGGAGAATTGAAAATTTTGTATGTTAAAATTCCACTATTACAGGCCCTCCATGATGTGCCCATTTATGCCAAGACTGTTAAATATTTATGTGTCAAGAAACCAGGAAGAAGGCCTGGGGACCCCCCCACTATCCACGTATTGGGAAAACTTTCCGAATTACTAATGGGGAAGGCCCCTATGGAAAAATACGATGACCCTGGAAACCCGACTATTATAGTTCATATAGGGAACACTCAAATCCCCAATTTCTTGGTAGATTTAGGCGCAGCTATTAATGTTATGACCATAGATACTGTGAAGAAATTGGGACTCACTAACCTTCGGCCGAACCCTATTGTTTTGGAACTCGCTGACAAATCAACGATCAACCCTGAGGGGATCCTATATGACCTCGTGATCTCAATTGACTTGTGGGAATACCCTGTGGATTTCTTGGTGTTACAGCCGAAATCCCATTTGGGGGGACACCCACTGATCCTAGGAAGACCGTGGTTGGCCATAGTAGATGCCTGTATCAGCTGTCGGTCAGGATCTATGACCATTTCAAACGGGACTGAGATCAAGAGCCTAACTTTGTACCCTCTGGCTCAACCAAGCACAGAAGCTGAAACCCCATTGTGGAAAGATTTGGAGGAGGAAGAAGGTGTGCAGCCATTATTAACAATAGGGAGAACCTTAACGTTTAAAGATGAAACAGAGGATGATGCCATTAATAGTTTCATCAGTGACCCCATGTCAGTTAATAAAAATGTCTATCAAATCTTGGACAGTACTTTAACTGCAATAAAACAAGAAAATCTTACAAAAGAAACTCTAGTCAGTGATGCCAGTATAATTCCAGTGCTCAAAAATTCAAAGAGTGTTCCAGTAGAAATCGAGCCAGGGAAAACATTGAATATCAATCCAAATCTTGCGCCTAGCGAGCTGGAACAACGTAGGGGAGATTTCGCTTGGGAGTACATAGACATGAAAGGGATTCCTTCCAATCTGTGCACCCATCACATTTACATTAAGAGCGACTCTAGGCCTGTGTGTCAACCACAACGAAGGATGAACCCGAACCTAAGAGACATAGTGAAAGAGGATATCCAAAAACTTTTGGAAGCAGGATTTATATACCCGATTTCAGACACTCAGTGGGTTTCTCCACTCGTGATTGTGCCAAAGAAGAATGGGAAATGGAGGGTATGCATGGATTACAGAGAATTGAATAAAGAAACGCATAAGGACCACTTCCCCTTGCCTTTCATCGATCAAGTCCTTCATACCTTGTCTGGGAAAAGGTATTTTTCCTTTCTGGATGGCTTTAGATGCTACAACCAAATTCAGATTACTCCAGAAGACCAGGACAAAACCACTTTCACCTATCCCTAGGAACTTTTGAATACCGAGTACTTCCTTTTGGGTTGTGCAACGCACCAACCACATTCCAGAGAGCAGTGATTGGAATCTTTTCAGAAATGGTAAATGATTGCATGAATATTTTTATGGATGACTTTACTCCATATGGTGATAGTTATGAAGAAGCACTAAAAAATTTAGAAAAGGTATTGAAACGCTGTGAACAAAGCCAGCTCTCTTTAAGCACTGAAAAGTGCCATATGATGATGAGTGAGGGCATAGTGCTGGGGAACTTCATCTCTTATGAGGGTATTCAGGTAGATCCATCCAAAATCAAGGTAATTGAAAATTTACCAACTCCTGGAATGCAGAAGGATGTACGTAGCTTCTTGGGGCATGTTGGCTATTACAGAAGGTTCATAGAAAACTTTTCCAAACTAGCTTCTCCTTTATTCACTCTGTTGATGAAGGATGCACAGTTTGTCTGGAATGATGCATGCCAAATAGCATTTAATGAGCTAAAGAAAAGGCTATCTACAACACCATCTTACGAGGGCCCAACTGGGCTCTGCCTTTTCATATTTCTTCAGATGCTTCAGACACTGCCATTGGAGCAGTTTTGGGACAGCAGGAAGGTAATGCTCCTTATGCAATTTATTACATTAGTAAGAACTTATCTCCTGCTGAACTAAACTATACTATCACAGAAAAGGAATTCCTTGCCATCAACAAATTTAGACATTATATTACTGGATATTCTACTTTTGTGCACACTGATCATTCTTCTATCAAATAGTTAATGAATAAACTAATCACGAAAGCTAGAGTTACTGGATGGATGTTACTGTTACAGGAATTTGATATCACAATTATTTATAGACCAGGGAAGGAGAATGTTGTTGCAGATTTTTTATCTCAACTTATTAACAGTGATGACAATTTTCCAGTCGAAGATTCCTTCCCTGATGAACATTTGTTTGCAGTATTAGCTCATTCCCCATGGTATGCAGATATTGCCAACTTTTTGGCTGTAGGTAAGCTCCCAGCACATCTGTCGAAGAGAGAAAAAAAGAACATTATACAACAGAGTGCTAGGTAATGCTGGATTGATGGCCATCTTTTCTACACAGGGCTTGATTTAAAGATCAGAAGATGTGTTAGAGAAGATGAGATCTGTAGCATTCTTAAAGCTTTCCATGATGAGCCCTTTGGGGGAAATTTTGCTGACAAAAGGACAGGTCATAAAATTTTGAGAATGGGCTATTTCTGGCCCACATTGTTCAAGGACACAAAGAAGCATGTTCAGGCATGTGATAGCTACCAAAGAATGGGCCAACCCAACAGATTAGATGAAATTCCTTTGCAGCCACAGCTTGTGGTTGAACCATTTGATAGGTGGGCTCTAGATTTTGTAGGGAATATCAACCCTCCCTCAAAACAGAAAGTTCATATCTTGGTTTGCACAAATTACATTACAAAATGGGTAGAAGCCGTAGCCTTGGTTAAGGCCAATGATCAGGCTGTGATTGATTTCCTATATGAAGAAATTTTTACTCGGTTCGGAGTACCTAAGGAAATTGTTACAGATGGTGGACCATAGTTTGTGTCTCACAAGCTGGAAGCACTATTACAGAAATTCCATATTCAACACAGAATAACTTCGCCATATCATCCATAGGGCAATGGCCAAGTGGAGAGTACAAACAAGGTCATCAAGGCTATTTTGAAAAAAAAAGTGAAGAGCCATCATAAAGATTGGGCTGAAAGGCTTCCAGAGGCACTATGGGCTTATCGTACTACATAGCGTAACACCACTGGTTTTTCCCCATATGAGTTAGTGTACGATAAGAATGTTGTTTTTCCAATTGAATTTGAGATCATGACTTTGAAAACAGCTGTGGAAGCAAACCTTGATTTATCAGAGGCACAAAGGGACCAATTGAATTAGCTCAATGAGTTGGATGAGAAGTGCACAGCTGCAGTACATCATACAGCTTTAATCCAACAACAACGCTCTAATTGGCATGATCGATTTATAAAGAAGAAAGTCTTCCAAGAAGGAGTCTGGGCTCTGTTGTATGATTCACGGTTCAAGAGGGACTTTAAAGGCAAGTTGCGTACCCGTTGGTTGGGCCCCTATTAGATAGATCAGGTATTTGATAATGGAACAATTCGGTTGATCACCATTGATGAAAAAAAAAACACCATCAATTGCAATTGTATCACAAGTCGATCTCAAGGGAAGCTTTCGTTTCACATGTTGCAAATGATCCAGATTATCAGTTAACGCCGGGACAGGGATTTTTCTCAACCCCTGTCAATTTTTAAGAACTGCAATATCCACATGATTTGTACATAAATAATTTATTTTCTTTTTCATTTTGCATTTGATCGGGTTTGTTTTGAAGAATTCTGTGCAGGAATTAATTGGAGGAACAACGGTCTTGACTGGGCCAAACGATTGCAAGCACCTTGCATTGTTCCTGATCTAATAAATCTCTTTTGAAGATGGATGATTTCTTAGCTTTTAGCATCCAGCTGAAAATTTGACTATTACTTTATTATTACACAACTACGACTCCGCTATTTCCACTTCATTTTCGCTCTTTGCCAGCAGTTGTGACTCTGCTATTTTTTACTATTCTTCCAAATCTAGTAGCTGCGACTTTGCTATTTCCACTTCATTTTCGCTCTTTGCCAGCAGCTGCAACTCCGCTATTCTTGACTATTCCACCAAATCCAACAGATGCGACTCTGCTATTTCCACTTCATTTTCGCTCTTTTCCAGGAGCTGCGACTCTGCTATTCTTGACTATTCCGCCAAATCCAACAGCTGCAACTCCGCTATTTCCACTTCATTTTCTCTCTTTGCCAGCAGATGCGACTCCGCTATTCTTGACTATTTTGCCAAATCCAGCAACTGTGACTCCGCTATTTCCACTTCATTTTCTCTCTTTGCTAGCAGTTGCGACTTCGATATTCTCGACTATTCTAGCAAATCTAGCAACTGTGACTCCGCTATTTTCATTTCCATTTTGCTATTTTCGTACAACTGCGACTCCGCCATTTTCATTTCCATTTTTGCTTTTCCCGTACAGTGGTGACCTCGCCAGTCTTCCTGCTCTCCGAATGATGATGCCAATAATGATTCAACTGGGCGTCAGTTTAGTTGCTTGCTCCACAAGATCCAATCACATTTCGCCACGAAGGAAGCTATTGGTACATCTTGGGTGTCTTCCAGCTCGGGTGGAGGTGGCCACATCACTTCAGCTCATGCGCATTTATACTCATGATGACGAAGGCCGGCTGTAATGATTGATTCATGGCTGAACGCATAAATGCAAAGGTACGGATCGCACCCTTTACATGATTTGGCAGGAAATTAAATACGGTAATAACGATTATGCATTGTCTTAGCCCTTGATTAGAGAACCCATACCAATTAACCACAAGGGAATATGTCAGAATCACGTTTGTATTTATTTCCCGGTGCCTTACCCGATTTGCATCCAATACCCCAATTCTGACAACTTTCTCGTTCCACTAAAATTTCATACGTGTGCCGACTTTCCTAAAAACACAATTTTAAACGATCCCTTGCATGTTCATAAAACTACAACTCCCACGTCTAGACTGGTATTTACTGTATTCGTTCTGAATTGTGAGGAAAGGTTGATATGGGAAACCCAGTCCGGCATGAAACAATAAATACAGAAGTTGTATGTGCCAATGTAGAAGTTCTTAACATTTTCATAGCAGCAGGTTGGATGGAATACAGATGACTATATTCTTCATCTCTAAAGGAGGGGGACCCATACTGCTTTGAAACTTTCAGGCAAGCCTTGACAAGAGTTCCTAGATATGTGCAGTGCATGGAAAAATGTGGACCTTGGTGGATTGGATTCAGATTCAGATTCCCTCTTATATGGCTACCTGTGAGTCCTTACAGGAATAGATATGCTTTGACTGAAGAAGAAGAGAAGCTGTTTTGGGAGAATTGGACAGCCTGTTATGGGTTTGTACCTCAAGGGGAAACACCATAATTTGCCTACAATCTCACAAATCTTCACAGATTCAACTTAGACTCAGATTCATACTAGTGGCGGTTGTTGCATGAGGGCATGTAATCGGATAGTTGGGGGGAGATGTTGGGTCCAGGAAATGTCCCGTTTTGTCCATCCTCATTACATCATTTTCCCCTGATTACATCCTATTTTCACAAACCATACCTATGCCTTTTCTCTAGATCAACCAATAATATTTACAGGTATAATTCATTATTGCTTTATTTATTTTATGCCTAATATTGTTAAGGTTCTGGATCCTAGTCCTCGATTTATGCTAATCTGTGTGATTCCATTTAGTCAAAGTCTAAAGCACAGGTGTATCATCCCAATGGCGCCAGCTGTTACTCTTCAAATCTCAATTCCTCATACTCCAAGGGATAGCGCATTCCTCCACAAGAATCTGTAACAGGCTCCCACTGAAACAGAACCAAGCTGCAACAGACAGGTCGCATTCTAGCTTGCCAAATCCGTTGATCCATTGATTACTGGAGTAACAACATCCTTCATGACTAACAACCTTATTTAATACGGTTGTAACAGTTAGCTGTAACTCCATAGCATGAAGATCAGATATCTTCCTTGCTGCATGATTTTAGTGGATCGTGATCTATACTTTCAATGTATAAATATAAGAAATCTCTTGTAGCCTGGGGTTGGACAATTACTATTTTGCATAAGCTGTAACAGAGCACTGATACTGTCAATTTCCATCATTAATATAAGAGCATAGTTCTTCATTCATGTGTCTTAATTTGTTGTGATTCACGACGTCTTTGTTAGAAGGCCAGGGCCCGCCTTCTCACAGAGATAGCCAGTTTAAGTAAGTAGGTTAATCTATCTTTCTTTCTGTTGTGTGGTGTGGAATTATTGTAGATGTTACCGTTAGCTGCAACAGAGGCTAGCATTCCTTTTGGTAGTTCACGATTGCATCTTGAATAGCTGTAACAGAGTGGTGTGAAAGTCGACTGTGTAGGTTAATTCAATTTAATGCATGTGTGTTTGAATCAGTTGTAACAGCCAAGCTCAATCCCAATATCTTTTAGTCGTTTATGCTTTCTAAGATTTCCAATAATTATCAATTAGAGTTCAAGCTTATGTTTAGATTTTGGTTGTTGTTGTATCTTCAATTGGTTTATTAGAGTAGGAATATTGTGATTGAGTAACAGTAGCTACTAGATGGATCATTTTGGTAAAGATTGAATATTGTAGTCTGATAATTATAGGATTTAACTTCTTGCAAAAGTAATCTAGTTTATTTCCATTCTTAATTTTATAACTGCTAGGTTGATTTCTGTAGGAAGGTAGCTGCAATTGAATTCCTAGACGTATGAGTTAGATTAGTTTCCTTTATGGAATGATTTTGGCTAGACATACTAGTAGGATCATTATCTTCATTTAGTTAATCAACTGCTTGACATGTTTATGCATAGACTGTGCTTATTGCCATTGAAATAAAAGACCTCCCTGGGTTTGACAATTTATATTGAACATCCTATGTGTTAGTTTTAATTAATTGACATATAGGGTGACCAACAATAAGTAGATACCTCCATTACCTATTGTTCTATCATCTTCACCACTGAGTGATTCTCAACTATCCTTATCTCCTCGCTCTACTCTTGATAATCATGATTCCTCTCATTCCATGAAGGGTTTAAATTCCAAAAACCTTATCCCTATTTTTTCAGTAGTCTGTGAGGATCATTCAGACTCTATTCCTATTTCTTCCATTAGATCGGCGAATGTTACTATCATAAAACCTACAAAAGGTAAGAAAGGGAAACAATGTGAAGTGATTGGCTCGACTTGGAAGGCAATGTGTATGGCCCTTATAACCATAAGAGGGATTTTTGGGAGGCAATTGATCGATCAAGATTGATTTAGGACCAATCCCTGATCCTGGAAGGGGACCTCAACCTTACCTTGTTGTTGGTTGAAATATGGGGTGCAAAGAATGTTGTTGATCCCTTGGCGGGATAAATTAGGTTGCTCTTTGAAAATGCAGGGTTAGTCGACATTATTCCAGATGTTTTGGTTCCTACTTCGTCGAATGGGAGAATGAGTTCAGTTGGCATTACAAAGCGGCTTGACAGGTTTATGATGTCTAAGAATTTATGTGATTCCATGGGTCGTTGTCAATCATGATTTGGTGAAACTGGTGTGTAAGATTATAAAGCCATAGTCCTGTAGCTGGATTTTATCAAGATATTTATTCACTATCCTTTTAAATTTAATCATAGTTGGTTAGAAGATCCTTCCTTTAGTGATTTGGTGAAAGAGAAATGGCAGTCTTTCTCCCAAGATGATCATATGTCTCCAATTCTTCACCTTGTTGAGAAACTTTCATTACTAAAAAATGAGGTTGTAAAATGGGAAAAAGGGAAGAAGGAAGAAATAAAGAAGGATCTCGTTCAGATTGAGGAAAAGATGGATGAAGTAATAGGTCTAGTGGATGAGGATTATTTCTCGACCCCCAAAAGGAAATATTAGTTCACCTTGAGTTACAAAAATTTAGATTCTTAAGAAAGGAAGAGGAAACCTAGTAGCTAAAAAGTTGTGTTGTGTGGCTTGAGGCTAGTGACAATAATACAACACAATTTCACAGATATGCAAATCAAAGAAGAATTACAAACTCCATCTGGGAACTTAAATATGAGAATTGGGTTTCTATTGTTGATCAAAATTCATTAAAAGGTGCTATTGTTCGTCATTTTAAAGATATTTATAGTCAATATTCCTCTATAAATTTGGAGCAACAACTTAGGGATCTGGAAAACTACCCTAGATTCTTCAATGAAGCAGAAGGTTAGGGAATTGGTGAGGTTGTTAATATTGATGAAGTTAGAGGGGTGTCGTCCAAATTTGCAAAGGCCAAAAGACCTAGCCTTGACAGATGGATGGTGGAATTCCTTTTACACTTCTTCGACCTACGTGGAAAGGACCCCACTGAAGCTGCTGATGAATCCAGAAGAATTGGAAGAATTCTTGGATGTATGAATGTTACTTCTGTTACTATTAGTCCTAAACGAGATAGCTAGATTCATTCAATGAATTTAGGCCCATTTCTCTTTGTAATATCATATACAAATCTATTTCAAAGATGATTGCAAATAGGATAAAACATATCCTAGGAAAATTCATTTCGGATGAGCAATTTGGTTTTTTGCCTAATAGACATATATTGGATGCCGTTGGGATTGCTCAGGAGTGTATGCATTCATTGAAGAGGAAGAAGTTGCAAGATTTTATCCTAAAGATGGATTTGATTAAGGCTTACAATAATGTGGAATGGAATTTTATTCGATTTATCCTAATTCAGATTGGCCTGACTCCTAAAGTCTCCAATTGGATTATGACATGTATTGCATCAACCGAATTTGCTATTTTAGTGAATTGTTCTCCGTCATCTTTTTTTGTTGTAGCAGAAGGCTAAGGCAGGGATGTCCCCTTTCTCCCTTATTGTTTCTGCTAGTGATCGAAGGCCTGAGAAAACTAACTGACAAAGCTAAGAAGGAAAACCAAATTAAAGGTATTAAAATTTCGCCATCTCTGTTAATTTTCATTTGATGTTTGTGGATGATGTTCTTATCTTTGGTAGAGGCTTGATTGGTGAATGGAATCATTATTGGTCCATTATTTCTATTTTCTTCTATGATGATCCAAATATCTATGCACAAATTGCTACTCTTCTTCCATTTCAGATGTCTTTGTTGGATGAGGGGTTTAAACACCTCGAATATTTTTTGGATCCAAATAGTTATAAAATAGAAGATTGGGCATGGTTAATTCAAAAAGTGGATAAACATATTAGTAGTTGGTCTTTTAGATGGATTTCTGCTGGTGGTAGACTTGTCCTTGCTACTTCTGTCCTTCAAAGTATCCCAGTGTATTGGTTTTCCCTCACTGTAATCACAACGTCAGTTATATCTTTCATTAGAAAAAAGAAATTTTCATTTCCTCTATGTAGGTAGGTTGGATATCTCAAAAATCCATTTATCATTGTGGGAAAGCATTGCTAAGCCCAAAAAATTGGGTGGATGGTGAGTGAAAATTTTGGAATGGTTCAATAGGTCCCTTTGTGAAAAAATATTTAGCGATGCCTGTTCGTCGATGGTCTGTGGGGTAAAGAAATTAAATCAAAATATTTAAAATATCATCCTGTCATTCATTGGATGCATAATCCGGTAAAGAATTATCACAATGCTTCTTTGATTTGGTGGAGTTTTTTGAGATCATATCTAATTCTAGGAAATTCCTTATGTTGGAAAGTATGTAGAGGATCACATATATTTTTGGGAATTGATCCTCTTATTGGCTTAAATGATTATTATAAACTATCTGTAGGTCTGATAGCCGAGCTTCAGAAGAGAAATATTTTGGTACTAGCTCAGGTTTGAAGGAATTTAGGACTATTGGGTGATTATTGGCTCTCGGTGCATGATTTGTACCTTCTTGTGGATTACTCTGAGGAATGGGATCATTATGTTCTGTCCCTTTATCGTGCAGGTATAGTTCTTTCTTCTCAAGAAGATAAATTGGTCTGGGAAATAAATAAATAAAATGGAGTTGTTACAGGTAAACTTGCATATAAGGTCATTGTAGAGGAGTTGATTGAAAGAAGGCCACCTTGGTGGGAAAAGGTTTTGCGGCGTTGAAAAAAACCATTAAAATTTAAGTGCTTTCTTTGGCTTAGTCTCCATAACAAGATTCTAACTTGGGATAATCTCTAAAGGAGGGGTTTTTGTGGTCCAGGAGTATGTATGTTATGCAATCAACATGCGTAATCAGTTTCTCATCTTTTCTATCATCGCATTTTTTTAAAAATTGGGGATTGATGTCTTATGAGGACATTATATTCAATTGGTTTAAGAAGAAGGTAAAGTATAAAGAATTGCCTTTGTTTTTTATGTAGGAGGTATGGAAGGTCGGGAATGGGTACACTTTTCAGAATATCAAGCCATCTATTCCTCATATTTGTTCAAAAATTGTTGTTGCTTTCTTTGAATACTACAAAAAAAGTAAAGAGAAGGGTCAAAAAATGCTTCTAAAGCCTCAATTGGATGATAATTCGTCCATTGGGTATTTCGATGGTGCAGAAATGAAGGAATTTGTGGTGCAGGTATGATGTTGAAGATTAAGAGAAACCACATCATCAAGCAATGGATGGCTGTGGGTAGGGGCTCAAATACTCATGCAGAATTAATTGCATTATGGGGTATGTTATGGTTCACCAATAAGAGAAGAATTTTGGATATTCAAACAGTTGGCAATTCCAAGGTAGTCATAGATTGGGAAAATGGTCTCTCTTCCCTTTAGACTTTGTTGTTGGAACAATGGATGGCGAGAGTATCATATTTCATTCAGAATTTTGCTCATATCACTTTTAGGCATATATATAGGGTGTTCAATGATGAGGCAAATGTCCTATCCAAAAAAGGTATTGGTGATATGGATGGATATTTATTTTTTAAGGAATTCAGGGATAAGTCAATCATGGACTTCGGTTTTATAGAGTGTTCTAATTGTCCCTTGTTTTGACATATGTAAGGCCACTAGGCTATTTTTTTCCTGTAGATCTCTATTATTGGAAGCTTGCTAGTCTCTTTCAATAGCTCACAATATGTGTGATAAAAAGCTTGGATGTTTCCCTGGTGCTTGTTAGTATGTTTTCAGATTCTCAGTTATGTATTTTTGGAAGAAAGGGGAATGATGACTTTTAAACCTAGAAATCAGATGATGTATTGAAGGATGTAACTTTGATTACTACTGAATAACAAGTTATTTTTTTTCGGTGCAAAAAAATCACAATTATATATTTTTACAAAACTTATCAGCTCAAAAACTAGGATTTTTACTTCAAAATCACATAATTTTGATTATAGAAATCTAAAATTTAAATAAAAATTATTAATATTAATATCACAATTTCTTATAATTAATATTTAATTATTTTATTAAAAGTATCACCACTTAATTTTAACATTAAAATAATTTTAAAAAATTACAGTATTTCATAATTATACACTACCCAATTTATTATGTGAAGTTAAACCATAAAAAGTGAGTGAATAAAAATCATGATTATTTTCCCCTAATATACTTTTTCAAATAATCAATATATTATCCATACATTTCATAATCGATGTACTACCCAATTTATCGCGGTAACTCAAACAATGGAAATATAGCAACCCAAGACTTACCCAATTTATCGGGAACTCGGACAATGGAAATATAACTAGCATAGATATATCTTAATCCTGTATCTATCAAGCACCGAGAGGGATCTAAATTCTTGAGGTGTATTTCTTTTTTTAAAATTTAAACTCAAGAAATTTGATCTCTCTTGATTGATAGATCCGGGTTTAAGTTTTAAGTTTTTATTTTATAAACGAACATCTATTTTTTAATTACTTTTCATAATATTTTATTTTATGAACCAACATGGATTTTTTTAAATACTTTCCATAATTTTTTATTTTATGAGCCGACATGAATTTTTTTAATTATTTTGTAACAAACGTTACATCACAAACATTACAACATCTCCCCCATGCTAGGTTGTGGAGCACCTCGTTTCACTCGATGCAACAAATGTTACATCACAAACGTTACAACATCTCCCCCATACTGGATTGTAGAGCACCTCGTTTCACTCGATACAACAAACCAAGAATATCGAGATTACATGATATTTCATGCTTTACTCCACTCTTAATCTAATAATTGCATACCATTTAACTTTTTCAAGGGTTTTTTTCTCAATAGCCCCCCCTTAATGTTTAATGGTCTAACTTCCATTTGCTTGTGTAATGAAACATATATTATATTAGTAAATATATGAAATATATTAATTTCTTTTTCAAAATCCAATCTTTGATTATTCTCTTATATGTATGCAACTTGTTGGGGAGTCCATGATTCATAGATATCCATTTAAATTCAATTATGTGTGGACACTTTTGAAGAATATTTTTGTACTTTGGTTAGAGCTAAATGGAATAATATAGAGATCCAAGAGGAGGTAGGTGCCATGGAAAGATTAATTATTAAGCTTAAATGTCTAGAAAAATTGGTTGTGCTTTGGGAGAAGGATAAGAAAGAAAATTATTTACAAGATCTTATAGATATTGAGGATAATTTAGAGAGGGTTTAAGAGGCAAATTGGAAAAGCTCATTTACTTTTGAAGAAAAGGTTGTTTTGTCAGAATTGGAGACTAGAAAAGCAAAGTTGCTTAAGTTGGAGGAGGAGACCTTGAGATTGAAGAGTAGGGAATTTTGGCTTTCCCATGCGGACAATAACATGAAGTTATTTCATATGTATGCAAACTATAGAAGGAATATGCATACTAGTTGGGATTTGAAGGATGGTAATGGGAATTGGGTCTCTTCGCAATGTGACTTGGAAAAGAAGGTTGTGGAATATTTTTCTAATCATTTTAAGGATCTTGGTGGATATTATATTGGTTCTCACCTCAAGGTGATTAGACATTATCCTACACTATTTTCTAAAGATGAAGGTAAACAAATTGGGAGTGCAATCACTATGGATGAAATTGAAAAAATATTAAGATAGTTTTCCAAATACAAGAGTCCAGGGACACATGGCTGGCTTGTGGAATTCTTCATTGGTTTCTTTGATTTGATGAGAAACGAACCATTGGAGGTGGTGGAACAGTATCGAACCTAGGGTTATGTTTAATGAGCTCTTAAATCCACTTTTATTGCACTGATCCCCAAATGTGACAAACCTGAGTTCTTTTCTGACTCCAGACCTATATCCCTTTGTAATCTTGTATAGAAGATAATTACAAAAATTATTTCCAACAGGATTAAACCAAAGATGGATGAGATATTGAATAAGGAACAATCTGGTTTCTTGGCTAATAGAAAAATATTAGATTCCATTGGGGTTACTCGGGAGTGTCTACATTCCATCTAGACTAAGAAACTGGATGCATTAATTCTTAAGATGGATTTAGTGAAAGCATATGAATAAGTGAGATATTTGTTTTAAAAGATTGCGACTCCTCCATATTGGTATTCCTTTGGCAGTGATCGATTGGATCATGGCATGTGTATCCTCTGCATGTTTTGTTGTCCTTGTAAATAGCTCTCCTACAAATTTATTTAAATCTTCCAAGGGGCTCAAGGAAGGATTCTAACTCTCCCCCATACTTTTCCTGCTGGTTATTGAAGGCCTCAGTAGAATGATTATTGATGCTAAGAATGAAGGCAGATTGTCATGTATCAAGCTTGCATCTTCTTATTTTATCACACATTTTCTATTTGTTGATGATGTGGTTTTATTTGGTAAAGGTATTGTGGAGGATTGGGTTACATTCTTAGAGATAATAATCTTATTTTGTGTTTCTACTAGTATGTAGGTGAGCTCTAATAAATCTTGGTTTCTCAAAAATGTTGTTCATGTAGACTCTTTTTCTCAAGTTGTTTCTCTATTCCCCTTCAGAGCTGATGATATTGAGGGTGGTTTCAAATAATTAGTTTATTATTTGAAGCCTAACAATTACAAGATTGCAAATTGGATGTGGTTGGTTAAGAAAGTTGGAAAAATAATTGGAAACTAGTTTTATAGGATGTTATCTTTAGGGGGTAGACTCACCTTGGTTCGATTTGTTTTAGTAGGGATTTTTGTTTCAAGGTTATCTTTAGAAAAAGTGCCTCATGAATCTAATTAGCTTCAGAAAATGTTCAATTTTCTTTGGTCTTTTACTGCTAAGGGTGAAAAGATGCATTTGGTTAGATGGAACAGGTTATCTCTACCAAAGTCTATGGAGGGTTGGGATATAAAAAACTTGCACTGGTTCAGTCAAGAATAACATTTGAAGAGCTTTTGGCATGGTATTTTTTGTACAGGACTGTGGAGTGATGTACTCATAGCTAAATATCTTAAAGACAAGTCAGTGGTTCAATGGCTTAGAAATCCAAATAAATATATTAAGGGGGTTTCAAAGTTCTAGAATGGTTTTCTAAGGGCCTTTCCTTGGTTAAGCAATTGGTTATCTTGGAGAATTGAAAATGGGTCTCAGGTGCTCATTGGGGTGGATCGACCTTTCATTGGGGGGTATGAATCTTATATTATTTCCACCTCCCTTATGGAATATCTTGTGGAATTTGGTTTATGTACTCTAGATCATATTAGAAGACCAAACTGGCTGAGGTTTTCTAGTTCTTACTATATTCTTGCTGAGAATTTGAGTATGCAAGGGAAATGGGTAGTTGAATGGAATGCATATATTAGTTCCTTAAATAGAGCAATTATTGGATTAAATGATGAGGATGATCTTTTAGTTTGGACCTGGAATAGGTCATATGGTCAGGTGAATGCAAAAATTGCTTATGTTTCTATCTCTCAGTTGAATTATGGTGAGTTAAAGTGGTGGTATGATAAATTATGGAAGTGGGGCATCCCATTAAAACTCAAATGATTTTTCTAGCTATGTTTATAAAATTATATTTTGACTTGGGATAATCTAGTAAGGAGGGGATGGGCTGGTCCAAACATCCGTATTCTTTGCAAACTGAATGGGCTGGTACACTGTTCTTTCTGCAAAAAGATTTGGATGGCAATTTTTGAGGAATTGCATATTTCTCAAGAGTGGGGCTCATCTACCATTGAAGATCATTTTGGGCATTGGATGGAGAAATTTTACAGTCACAAGCTTCTTCCAATATTTATAAGTTGGGGCATTTGGAAATCAATGAATTATGCTATATTTGAAAACAAATTTCCTAATGTTGATGTCGGTAGTATGAGAATTATGGGCCTATACAAAGAAGTTTAAACAAGGTAAAAATATAAGAGGCCTCGACAAATATCTACTCATTTTATATCATTTCACTATGCAGTAGGATACTGTCGGTAAAATTATATGTTAATTAATTTCCAATATTAAATTGTCAACACGGGGCTCGTAAGCTTCGAGCTACAAGCACTATATGTGCAAGGTCAAAGGTTAACCTAATCTAGTCTAGTACTGACAAACACACTCTAATGTGAAAATGAATTACAAACTAATTTTAAACTACAAACTAATACTAATTTCAAATTGCAAACTTTTAACCCTAAATTAAATAAAATACCTAAATTATAACCTCATTGAAAATCAAATTAACATTACACATAAAATACCTACATAACATCTAAATTACTCATTTACCAAATTAATATAAATTAAATAAACTAAATTGTGACTCATATAAATTTCCAACCAAACAGGGAAATAAACAAAATGCTAAAAAGTCAAATCAAATCTTTAAATTGAAACATATATAAAAATGCTAATTAAATTAAAATAAACAAGCTATCACTTACTGTTTCACTCAACACAAACTAAATTTATAAAACATATAATTTAATTGTTGTGATCATAAAACTTTCATACCATCTACCTAAAACAAAAGGAAAACTTTTAATTCAAAGCCTTAAATGAATTCAAATTGACTTTTTAATGAACTGGAAATTAACTTTTTTAAATGAACTGGGTATGAACCTTTCAATTGGACTTTTTAATTCAAACCGCATCAAATTT
This sequence comes from Larix kaempferi, assembly GCA_027924585.1. Lineage (NCBI taxonomy): Eukaryota > Viridiplantae > Streptophyta > Pinopsida > Pinales > Pinaceae > Larix > Larix kaempferi. The sequence goes on along the minus strand of BSBM01000426.1, from coordinate 12,415,187 downwards.
GGAATTCGTGGCTTGAACCTTGAATGTATACATAAACAAATTATGGGTGAGTTGAATTATACGACAGGCTTTAAACATTTGAATTGTTGTGGAGTTATATTGAACATTTTTAATCGCTTCTCACAGTTCAACCTGTTACGGTGAAGGTCAAACCAACGTACTCTGTTAGATTTAAATGAACATCAATCCGAAATCAACAACAATTGCATTTATCGTATATCATTCCCGTGCCAATCCAAAACAAAAAAACGTCAATGAAATATACAAAGCATTCGTAAACTAACCTGCTCTGAATAACCAAGAACTGGAGAACAAAAATGACATCTACAGGGAAAAAAACAGAGTCTTACAAAATTGCAGAGACGAATTAAAGCCAGATCCAGAGGATGGCCAGTCCTCAAGAACTTCACACACAATCTGTACAAGTAATCGACCTCCGGAGACCTATTCTATATTGAAGAAAGAAACTGAGTTACATAATTAATCAGAAATTTGCTCAAGCTCTTCTCTCCACCCCGTGCCATTGCTACCTCTGAGTTTTTATAATATTTACATGGGTGGGGAATCCAAATATTTAGTTTCCACAAATTTAATACAATTTTCTAAAATAAAAACTGTTCAACAAGCTGTGCTGGATTCTTGGGATATTGGTTAAGCTGACTATTAATTTAGCTCCCAAAATAGTGTAGAATTGTTGAATCGGTTATTGGATTGATTGCTAGATGGGTTCTATCTGTTGATACCTCGGGATGACCTCCTCGTAAATGAAACCTCGAACCATCAACCTGTCTTGTGATTTCCACGATCCGTGATGCCTGTGGCTGTCATCAAATACAATCCATTATATTCGGACTTGCATAATCTCCTCCTCGTGATCTGTAATAAAACCTGCATATGAAATAACAATTCGTTAGTTTAAAACCAAATGAATTATTTAATGGCATAAAGTAATAATTCATGGAAACTCTTGTTTGTTTATAGCATGGATATATGCCACATTATATTTCCTTTATCTTATGTTATTAAATGGCATACCCACTATCTATCTATCTATATATTGGCTTTTCCATGTTATAAGATTTAAACAATTAATTAATCATTTGCTATCATTTTCCATGGTTAAGTCATATCCCAAATGAGTTTTAAATTTTAATTAAGTCATATCCCAAGTGAAACATATGAATGGTTTTCAGGATGGTTACTTAAATTATTAAATAGTTAATTGGTTATGATTCATATTAAATTTTATTTATTAGTATTTTAAATTTAAAATAGATTTTTAGTAAAAAGGTAAAATAATAATTATCTTAATGTTTTTCATTTTTAATTATTTTAAATTTAAAACACTGTAAAATAGTGAATCAAAACTTCAACATTAATCCATGATTTTGATTTGCATATGCAGATACATGGGACCAACAAGAACCAGAAGATAAAGGTAAGTTAAACTGATAAGAAACATGTTTTGAAACATCATCAAACCTAGTGCGGAGCTTAGGTTCAGATGAAGTACCGAAATGCTTATCATTTACACAATATTGCATTTAATACATAAAAAAAAACAGGTTAGGCTTCTTTTACATTTAATGGTTTACATTGATAAAATAAAGTAAGTGATAGCTTCATTAAACATAGATGTACTAAATTATGGGTGGATGAGTTAGGAAAGTAGCGAAAATGAAGTCATGAAAAATGGACAATTTTTGGAGCCCAACATCCCCCAGACCGAGGATATGGCGCGTCCTCGAGCCATCAATAAATTGAGACTGGGTTGTATTTTTTTATATGTCAACACTTCGGATCAACAACACTCATAAAGAAATTCCAGGAAGCCATATTTATTATTCTAAAGAAAACTAAAACCCCTTTTGAGAAAAAAGAAGTATTAATGCCATGTTATGATAATGATCAAAACACTTATAAATTAAGATTAGAAATATCCCATGCGTACAATTTCATCAATTAATAACAGTTCTCATGAAGACCATATAGGTTATAATAGGGGATTTTCCTTCATAAGGATATTGAAATCCTAGAATGTATTTAAAGCCCATAGGAAACCAGTCATCCCTATTTAACTTTCAAAGGCTTATTGTCATTCAAGTGATATTGATAAAATGCGCATTTGAGTTTATTAGACTCCTAAACTTATGGGTCCCACTTCTAGGATAGTAACATCCTAGATATAGTATGAATTAAATGACATGGTCTTAAGTTCAACTTATGGACATTCTCAAATGACATTTAAATAAATGATTGTCTTAACCATGTATATATGCACTCAGGGTTTTTATTTGATTGAGCTATGTGCATAACAATGTAATTATGATTACTCTTTTACACTGCATAGCCCCGCTGCCAGCGAGCCTGTTTAGTACCTCGGCGGGTTTGCTTGTATTTACCGAACTTCCTTATTTATGATTTTACTCAGCATGGACCCACTACCAGCAGGCCTGTTAAGTACCCCGACGGGTTTGCCTCGTAATTATGATTATTTTAAAAAGATATTAATGTATGTGGAAGCCAGTTGGTACTAGAGTATATTAATTCTGCTAAGCACATAACTCAAAATTTAAATTTAACCCATGAGTAACATTATTTATAATAGCCTTAAATTATAATTCATGTCAAAAGAGAATGACCTAAAGTTGTTCTCTAGTCCCTAAGTCGATCTTCGTCATATAAGTTTCAGTAGTGTTTCTCCTCAAGTAGGAATGTCACTTACTCTCCTGCTACTATTCGATAAAGATGCTTAAATAACAAACTTTGATAATGAATCTAGGATGTACAACTTACTTATGGGAATTACTATGTAGACCTTAAAGTTGGCCTAGAGCAACTGTTCTAATGATTAGTCGACAATATGCATGTATGAGAAGGATTTTTAAATTGTTTTGGTTTATCCATTAACATTATCTTCTTCTTAGTTCTTTTATTGAAAAATAAAACAAAAAGTGAAGTTGCAGTAATTTCTAACATAAACATGCAACTCTTTATTTATATACACATTTTCCTATTCTACCTAAGAACAAAGAAAATATTTGTATTCAAGTATATGAGCTCTTCCAATGTAACCAAGTGTGACGCAAGATGAAAAACATACCTATATCCACATATGAAAAAGTTAAAGTAGTGATTACCTTAATGTGGAGAACCAACCGACTTACTTGCTTTTGCAACAGAAGGTGTTGAAGGAGGTGTTGGTTGTGGAGCCTGATCTCCGGATTTAGAGATATTATTATTCAACCGTGTTTGTACCCCAGCTTTATATGATATGTAAAAAGGACTATACACTCACTCCAACGGGGGGGGTGTGGTGGAGGGCGAAGCCTCCCCCCACTGGGGTATAAACCCGAAGGAAATTTTTGGGGTTGTTTTACGAGCCCATGGTTTTGGGTAACCCGTGGTATTTTCCCATTGTATCTCCCTTATAAAAGAAATATATTGTAATACGGCTAGGGTTGATGTATTAGGTTTTATGCATTGTAAAGATCTCTGAGATCAGAAAGAGAGACTGTGAGACAGTGAAGAGGAAGTGCAGCGGTTGTGTTGCAGTTTGTATCCCTTCACTTTGTTGGATGGAATAATAATAAGGACTGGCAACTTCAGTGTGGACATAGCCCAAGTTGGGTGAACCACGATATATCTGTGTCTCTCTTGTAATGTGTGTTTGATTATATTTGCATTTATGTTTATTACTGTTGCTCTGCGATCCTGTTTTTCTAACAATTGGTATCAGAGCCAAAGGTCTAGTTGGCAGATAAACCCGTAGGAAGCTAGGGTTTCTGGTTCGAGTGGGAGCAATGGCGGAAGAAGGAAAGTTTAAGGTCGAGAAGTTTAATGGACAAAACTTCTAGTTATGGAAGATGCAAATGGAGGACTATCTGTACCAGAAGGATCTATTCCTGTTGTTGGGAGGAAGAGCAAAGCAATCGGCGGCTATGAAGGACGAAGAATGGGAGGTTCTTGACAGAAAGGCATTGGGAAAAATATGGTTGTCCCTGGCTTCATCGGTGGCTTTCAATATCTCAAAAGAAATGACAACAGAGGGTTTGATGAGCGCATTGGGTAAGCTATATGAAAAACCCTCGGCCTCCAACAAGGTATTTCTAATGAAGCATTTATTTAATATGAAGATGTCTAAAGGTGGATCTGTTACTGATTATTTAAATGAGTTTAATATGGTTACAAATCAATTAAGTTCTGTAAGTGTGAACTTTGATGATGAGGTTAGGGCTCTTCTAATCTTGTGTTCATTGCCAGAAAGCTGGAATAGCTTGGTCATGGCTATAAGTAACTCTATCTCTGTTGATGAATATGTAACTTCAGGATGTATTTCATATATGTATATTGTACTCCTATAGAGATAGTATTATTCCTCTATACGGAAGTGTTTGTATTCCTATAGAGATGTTATTATTCCTCTATACGGAAGTGTCGTCATTTATATTGTAAGTGTCGTAACTTATGCTAGATGGATTATTAGACCACCTTGTTGGGGTCGGCCCTGTATAAGTCATGTGGGTCGAAGGGTTATTAGACCACCCTATTGGGGGTCGGCCATGTGGGTCAAAGGGTTATTAGACCACTCTATTGGGTGTCAGCCCAGTCAGCATTATGTTATGTGGTTAAGTTAAGCCCGACCTAGTAAAGGTTATTAGGCAAGTCAAGTCAAGTATAAATAGAGTGCAGGAGGCACTCTATTTCATTATTCTATTCTCTCTCACACTCTCGGGAGAGTGGCACACTTGTGGAGGAGGAGAAGCTGCTGCTAGGAGATGTCTATCTCTTATGCTTGGGTTGTATCATTGTTCTATCTATCTCTGAGGAAGTTATTGGGGTTTTTCACCTTTATGGTTTTCCCCAAGTAAACTCTGTGTCTCTTGTGTGCTTGCATTATGGTGTCCATGATTAATATGCTGTAGATATGATGTACATGTTGTTCTCTTAGTTAAGATCCTAGATCATATTGAATTAATTCTGAAAAATTAACATGGTATTAGAGCTAGCCTGAAAGAAGGCATGATATGGCATGTATGACACTTGTTGCACTTGCGATGCTAAGGGTTGATATAGAAAAAACCAGTCATCGTAGCACTTTCGCTATAAATAAATTTTGGCAAGGTTTCAGGGTCTGAAAATCGTACAGGGCGAAGCTAAGATCCCCATGTACATTGTGTCCAAAGAAAAACCTCTAAGTCTTTATACTTTGTGATTTATGATCTGTAAAATATAGGGTTTCTGCCTCTTCCAGATCTCAGTCATAAATAGGTGAACTTGAAAAAAAGGTCATAACTTGGGATAGGAAGCTCCAAATGAAATTTTGTAAAAAGTGAAAGGTAGTGCACGGACTGTAATTTCTTAGGTAACGGTTTCAGAGGCCGAAACCGAACCAGTGACACGTGGCACGCCGTACAAGTTGGATCTTCTGTTTTATCCCATAAATAGGTCACATTGCGACACTTGGCATAACTCTCTCTCAGTAAATCCATTTGAGGTCAAACCTATGGGGTTGGAAAGATGACAGGTCGAGTGATCACAAGAAAATTGTTCAAACCCTTTGGATCAAAAAGTTCGGAGTTACACCAGAAACAATCAGTTACATATTTCTATCAAAACAGAATTATTTTTTAGCACCTTCATTCATGGCTTTTGGAATATAGGGTTTTGGAGAAAGTTGGAATTTTTGTAATCGGAGACTATGGCTGAATGCTAATCATCAAAATTGAAATTTAGAGACCAAGATCAGATTTTTTGGTTGGGAAGAAGGCCGGGCTTGATCAGACCCTAGTTCAGGACTTTGAGTGGAAAAGTGGAAAATTAGGGCTTCTGCAAAAATGGAAATTTTTGAAATCTATGACCACGGCTGGAAGCTCCTCAGAAAAATAGAAGCTTAGAGCTTTGGATCGAACCTTTTGATTGGGAAGAAGGGTGGGATTTATCAAACCCTAGTTCTAGGTCATGTCTAGTGAATCCAGAAGTTTCAAAGGCAAATTTGAGGGGTGAAACTTTGCAATTTTCAAATTATGAGTATACCATCTTGATTAGCTCATCAAAGCGCATATTTCTATCCTTTCAGAAGTTTGAAATTCAAAGATTGAATTTTTAGGGTTTCTTTGACAAACCCTAATCCAGATCCAGTTCCTGCAAATCAAGTGGATTGGGTTAATCCTAGAAGAGAATGGATTGGTCACCTGCATAAATGAAGAAGTTCCTGTTTCAGAGGGAGATGAGGCTAAGGCCTTACATAAGAAGATTACAAGCAATCTTGACAGGTATGACTCATCCAGGTATGTTTCGAGATTTGTTCATGATTAAGTTTAATGGTATGTTTGTCTTCATGTTATTACGGTTAGTATAATCTTGATTAAATTTAGACCTGTCGTATCACCTTAATAAAATTATAAATGCGTGATAGAAGATATTCATTGATTAAGGGTGTTGACACTTATGATTGTACTAATGTATTATGGTGCTATATGAGGTTTATGTTGTCCACTAACATGAAAGGTACACCAAGAAAGACAAATCATGTTCTAGTTCAAGAACATATGATCATGATGACATGAGGACAAAGATTCATCCATTGTCATGAATCACTTAGAAGATCTATTTGCGAGGTATGTATAACTTGGTTCTATAATGGTTAACCTATGAGATATGCAGGTTACTAGCACAAGTCATTGAAGAGAACAAGAAGACATCATGTGGGTATCTTAGACATAACTAGTTAACATACCAATCCAGATATGTTTTTCCTATATCAAGTTAAGAATCCTACCTTGTGTTAGGATCCCTTATATAAGTATACTTGGTATGATTGGTTATGTTTATTCATAAAGTTAGAAATGTAAGTAATCAAGGGTTTATGCATTTTATGTCTCTTATCTTGATTAATGATTTAACTAACCAGAAGAGTCATATGATCAAATAAGAATATGCATGAGTAAAAGAAGACTTCCCTGAAACCTTGAATACTAATGTTTATTATCTGTGTTTGAAATGATCATGACTATACATGTTTAAGATTATTGTGTTTTGATAGTATTAAGTTTATACTAATGAATGTGTGATTATGTATGAGACCTCGAGGATAACACAATGATGATACTAATAAGCATGCATAGTGATGGATATAAGTTCAAGGACAGGTAATCCAGGAAGCAAATATCAAGAGGGAGCACACTCCAGTTGTTCTTGCAAGGAAGCAAAGATCAAGAGGGAGCACACTCCAGTTGTTCCTGCAAGGAAGCAAAGATCAAGAAGTAGCACACTTCAGTAGTTTCTACAAGGATGCAGATATTTAGAGGGAGTTGACCACTTCTCACAATCCACATCATAATGGAGTTGCAGAAAAGAAGCAAAGACTGAGAGGGAGTCAACCCAACAAACAAACAAAGATAAGTATTTGAATTATCATTCCTTGCATATTTTATTGTTTAAATAATACGGTTCAATAATGTATATACTCATGTTCTTAGAATTAGGTTGTGTATTATGCATATTAGAATAGTTGCATTGATGAACAGTATAGTACTAATATACATGGGTAAGTGGCCTATGGCACTGTACAACATTCCATTTCTACTTATCTATAATCAAACCTCTTTGCTGACATGTTGGGAGTTGTGCACACTCTTAACAATGTTCTGGTAGAGAATGGAAGGCATTTAGAAAGTTACGGGATATGGATAAATGTTGTATTGAAGCATTGGCTAAGATAATTGCATGACTATATGACATATTTCTTTATGTGTAAGAATTTGTTCTGAAAACTATGAGATGTTTTCTAATCATGCAATTTAACTTATTGTGTAGGAAAGATCGTATACCATCACCTACAAAAGAAGGACTACAACATTTGTTCAGCAACAAAGTTATCTATTGAAGATATTGAAGTTCCCAGGATCTGGGAAGAATGCCATGATCGAGGAGTACCAATCGATCATGAAGATGTTTAGGATGCAGTCCCAAGACCTGAAGGGGAGTCTGTAGTGATTTCCAAGAGGATCTACAAGATTAAGCATGCTGTAGGTGGTAGTATAGAGACTTTTGCTCCTGTAGCCAGATACACTTCCATTAGATCCGTACTTGCTCTGGCTGTAGTGATGAAATGGAAGATACACCAGATGGATTTCAAGACAACTTTCTTGAATGGTATAGTTGAAGAAGAAGTGTATGTGGAGAAGCCACTTGGTTCTGAGACACATGACAGGGAGTCATATATGTGCAGAACTTGGTATGGTAGCTTTCTATCCAGTTTAGGCTTTACCAAGAGCAAAGCGGATTCCAACCTTTACTACAAGGTTGAGGAAGGCAATCCAGTGATAGATTGATTGTCGACATGCAATAGAATCTTGATTCCAAGTTCGAGATGAACTTGTGGATGATGCACTATTTTCTAGGTATGGAGGTGTGGCAGAGTGCAAATGAAATCTTCCTTGGACAAGGGAAGTATGTAGTAGATATCCTGAAGAGGTTCAGGATGATGAACTGCCAGGACATGGCCACACCTATGGCATCAAACCTGAAGCTTCTGTGTGATGCTTCATCTGAGCCGATTGATATCACTATGTATCGTCACATGATTGGGTCCTTGATGTACTTCACAAACACGAGACCAAATATTTGCTTTGCGGTGAACACATTGAGCCAGTTCCTGACGGATCCAAGGAGTGTTCACCTGGTTGTTGTAAATCATATTCTGAGGTACCTGAAGGATACAGTTGATTATGGGCTCAAGTATGAAGCGAATCAAAAGTTTAACCTGCAGGGTTATGTTGATTCAAATTGGGCAAGAAGTGCTGCAGATAGGAATAGTACATCTGGGTGTTGCTTCAGTATGGGATCAAGTATGATCTCTTGGTTTAGCAGGAAGTAGTCCTACGTAGCACTGAGTACAGCCAAAGCAGAGTATGTTGCAGCATGTTCGGCTAGTTGTGAGGCAGTATTGTAACATCCCTCAATTTTGACCCCAATTATTATTATCATTAATATTATTATTATTGTAATTGTAATCATTCTGGTGAGGAGCTCAAGGCCAAGGCCCCACCAGAGAATGATGTGTGTTATGGTATCTACTTACTTAAATTGTAGACCTAGGTCATTAAAAGTTATGAGTGTTGTCGTAAGCACTTAAGTTAAGTTATCGGTTAAATCCTAGTAAAGGATACCAAAGACACCTTTTAGTTTCCGAAAGGTGGTGAAAGGATTTCTAAAGACCTAATGATCAACACTTGGATAACTATTTTATCCTAAGTAAGCTATGACCCTAGCTAAGCAAAAAGGAGAGGGGCATTCATTACTTTAAAGAGACAATTAAAAGATGCATATATCATTAAAATAATATATATATATATATATATATATATATATATATATATATATAATAGAAGAAGGTTACTCTCCTCATTTTTGACAAACAAAAGAGGAGTGGGATGCATATGAATAATATGTATAATAAGGACAACAAACCATTATTATGGAAGGAAAAAGAAGCTTACTTTATAGAGGGTTAGTATTTGAAGTAGAAAGTTATACTTCTAACCTTTGATAAAACTAAAAGGAGTCAATCCTTAATCCCTAAAATAGAACTTGAATAACTATGTATAAATAAAACTAAGGGTCTAGATGACACAACCACTTTTGAAAAATATGAAGATGTTATGTGTTACATATGGTATCAACACCAAAGAGGTGGAAACAAATTATGAACATACCTATGTAAACCATAACTTATCTCATAATGAGAATAAGTTATATTACTAAGTTAAACCTTGGATTGTAGTATGAATCACTATATTTGATACTTTGAAAGTAATAAGGAGTGACATTTATAATTATGAGTGGGAAACAATAAAATCCTTATAAAGGTACATATGTAACTGGTAACTACATACCCATTCTTTCGCTTAATTGATTGATGTCAACTACCGCCTTTCAGGATGGGTAACGGTTGTTGTATTGGACTTAAATTCTAGTTTCCATGATCTCCCCACGATCTCTTTAAAAAGCTTGGCGTTAACAGACCTAGCTGAGGATTCCTTGGAAACTGGTTTTGAGATTTATTTATTTATTAAAGATAAAATGTAGTGGCATTTTTGGTGGAAGTTTTAGGGAGAAAATCCTGCAAGGTTGTCTCCATAATGGAGAGGTTGGTTTTAGGGTATCGCCACTCGTTGAAATCCAGTTGCCAAGTGCAACTACTCAGAATGCCATTTGTCTCATTCTAACCGACATCTGTCATCTCAACTAAACTTCGGGTCACCTTCATAAGAAGGAAGTTAATTTGTGTTTGAGGACGGGGGGGGGGATGCTGTATTTCCTTGAAAACTCGGTAGCATGGCCTCTGCGAATGCGCAGAGCCACTGTAAGTTACTATCGACGATCTCGGTGGTCGGAAGTTATTAGAGGGATCACGTCGATGGAGTTAAGGAGAATATCGAATGAACACGGGTCTGTGCCTCTGCGTTTTAAACTGGTGCTATCTCTGAGGACGGGGAATGCTTTAAGCTGAAGGGAGACCCCTGCGAATGAAAACTCTCCGTGAAAGGATGAGATCCATTTCAGGCGAAGACAGGAGTGACTTTTGAGATAAGTATTACCCTAAAATGACTATAGGAGGATAGCTTTAAGAAGAAATTGTTGCTAGAGTTTAAACTCCGTATTACATTATGCATTGTCGTCTGCTTAAATCTGTACGGATACGTTTTACACACCGTAGTTTTCTCAGAGTGGAATTCCGTATCTCAGTATCCATTGTTGCCTGCCTCTTTTAGATACTTTTGCATGTCAGTAATTCTCCTCGGTGCCTAAGGGCAGAAGGGTTGGCCAACTTGGTCGAGCAAATCAAATCTCGGTACTGTTTGTTTTGAATAGATCCTGTTCTGCGATAGAAAGGGAAGCTCTGCGGATAGAGGAAAGCCATCTCGGTGTTAGAATAGATTCACCTCTATAATCGATGGAGAGAGTGACCCATAGGACTTGGTTAGAATTGCGATCTATGCATCTGACAAATTCCAATAGATCACATGCTCTGTTAAAGCGACCTATGCAATAGATGGAGAGAGTGATCCATTCTTTGGTACGCTTTCGTCTTAGCAGAGATCATGATCCGGTGAGTGGACTTTACATTCTAGTAATTGATAGTATTTTAGTTGGAAAATATTGTGCTTACCTTGATTAATAGCGATCCTGATCCAAATGTTGTCTGCTGGTAGACAATCACCGTGTTTACTTAATTAATGCTTGCTGGTAGAAAGTCGCTTGGTTATTGGTTGTTGGGTTAAAAGCACCACGATCTGCTTACATTTCATATGCCAGTTTGAAAATCATTATTTCTGCTTAGATATTGTTTACTGGTATGAAAACATAGTGATCTACTTCTTTAGGTTTTATTGTTGTTTCAAGAGAGAGTTCGGATGAGAGAACTACCTCATCTGTCTTTATAAGAGCAGCCTCAATCTCGTTTTCCCTGAGAAGCGATTTCCATCTTTTATCTAAAAGAACGACCGCGGTATGTAGTTACTGGTCAGATTAACTATATGAATATTTGCATGTATGTTTGATGGAAATGGATTTCATAGAGGATAAGCCATATCTGCATTCCTTATTGATAGGAGTTTATTTTGATAGATACTCAGTATGAAAATATCTCGGTATGCCGTCAAAAAGCTGTGTTGTATAGTTCCTGAAGATCTCTGACATTGTCTTTTGTAAAAGCTTGAATAAACCCTAAATGCTTGTACGTTGCCGATTAGCTTCGTTTTCTTTAGGATCGGTATAGTGGGTGAAATTGTGTTCATCTCTTCTGCCTATGCATGAATGAAAAGCTTAAAAATGATCTGTATGCTGACATAATTGTAGTTTAAGATCCTCTTCTATTTAGAATTTCTGTCACGTTTTTCGTTAAGTGTAGATTCAGCCTGGGAACTCTGCTACGACTTCGCCTTGTTTCGGCTTTATGATCTTTGTTTATCTTATGTTATCTTTTCCAGATCATAGGTCTTAGTGGTTGAAGAAATCATTTTCCAAAAATGTTAATCTCTATGTAGATTTAAAATGTAAACTTAATACTACTGTCCTTGTATTGTTGAAATCGGTTAACTTCTGTAATGACTTGATCCCGGTATATTTTCATTGTTAAATGATGATCCCTGTCATAGATAACGTCCAGCTTCGGCGGATCTCTGTGCGAACAGAGATCGGGGTTCATACTTATTTATACCTTGCATTGGGGAATTTATGGAATCGTGTTTTCGTTGATATGTTGCTTCCTAAAATCATAATAATCCTTGGCGATGGTTATGCTACATTGGGTTCAATTGAAACCTATTGATTTCTCTGTTTATTTATGCCTAGTGCCAACGAAGACCCATTCTTCTCACCATGTGGAATGTCTGTCATGCCAGAAACGTTTTCTGTTGTATTGAAATAGTAGATTATGATATATAGTTGCAATTACAAAAATATAATCCATGTAGATCTCTGCATAGGATGAATGCTGCCATGACTAGCGTAGACCTCTGCATATGTTGATTGTCTTTTTGTGCTAACGTTTGTTCATGCCAGCGACTTGGTCTAGTTTTGGATTTTTGTCTCTTGAAATCATGATCTCTGTGTGGAGATTCATGGAAGAATCCATCGTTATGCTTTAATATTTTCTATCTTTGAAATCGTGATGATATGTGACATAGTTATCTGTATTTTGTTTTATTATAATCTGCCTTTATATTAAGGGGAAAAACACTACAACCATTGTAGTTTTCTATTGGTTTAAATTATGTAAATATATATTATACTCTACCTTTCTTTAAAGGAGAAAACGCTGCAAGTTTATTTTAATTTCTCTGTTTTTATACTTTGTGTATTTTACTCTACCAAAGTGAAATCTGGAGAGTGTATGAGGAAGGGTTAGTTAAATATTTTAATCTCGGTAAATGTTCTGTAATATATATATATATAAACATATTTATATATTGTGAAATTACTTTTCCATTATAAATTTGGAGAGCGTTAGAGGAAGGGCTAGTTAAAGAACTTGATCCCTGTTAATGTTCCTGTTACACATTATATGTTCCCGCATCGTGAGGAAAGGAAAGATTAATAGCTTGATCCCTTTTTATATTGTTGTTAAGTGATTACTTTATTTGAAGGATAGACACTTAAGGATATGTGTAAAGTGGATCTTATTTATACAAGAGTATATCTTCATAGAAATGATATTTATTATTGAAATTACTTCTTTTAGTATCAAGAGAATCTTGATGGCTATTTTGACACTTAGGCTAGAATCTTGTAACCTTGGAAATAGCTAGTATTCTGATTATCTTGTAAAAGATTCCTTCAATAAGAGGAATTACTATGGCAACAACTAAAGTTGCAGCTTGTAAACACCATGTTCTCAGAATAAATAAAGATGCACACACTTTTGTGGACTAGCCCGTGTACGGGTGAACCACGTTACTTTTGGTCTCCTGTATATGACTTGATTTTGCATATGTGTGTACTTGTGTTGAAATCGAATGTTTTTATGTGTACCTTGCGAGTTATGTATTCATATATGGATATGTTGATTATTTAAATGAAAAAAAAATGTATTCCTTGGATGTGTCTCATATGAGTCATTAGAAACCCACGGGATGAGTAAATTCAAGTTAGAAATCTTTATATGTAAACAATGATGAATGTGTTAGTTTCTATTTATATCAGGACTATTGGGAAATAATTGATCAATTCTAAATTGTCCACTACAAGATATACATGCCTTCTAAAAATGCATATTAAGACATAATGAAGTTTTTTGTGTTTCCGCAAGATTTAAGAATTGGTTGACATATCAAGTTCAGAATTTATTTAGTTGAAATTTAAAACGTATATCTTTTCCTTGATTAGCATAACGACATTTGTAAACAGTAATAAGTGTCGCAAAGTTTAATTATTTTTGTAAAGAAGTATTTAAAGAAAGTAAACCCACACTTTGTATTTTCGCATATAATTTAGTGGCTTTTTAGGCACTTAGAAAAGTTTTAAATTTTTACGAAATTTTGGGTTCGTGACATATGGTATCAGAGCTGTAGGTTACAACACTTGGGCCTGATGGGCTCAACATGAAATAAATAGGTATGAAAATTGACTAATCAAATTGATCTTTTGTTTCTGGATGCATGGGATTTGAATGAACGAGGAGTTAATGTCATCCAGGTTCAAGGGAGTAAAGATAAGTATCTCAACATTTGAAGGAGGTATGTTATCCTTGTCGAAAGTTTTCTTTGCTGGAAGAAAGATGTTGTACTCACATGATTATCGTGGAATATTTAGTGGAAATAATTTTCGTACATGTGAATGTAACGAATTCTGTATTATGATTTATTAACTTGGTTAACCTTGTTAAAAGAAATAGAAGCACTATAATCTCTTATCGGATTGTTGATTCATAATTTTAAAAGTACTAAATTAGAAGAAATAGATGAGGATATGGAAAACTTAGTTGAATTATGTTATTACCTTGACAGAACAAAGGATTATGAGACATGCCGACTAATAAGTAATTTCATAGAAGTATCATATATTTTCCACATTTTATCAAAGTTTACTACGTATGTTACCTATGAGCATCTCTATACTCCAATGAAGTAAGTTTGTTTGATTAAGCGAAGTCAGTTAAACACCCTCAAATTCAATGCATGATTGTTAGTTTATATAATGCCACTTCATAAATATTTCTTCGTAGATATGTAGAAGATAATCGGGTAAAATATTTGTGAGTAGAAGTAATGGTTACTAATTATTTGATGCACAAGTTATTGAATGAGCATGTATATCATGTTATGGAACTAATGAGTTCAGTTGTTGAACTTTTGAAGCAAGGAAAAATTTTCCTTATACTAACACTTCAGGAGGAGATTTTGGATCACGACCAATGTCATAATCCAAGAGGAACATGGATTATACAACCACTTACATAGATAAGTTGAGCTAAATCGCTCAAAAGTAAGTAATAATTTACTTTTCATTTTTATTTTTACAGGGCTTTATGGATCATGATTGGTGGTAAGACTTATGATTGATGATGTGTTAACATCAAAATGCATAGACTATGATGGTAAATAGATGAATATATTCATTAAATAGTGTGTGGCCATTTTGTCGCATGTGGAATACAAGAAATACTAAATGATTGTTACTAAGTAAAATTCTCGGACTCAAATGAGAAGGTTTGAGAGGAAAATAATATTTCCTGAACTCAAGTAGAGGCTGCATCTGCACTCACTTACTAGCTGTTGCAGGGTGCAACTTCCCTAAAATTGTGGTCATGTTCCCCATGGAAGTGGAACAGAGCAGGTGGGAAGCTCGTTGAATGTTATACTGACCCAAAAGTCCTAGGCAAACTTTATAACCATCGAATTGAGCAGAGGAAGGGCTCACGATTTTTCCTTGTGTTGTTAGAACGGAGCACACAAGAGGTTCTCTGAGGAGACTAAACTTTTTCCTTGTGGTGTTAGAACTGATCCCACAAGAAGATTCGATGAGGGAAAGCTATGTAATGAGTCGCAGAGTAAGACTGTCATATTTCTGCTGTATGCAGAGGTTTTCCGGCTGAGTTATAGAAGACTCATGTTTTGTATGGCCAGTCTTCACGATTGCGGAAATACATAAAGGGTTTTTGTATGGCAAGTCTTCACGATTGCGGAAATACATAAAGGGTTTTTGTATGGCAAGTCTTCACGATTGCAGGAAATACATAAGAGTTTTTGTATGCAAGTCTACATGATTGCGGAAGTACAAAGAGGTTTGGTGATTTCAAAGTACAGTTGAAAGAAATGTTTTATGATATGAGTTAATGATAATGATTGTCTTGTAGCTAGACTACCACATGTATTTATGTGTGAATGTTATGGATGCTAAAGTAAGCAATTATTTCATCAAGGATGAGGATGAATGATAAACATTTGCTATTTTGAAATTTTGTATACTGAAAAATACTGAAAATCTTGTACGAGTTGTACAATGTGCAGGTTACAAATGAAGAGATCTTGCTGAAAATCGCAAAGATGTAAAGACGACCAAACCTTAATGGCAAAAAGTAAGCGAAAGACGATGAATGGACTCAAAAAGACAAATTGTTGAACACCGAGGACGGTGTTATCTTTAAGGGGTGGAGTGTGTAACATCCCTCAATTTTGACCCCAATTATTATTATCATTAATATTATTATTATTGTAATTGTAATCATTCTGGTGAGGAGCTCAAGGCCAAGGCCCCACCAGAGAATGATGTGTGTTATGGTATCTACTTACTTAAATTGTAGACCTAGGTCATTAAAAGTTATGAGTGTTGTCGTAAGCACTTAAGTTAAGTTATCGGTTAAATCCTAGTAAAGGATACCAAAGACACCTTTTAGTTTCCGAAAGGTGGTGAAAGGATTTCTAAAGACCTAATGATCAACACTTGGATAACTATTTTATCCTAAGTAAGCTATGACCCTAGCTAAGCAAAAAGGAGAGGGGCATTCATTACTTTAAAGAGACAATTAAAAGATGCATATATCATTAAAATAATATATATATATATATATATATTAGAAGAAGGTTACTCTCCTCATTTTTGACAAACAAAAGAGGAGTGGGATGCATATGAATAATATGTATAATAAGGACAACAAACCATTATTATGGAAGGAAAAAGAAGCTTACTTTATAGAGGGTTAGTATTTGAAGTAGAAAGTTATACTTCTAACCTTTGATAAAACTAAAAGGAGTCAATCCTTAATCCCTAAAATAGAACTTGAATAACTATGTATAAATAAAAATAAGGGTCTAGATGACACAACCACTTTTGAAAAATATGAAGATGTTATGTGTTACATATGGTATCAACACCAAAGAGGTGGAAACAAATTATGAACATACCTATGTAAACCATAACTTATCTCATAATGAGAATAAGTTATATTACTAAGTTAAACCTTGGATTGTAGTATGAATCACTATATTTGATACTTTGAAAGTAATAAGGAGTGACATTTATAATTATGAGTGGGAAACAATAAAATCCTTATAAAGGTACATATGTAACTGGTAACTACATACCCATTCTTTCGCTTAATTGATTGATGTCAACTACCGCCTTTCAGGATGGGTAACGGTTGTTGTATTGGACTTAAATTCTAGTTTCCATGATCTCCCCACGATCTCTTTAAAAAGCTTGGCGTTAACAGACCTAGCCGAGGATTCCTTGGAAACCGGTTTTGAGATTTATTTATTTATTAAAGCTAAAATGTAGTGGCGTTTTTGGTGGAAGTTTTAGGGAGAAAATCCTGCAAGGTTGTCTCCATAATGGAGAGGTTGGTTTTAGGGTATCGCCACTCGTTGAAATTCAGTTGCCAAGTGCAACTACTCAGAATGCCATTTGTCTCATTCTAACCGACATCTGTCATCTCAACTAAACTTCGAGTCACCTTCATAAGAAGGAAGTTAATTTGTGTTTGAGGACGGGGGGGGGATGCTGTATTTCCTTGAAAACTCAGTAGCATGGCCTCTGCGAATGTGCAGAGCCACTGTAAGTTACTATCGACGATCTCGGTGGTCGGAAGTTATTAGAGGGATCACGTCGATGGAGTTAAGGAGAATATCGAATGAACACGGGTCTGTGCCTCTGCGTTTTAAACTGGTGCTATCTCTGAGGACGGGGAATGCTTTAAGCTGAAGGGAGACACCTGCGAATGAAAACTCTTCGTGAAAGGATGAGATCCATTTCAAGCGAAGACAGGAGTGACTTTTGAGATAATTATTACCCTAAAATGACTATAGGAGGATAGCTTTAAGAAGAAATTGTTGCTAGAGTTTTAACTCCGTATTACATTATGCATTGTCGTCTGCTTAAATCTGTACGGATACGTTTTACACACCGTATTTTTCTCAGAGTGGAATTCCGTATCTCAGTATCCATTGTTGCCTACCTCTTTTAGATACTTTTGCATGTCAGTAATTCTCCTCGGTGCCTAAGGGCAGAAGGGTTGGCTAACTTGGTCGATCAAATCAAATCTCGGTACTGTTTGTTTTGAATAGATCCTGTTCTGCGATAGAAAGGGAAGCTCTGCGGATAGAGGAAAGCCATCTCGGTGTTAGAATAGATTCACCTCTATAATCGATGGAGAGAGTGACCCATAGGACTTGGTTAGAATTGCAATCTATGCATCTGACAAATTCCAACAGATCACATGCTCTGTTAAAGCGACCTATGCGATAGATGGAGAGAGTGATCCATTCTTTGGTACGCTTTCGTCTTAGCAGAGATCATGATCTGGTGAGTGGACTTTACATTCTAGTAATTGATAGTATTTTAGTTGGAAAATATTGTGCTTACCTTGATTAATAGCGATCCTGATCCAAATGTTGTCTGCTGGTAGACAATCACCGTGTTTACTTAATTAATGCTTGCTGGTAGAAATTCGCCTGGTTATTGGTTGTTGGGTTAAAAGCACCACGATCTGCTTACATTTCATATGCCAGTTTGAAAATCATTATTTCTTCTTAGATATTGTTTACTGGTATGAAAACGTAGTGATCTACTTCTTTAGGTTTTATTGTTGTTTCAAGAGAGAGTTCGGTTGAGAGAACTACCTCATCTGTCTTTATAAGAGCAGCCTCAATCTCGTTTTCCCTGAGAAGCGATTTCCATCTTTTATCTAAAAGAACGACCGCGGTATGTAGTTACTGGTCAGATTAACTATATGAATATTTGCATGTATGTTTGATGGAAATGGATTTCATAGAGGATAAGCCATATCTGCATTCCTTATTGATAGGAGTTTATTTTGATAGATACTCAGTATGAAAATATCTCGGTATGCCGTCAAAAAGCTGTGTTGTATAGTTCCTGAAGATCTCTGACATTGTCTTTTGTAAAAGCTTGAATAAACCCTAAATGCTTGTACGTTGCCGATTAGCTTCGTTTTCTTTAGGATCGGTATAGTGGGTGAAATTGTGTTCATCTCTTCTGCCTATGCATGAATGAAAAGCTTAAAAATGATCTGTATGCTGACATAATTGTAGTTTAAGATCCTCTTCTATTTAGAATTTCTGTCACGTTTTTCGTTAAGTGTAGATTCAGCCTGGGAACTCTGCTACGACTTCGCCTTGTTTCGGATTTATGATCTTTGTTTATCTTATGTTATCTTTTCCAGATCATAGGTCTTAGTGGTTGAAGAAATCATTTTCCAAAAATGTTAATCTCTATGTAGATTTAAAATGTAAACTTAATACTACTGTCCTTGTATTGTTGAAATCGGTTAACTTCTGTAATGACTTGATCCCGGTATATTTTCATTGTTAAATGATGATCCCTGTCATAGATAACGTCCATCTTCGGCGGATCTCTGTGCGAACAGAGATCGGGGTTCATACTTATTTATACCTTGCATTGGTGAATTTATGGAATCATGTTTTCGTTGATATGTTGCTTCCTGAAATCATAATAATCCTTGGCGATGGTTATGCTACATTGGGTTCAATTGAAACCTATTGATTTCTCTGTTTATTTATGCCTAGTGCCAACGACGACCCATTCTTCTCACCATGTGGAATGTCTGTCATGCCAGAAACGTTTTCTGTTGTATTGAAATAGTAGATTATGATATATAGTTGCAATTACAAAAATATAATCCATGTAGATCTCTGCATAGGATGAATGCTGCCATGACTAGCGTAGACCTCTGCATATGTTGATTGTCTTTTTGTGCTAACGTTTGTTCATGCCAGCGACTTGGTCTAGTTTTGGATTTTTGTCTCTTGAAATCATGATCTCTATGTGGAGATTCATGGAAGAATCCATCGTTATGCTTTAATATTTTCTATCTTTGAAATCGTGATGATATGTGACATAGTTATCTGTATTTTGTTTTATTATAATCTGCCTTTATATTAAGGGGAAAAACACTACAACCATTGTAGTTTTCTATTGGTTTAAATTATGTAAATATATATTATACTCTACCTTTCTTTAAAGGAGAAAACGCTGCAAGTTTATTTTAATTTCTCTGTTTTTATACTTTGTGTATTTTACTCTACCAAAGTGAAATCTGGAGAGTGTATGAGGAAGGGTTAGTTAAATATTTTAATCTCGGTAAATGTTCTGTAATATATATATATATAAACATATTTATATATTGTGAAATTACTTTTCCATTATAAATTTGGAGAGCGTTAGAGGAAGGGCTAGTTAAAGAACTTGATCCCTGTTAATGTTCCTGTTACACATTATATGTTCCCGCATCGTGAGGAAAGGAAAGCTTAATAGCTTGATCCCTTTTTATATTGTTGTTAAGTGATTACTTTATTTGAAGGATAGACACTTAAGGATATGTGTAAAGTGGATCTTATTTATACAAGAGTATATCTTCATAGAAATGATATTTATTATTGAAATTACTTCTTTTAGTATCAAGAGAATCTTGATGGCTATTTTGACACTTAGGCTAGAATCTTGTAACCTTGGAAATAGCTAGTATTCTGATTATCTTGTAAAAGATTCCTTCAATAAGAGGAATTACTATGGCAACAACTAAAGTTGCAGCTTGTAAACACCATGTTCTCAGAATAAATAAAGATGCACACACTTTTGTGGACTAGCCCGTGTACGGGTGAACCACGTTACTTTTGGTCTCCTGTATATGACTTGATTTTGCATATGTGTGTACTTGTGTTGAAATCGAATGTTTTTATGTGTACCTTGTGAGTTATGTATTCATATATGGATATGTTGATTATTTAAATGAAAAAAAAATGCATTCCTTGGATGTGTCTCATATGAGTCATTAGAAACCCACGGGATGAGTAAATTCAAGTTAGAAATCTTTATATGTAAACAATGATGAATGTGTTAGTTTCTATTTATATCAAGACTATTGGGAAATAATTGATCAATTCTAAATTGTCCACTACAAGATATACATGCCTTCTAAAAATGCATATTAAGACATAATGAAGTTTTTTGTGTTTCCGCAAGATTTAAGAATTGGTTGACATATCAAGTTCAGAATTTATTTAGTTGAAATTTAAAACGTATATCTTTTCCTTGATTAGCATAACGACATTTGTAAACAGTAATAAGTGTCGCAAAGTTTAATTATTTTTGTAAAGCAGTATTTAAAGAAAGTAAACCCACACTTTGTATTTTCGCATATAATTTAGTGGCTTTTTAGGCACTTAGAAAAGTTTTAAATTTTTACGAAATTTTGGGTTCGTGACAAGTATGGCTACAGAAGCTACTGTCTGAGTTATTTGATCTCCCGCTGGAGGCTACTAGTATCTTTTGTGACAACCAGAGTTGTGTAAAGCTGTCTGAGAACCCGGTGTTCCCCGACAGGTCGAAACACATTGAGATCAAATATCACTATATCAGAGATATGGTGCAAAGAGGAGCAGTGAAGCTCCTGTATGTTGTGACGGATGAGCAGATTGCAGATGTACTGACGAAGCCACTAGCTAGAGTGAAGTTCGAGTACTTCAGAGAGAGGCTTGGTGTTCTTCAAATTTACGACACTTTGAGGAAGAATTGATGGAGACATTTGCTGAAGCCATTCCAAGCATGTTGGAAGGAGGATCCTTCACATGGCTGTGGATGCAAGCGCTGGATGATGAGCATCAAGATGATGCTCCAGTTACTACTCTGTATGCATCATGGTGGATACTTGTATGGTCAGGTTGACCATGTATGTTGATACATATCAGGTAGATACATTGTATGATCAGGTGGATCATGTATTTACATATGTATCAGGTGGATACTTGTATGATCAATGTGATCATGTACTTATGTATGTATCAGCTGGATACTTGTATGATCAGTGTGATCATGTACTTATGTATGTATCAGGTGGATGCATTATGTATATCAGATGGATGCATTGTATGATCAGGTGGATCATGTATGATATGTATCAGGTAGATACTGTGTATGCATCAGATGGATATATTGTTTGATCAGGGTGATTGTAGATGACGAGCTTCAGGATGTTGCTCTAGATGATATGCATCAGGTTGATGCTATGATGATCGGGATGATCACAGATGACGAGCTTCAGGATGTCGCTCCAGATGATACGCATCAGGTTGATGCTATGATGATGATCAGGTTGATCATGTGATGATGTACATCAGGATGATGTATTGTGAGTATCGGTTTGATACTCTGTGGCCGTGGATAGGTTGTACAGGTAGCATAGAAAAGATCCCGGGAGATCCTATAGTCTACGCTAGGATGCTCTTTTGAGGTTTTTCTATAGGTAGCATAGAAAAGATCCTTTAAAAACCGGACAGGTAGAGCAGTGTGCTCGTAACATCCTGGGTTGCTCTATCGAGATCCTATAGTCTGCGCTAGGATGCTCTGAGCAGGTTTTGCTATAGTTTCGCATAGAAAAGATCCTTTAAAAACTAGACAGGTAGAGCAGTGTGCTCGTAACATCCTGGGTTGCTTTATCAAGATCCTATAGTCTGCGCTAGGATGCTCTGAGTAGGTTTTGCGAAAGTTCACATAGAAAATATCCTTTAAAATCCGGACAGGTAGAGCGGTGTGCTTGTAACATCTTGGGATGCTCTATCGAGATCCAGACAGGTAGAGCTGTGTGCTCGTAACATCCTGGGATGCTCTGAGTAGGTTTTGTGAAGATCAACATGTAAAAGAAGCTATAGTCTGCGCTAGGTTTTGTTGATGCACGTAATCAGGCCTGGGATCCACAGTATGGCCATTGATGATGAAGACTTGCAGGTGGTGGGCCTACATCTAGTATGAAAAAGGACTGGCTCTATAGAACTTCTATGACGAGTAGATTCAGAGATTGATTGAGATAGCAGCAGCAGTGACGATGATGATTATCCAGTGACAATGATCCAGAGAAGAAGACTTGTGCTAGAAGACCTGTGTTGAGAAATACCTTCCTAGTTAAAAGGGAGTGTTGATGAAAATTTAACTTCGGAATGTATTTCATATATGTATATAGTACTCCTATAGAGATGGTATTATTCCTCTATACGGAAGTGTTTGTATTCCTATAAAGATGTTATTATTCCTTTATACAAAAGTGTCGTCATTTATATTGTAAGTGTCGTAACTTATACTTGATGGGTTATTAGACCACCTTGTTGGGGTCGGCCCTATATAAGTCATGTGGGTTGAAGGGTTATTAGACCACCCTATTGGGGGTTGGCCATGTGGGTCAAAGGGTTATTAGACCACCTTATTGGGTGTCGGCCCAGTCAGCATTATGTTATGTGGTTAAGTTAAGGCCGACCTAGTAAAGGTTATTAGGCAAGTCAAGTCAAGTATAAACAGAGTACGGGAGGCACTCTATTTCATTATTCTATTCTCTCTCACACTCTCAGAAGAGTGGCACACTTGTGGAGGAGGAGAAACTGCTGCTAGGATATGTCTATCTCTTATGCTTGGGTTGTATCATTGCTCTATCTATCTCTGAGGAAGTTATTGGGGTTTTTCACCTTTATGTTTTTCCCCAAGTAAACTCTGTGTCTCTTGTGTGCTTGCATTATTGTGTCCATGATTAATATGTTGTAGATATGCTGTACATGTTGTTCTCTCAGTTAAGATCCTAGATCATATTGAATTAATTCTGAAAAATTAACAGTCTCTGGTTCAAACACCTTGAAATTTGATGATGTTATTGGTGTTATTCTTAGCGAGGAAATGCGAAGGAAAAACACAGGTGAGACATCAGGTAATGCATTGACCATGGAGACCAGGGGAAGACAAAAGGAGAGAGGAACGAGCCAAAGTAATCGTGGGAACTCTAAAATGGGAAGATCCAAGTCCAGACTGGGAAAGATAGAGTGCTGGAACTATGGAAACAAAGGACATCTGAAGAAAGACTGCAGATCTCTAAAGAAGAAAGGAGATGCACAAAAGAAAACTACCCAAGAAGGAAATGTAGCAAGTGATGTGTTACAAGATGCTTTGACTCTTTCATTAGATAATACTAGTGATAATTGGGTAGTAGATTCAAGGGCTTCATGCCATGCTACACCCCAGAGGAAATACTTTCATGATTATGTTCCAGGCGATTTTGGACATGTTTTATTGGGTGATGATGAGCCATTTAAAATTGTTGGAATGGGTAAGGTATGGATAAAAATTAAGAATGGAACTGACTGACTGTTAAAAGATGTTAGGCATATTCCTGCTATGAAAAGAGATCTGATCTCAACAGGGTAGTTGGGAGATGGCGGTTGTCTATCTACATTTGGAGAAAAGTGGTGGAAGATCACTAAATGATCAATGGTGATAGCAAAAGGAGAGAGGGTAGGTACGTTGTATTTATGTCCTCATAATACTGACCATTCTATCTCTTTAGCTTCCACAGGAACAGATACAGCATTGTGGCATCATAGGCTTGGCCACATGAGTGAGAAGGGGATGTAGATTCTCCACTCAAGGAAGTTGCTGCCAAATTTGAAGCAGGTAAGTTTTGAATTTTGTGAGAACTGTGTTTATGGAAAACAGAAGAGAGTCATATTTCTCAAGGTTGGGAAATAGAAAAAAAATGAAAAGTTAGAGCTAGTGTATATAGATGTATGGGGACCGGCTCAGGTACAATCTCTTGGTGGCTCTCATTATTATGTTACATTTATTGATGATGTAACTAGGAAAACTTGGGTTTATTGCATTAGACAGAAATCTGATGTGTTTGCTACTTTTAAGAAGTGGAAAGCTTTGGTTGAGAATGAGACAGGAAAAAGGTTGAAGTGTATCAGATCTGATAATGGAGGTGAGTACTGTGGCAAGGAGTTTGATAGTTACTGTTCATACCATGGTATTCGTAGAGAGAAAACAATCTTAGGAACACCACAAGAAAATGGTGTGTTAGAAAGGATGAACAGAATGATCATGGAGTGTGCAAGGTGTATGAGACTGCATGCAGAGTTGCCCTTACAGTTTTTGGCAGATGCTGTAAATACTGTTGTTTATTTAATAAACAGAGGACCTTCAAGTGCTTTGGATGGTGGTATTCCAGAGGAGGCATGGACAGATAAAAAGGTAAACTACTCATTTCTGAGAACGTTTGGTTGTGAAGCATTTTTCCATATTGATAAAGAAAATAGAACAAAGCTTGAAGCTAAATCCAAGAAATGTACCTTTATTGGATATGGGGTTGATGATTTTGGTTATCGTTTATGGGATTATGAAAATCACAAAATCATTAGAAGTAGAGATGTCATATTCAATGAAAAGGTCATGTATAAAGATCAGTTGCAGGGAAAGAAACAGGAAAATGAAAACATAGAGGACACAGTACTTGATGAAATTATAGAAAATGAAGTTCCAAAGGTGCCAGAAAATCAAGAACAGCAGCAAGTGCCTGAAACTCCTACAACTGCAAGAAGATCTACCAGGTTACGTAGACTCCCTGAATGATACTCTCCTTCAATGTATTATTTGTTGATGACTGATGCTGGTGAACCAAAATGTTATGAAGAAGCAATGCAAGTGGAAACTAGAAAGAAGTGGGAGCAAGGCATGAATGAGGAGATGGACTCATTGGTAGGAAACCAGACTTGGGATTTGGTTCAGTTGCCTGTTGGTAAAAGAACATTGCAGAATAAATGGATTTATAGGTTGAAGGAAGAAGAAGGAGGCAAGAAGTGGTACAAGGCCAGACTTGCTGTAAAGCGGTTTGCACGGAAGAAAGGTATAGATTTTGATGAAATATTTTCTCATGTTGTTAAGATGACTTCAATTAGGGCTATCTTAAGTCTAGTGGTGGTAGAAGATTTGCATCTTGAATAGTTAGATGTAAAAACAGCCTTTCTCCAGGGGGATTTGGAGGAAGAGATATATATGCAGCAGCCACAAGGGTATGAGGTTAAAGGTAAGGAGAACTTGGTATGCAGGTTGAAAAAGAGTTTGTATGGCTTGAAGCAAGCTCCAAGATAGAGGTATTTAAAATTTGACAGGTTTATGATAGAACAAGGTTATAGTAGATGTCATTCTAACCACTGTATTTATTTCAAGAAGCTAGACAATGAAAGTTATATTATCTTGTTATTGTATGTGGATGACATACTTGTTGCAGGGTCTAACATGTAGGATATAAATGTACTCAAAAGGAAGCTAGCTAATTCATTTGCGATGAAGGATTTGGGTGTTGCAAAGCAAATCCTTAGTATGAGAATAACGAGAGACATGAAAAATCACAAATTGACATTGTCTTAGAGTAAGTACATACAAAAGGTGTTGGAGAGGTTCATAATGCAGAATGCAAAACCAGTAAGTACACCTTTGGCCATCCATTTCAATCTAAGTAAGGAAATGTGTCCCAAGACACAGGAAGAGACTGATTACATGTCCAAGATTCCCTAGCAATCAGCAGTTGGCAGCTTGATATATGCCATGGTGTGCACAATACCAGATATTGCACAAGCAATGGGAGTTGTGAGCAGATATACGAACAATCTAGGTAAAGAACATTGGAAGGAAGTACAGTGGATTCTCAGGTATTTGAGAGGTACTACCACTCAGGCATTATGTTTTGGAGGTTCAGACACTGTTCTAAAGGGATATGTTGATGCAGATATGGCAGGTGATAAGGATAGTAGGAGGAGCACCACAGGGTATGTGTACTGTAGGTGGAACAACAGTAAGTTGGATTTCGAAACTGCAGAAGGTTGTTTCACTTTCAACAACAGAAGCAAAGTATGTTGTTGTTACAAAGGCTAGTAAAGAGATGATTTGGTTGCAGAGGTTTATGGAGGAATTGGGTAAAAAGCAGAAGGATAGCAGGTTGTACAGTGACAGCCAGAGTGCCATTCATATTGCAAAGAACTCAAAATTCCATTCCAGGACTAAACATATACATATCAAATACCATTTCATACGCTCTGTTCTGGAAGATGAACTGTTGAAGCTGCAAAAGATACACACTAGCCAGAATCCTGCAGACATGTTCACAAAGGTAATGACCAAAGAGAAACTGAGTTCCTGCTCGGTTTCAGTTGGCCTTCTAGCATGAAGGTGAAGATGAGAAAGTTTCCAAGTCCAAGGTCCAACAAGTGCAGTAGTGGTGGAGTTGTTGTGATAAGTCTCCAAGTGGGAGATTGTTGGTTGTGGAGCCTGATCTCCAGATTAAAAGATATTATTATTCAACCGTGTTTGTAGCCCATCTTTATATGATATGTAAAAAGGACTGTACACTCACCCCAATGGGGGAGGGGTGTGGGAGGGGCGAAGCCCCCAAAGGAAATAACCCCCAGTTGGTGGGTCTAGGGGTTATAACCCCCAGTTGGTGGGTCCGGGAGCCAGCAGGGGTTCGGGGGCGAAGCCCCCAAAGGAAATTTTTGGGGTTGTTTTACGGGCCCATGGTTTTGGGTAACCCGTGGTATTTTTCTATTGTATCTCCCTTATAAAATAAAGACATTGTAATATGGCTAGGGTTGATGTATTAGGTTTTATGCATTGTAAAGATCTCTGAGATCAGAAAGAGAGACTGTGAGACAGTGAAGAGGAAGTGCAGCGGTTGTGCTGCAGGTTGTATCCCTTCACTTTGCTGGACGGAATAATAATAAGGACTGGAAACTTTAGTGTGGACGTAGCCCAAGTTGGGTGAACCACGATATATATGTGTCTCTCTTGTAATGTGTGTGTGATTATATTTGCATTTCTGTTTATTGTTGTTGCTCTGCGATCCTGTTTTTCTAACAGGAGGGAATGGTGTTGTGGTCTGGTTACCTCTTGGAACCATCTTTCGATGTAATCCTGATACTCACCTTCCTTCCTCATGCTATGCAGATCCCCTTCTCTTAGATGATCAATTTCTTGAGCACAAGATGGATCTATCAGCTTGCATGTAGAGAACTCTTTAATTTCCAGCCGCTCTCCTTCGGATGTAATTCCCAATATGTCAGCTTATTCTGCATTCTTGCAAAGAAAATTCTTTTGTAGATCTTGAGACTTTGGTTCGTCTTCCATTTCGGGAGAGGTTGAGAAGCTCTCAACTTCTATCAAGATATGCTCTTCTTGAGAGGTAGAGATTGAAACTCCATCTTTCACTAGGATTTGAGAGAGTTCTCTCATACTAATTAACACCTTTGAGTCCATTTTGTTGGTTGGTAGGTCCTGCTTCACACAAGGATTAGTCCCTGGGGTTCTTACAACACCCAAAAAAAATGTTATGTATTTTTAAAGATTTTAGTTAAGACTATCTACTACTAAAACAAATTAATACACCACACTTTTATGAAATAAGACACCTACATGAAATTAACTTGCGGAAAGTAAACACACTCAAACGTACAGAAATAAAATCACTTGCATAGGAGTAAATTGCAGGAAAGTAAACTACCTAAATTTGCAAAATAAAAGTACACGTACATGAAATTAAACTATGGAAAAGTAAACTATCTACGCTTGTGGAAAGCAAAGTACACTTAAATATGGGAAAACAAACTATCTACGTTTGCGGAAAAAAAAGGTACACCTAACTATGGGAAAGTAAACTATCTACGTTTGCGGAAAGAAAGGTACACCTAACTATGGGAAAGTAAACCATCTACGTTTGCAAAAAGTAAGCCTAACTATGGGAAAGTAAACTATCTACATTTGCGGAAAGAAAGGTACCCCTAACTATGGGAAAGTAAACTACCTATGTTTGCGGAGAGAAAAGTACACCTAAGGGAAATAAATCAAACTTTGCATAAAGTAAACACACTTGTGCGGAAAAGGAACAACAAGACTTCGGGGTGACCCACTAAAGTGGATGCATCAAGCTATTCCACTACGGAAATTTTATAGTGAGGTTGTCTTTGTGTCTTACCGTTTCCCCTTCCCCTTGTTGTGTAATGTAAAGGCAACCTATCTACCTACAGTTCAACCCCTTTAGCACCTCCTCAACAACGACGCCAAAAATGTCAGTAAAATTATATGTTAATTAATTTCCAATATTAAATTGTCAACCTGGGGATCGTAAGCTTCAAGGTACAAACACTGTATATGCAGGGTCAAAGGTTAACCTAATCTAGTCTAGTGCTGACAAACACACTCTAATGTGAAAATGAATTACAAACTAATTTTAAACTACAAACTAATACTAATTTCAAATTGCAAACTTTTAACCCTAAATTAAATAAAATACCTACATTATAACCTCATTGAAAATCAAATTAACATTACAAATAAAATACCTACATAACATCTAAATTACTCATTTACCAAATTAATATAAATTAAATAAACTAAATTGTAAATAATATAAATTTCCAACCAACTAGAGAAATAAACCAAATGCTAAAAAGTCAAATCAAAGATTTAAATTGAAACATATATAAAAATCCTAATTAAATTAAATAAACAAGCTATCACTTACTGTTTCACTCAACACAAACTAAATTTATAAAACATAAAATTTAATTGTTGTATCGGTTCCTAAAACATGATCATAAAACTTTAATACCATATACCTAGAACAAAAGGAAAACCTTTAATTCAAACCTTTAAATGAATTGAAATTGACCTTTTAATGAAATGGAAATTAACTTTTTTAAATGAACTAGGAATGAACCTTTGAATTGGACTTTTTAATGTATACATAAACAAATTATGCGTGAGTTGAATTATATGACAGGCTTTAAACATTTGAATTGTAGCGGAGTTATATTGAACATTTTTAATCGCTTCTCGCAGTTCAACCTGTCATGGTGAAGGTCAAACCAACGCACTCGCACTCTGCTAGATTTAAATGAACATCAATCTGAAATCAACAACAATTGCATTTATCGTATATCATTCTCGTGCCAATCCAGAACCAAAAAACGTTAATGAAATATACAAAGCATTCTTAAACTAACTTGCTCTGAATAACCAAGAATTGGAGAACAAAAATGACATCTACAGGAAAATAAACACAGTCTTACAAAATTGCAGAGACGAATTAAAGCCAGATCCAGAGGATGGCCAGTCCTCGAGAACTTCACACACAATCTGTACAAGTAATAGACCTCCGGAGACCAATTCTATATTGAAGAAAGAAACTGAGTTACAGAATTAATCAGAGATTTGCTCAAGCTCTTCTCTCCTCCCCGTGCCATTGCTAACTCTGAGTTTTTATAATATTTACATGGGTGGGGAATCCAAAGATTTAGTTTCCACAAATTTAATACAATTTTCTAAAATAAAAACTGTTCAACAAGCTGTGCTGGATTCTTGGGATGGTTAAGCTGACTGTTAATTTAGCTCCCAAAATAGTGTAGAATTGTTGAATCGATTTTTGGATTGATTGCTAGCTGGGTTCTATCTGTTGATACCTCGGGATGACCTCCTCGTAAATGAATCCTCGAACCATCGACCTGTCTTGTGATTTCCACGATCCGTGATACCTGTCATCAAATACAATCCATTATATTCGGACTTGCATAATCTCCTCCTCGTGATCTGTAATAAAACCTGCATATGAAATAACAATTCGTTAGTTTAAAACCAAATGAATTATCTAATGGCATAAAGTAATAATTCATGGCAACTCTTCTTTGTTTATAGCATGGATATATGCCACATCATATTTCCTTTATCTTATGTTATTAAATGGCATGCCCAATATCAATATCAATCTATAAATACAACTTCAACTGGATCATCTTCTTTCCAACTTCAACATATAAATACATGTCTTCCCCTATGTATTTCATACAACTTCTTAATGTCAGATTATACTGAAGAAATTGAGAATATGATTGCTTCCACTCACTTATTCTAAGTTTCTATGATTCCCATTCCTCCCGCTAATGTGTCATTTCTTAAATGTTGTCAAATGATTTCCATAGTAGAGAAAGCCATTGAGGAACCAAGGAAACCTACCATAGAGGAGAATTGGAGTTCACATATGTAATGTTCTCGTTGGGCGATATTTTAATTGTATCATATTTCTATTTGATTATCATAGAATCAATTCTCCCCACAAAATGTTGTTTTGAATAATGTAAATTCATTGTTTGAATGCTGTTAGTTTATATACATGCACGAGTTTAAGATTTGATTCTATTATTGTCTTGTCCGCTCACATTTTTCTAGTCTCATCTCCATAGTTGCTTGAGATAATTTTTTTGGTGTCCACTCATATCTATATATCTCATCTCTACAGTCACTTGATATATGATTATGGTACTCTCATATTCTAAAACCCTATAGAGTGAATGTTGACTTCACCGGGAACATGAGATCCAAGTCTCTTTCCTTGGTTGTTTTAGGCCATCTATTTTTATTTATTTTCATTAGTGTTTTATTTTAGGTTCATATTGAGCCCAAAACCATTGTTGAGAGGCCTCACTTCCTTCAAATTTTATATCCTTTTAGTTTTAAAAATTCCCACGAAATTGCAGAGTAGTTTCCTAGTTTCTTGCGTGAATAGCACAAGGTTTCCTTCAAAACTACATGACTCAACTTTCTCACATGAATCCCATTATTGTCTCTTTTAATCCCATGCAAATTGCACCAGTCACAACACTCTCAAGTCTAGAGCCCATGTGATCCCTGTTAAATTCATTTTTTAGTAGCCTTTTTATTTTCAAAGTTCGCTTTAGCATGTTAAGTTTCCCCATTAAATACTAACTTATTTTTATTTGTTCAATATCATTTAATTTTTCAAATATTAAGGAATTTAAGTGGGTAAATAAGGAAGACACTACTTTCAAGTATTTATCACCTTGAGTTTTTCTTATCATGAAATTATATTCACCATTTAAATTTCAAGGTGCTCACACTACTTGTGCACATAGTGAAGGATCTAAAAACTCTTCCACATAAGATATTGTCTTCACTTTCACTCATTAGTGATCTTGGTGAATCATAAATGGTTGGAAGTTTGAAGTACCTTCTTTTCCACTCCTCAAAATATCATAGGCTTGGTTCATGCTACCAAGCCAAGACTCTTAAAACCAACAAATAATCTTAATCTAACCCATTAAAATCCTCCCTTGAGGACCAAAAGGATTTGTATTTTAGGTTAATACTATGGGGCATGGTCTCTTTTGAATTTCAATCCTTAGGTTAGGACAAGTAGTTTGACAAAGCCACATAGCCTCCCATTGATTGTTTGAATCTAGTAACCCCTTGTCCACAACCCATGAAGAGGTAACCTAGCAATCAATTCATAAGTTTCCCACCAAGTGGATTTCGTGTGATTTTGAAGGTGCATGCAACAAATAATTGTTCCCACCTTGGACCTTATCCCCAAGGGACATTCACTATATTTGTTCCCATCGCACCCCCACTTGTGTTCTTCAATGCATTTCATCACCATCCATTTTTTTCATTTTCTACAATTGTGGAAACTTTCATCATAACAAAATTTTATTACCATTGGAAAATACACAACAAAATCATAGGGTGAATCCATGAAGATGGCTAAGAATTATTGGCAAGGTGGGCGAAGGGAGTTTTACAAATGCTCAATAAAGCTATTTTAATTTCTTGATTGAGCTATTAAGAGCCAAATCAAGAGATTAAATAAGAACTCAATTTAGAAATTTTGGTGACAAATTTAAACCCTTGATCAAGGGTTTTTTTGGGTTAACCAAACACTCGATTGAGCTCTCTATTTTTGTATATATAGAAAACAATGCGTTGTTCATTTGGTCAACAAAACCCTTGACCAAGCGTTCATCTGGGTAATGGAAACCCTTGACTGAGATGTGAACATATCCTCAATTGAGCTCCATTGACAACCTCCGACCCCCAATCGACCTAATGGCATCCAACCTAATAGGTTGGTGATTTTTTTTCTTTTTTAATAAATTATAATGGATTTATTTAATTGTTGTTGGCTATCCATTATGTTACTAAAATTTCAATTTTAGGCATAAACCTTAATTTGCATTTGATTATATAATTAATTTAAATTTAGATTTGTTTTCTTTTTATTATTATTGATTAGCAACAATTATGACTATCGATAGTTATGCTGCCGAATTTTCAATTTTTATTTTAAATTAAAAAAAATTGTTTCAATTATATGAATCAATAGCATTAATGCTATTGGATTTTTTTTTTAGTTTAAATTTAAGTTTTTTTTTCAATGATGTGCCAACAAGCAGAATGTTGCTTAATGTTTTAATCCTCTAATAACACATAGATGATTGACAATTAGAACTGACATGATATTGCTCTAGTCTAGACAATTAAAACTCAAGAAAACTACCATATTATTAAAAAACATAGGTTTAGATATATGGTTGTGTGTTATGGGTTATATACCTAACCCTTCACCCTAATATTTAATCCCTATAATTATTAAACCTTAACACCAATAACAGAAAACCATTATAACCCCTATCCCTTAACCTCTAAATTCCTTATCCTATATATATTATCACCTCTAACCCCTAACCTATATAATATGTCAACCCTAACCCCTAATCCCATAAGCATAATACTAAATTACTGTTGATACCCTATACCTCATAAAATGTAATCTGTAATCCCTAAAATCATAATAACTCTTAAACCTTATAATCCTTATAACTCATAACACTTTATTTATATAACCCTCATAAATCAAAGCCTTATAATCTTTATTTGGAGATCCCATCAACCCTTGAGCTCATATAAATTCTAAGCATTATAGTTGAAATATTTAATTTGCTAATTGTAAAATCCTATCATCCATAATGTACATATCCCATATAATTCTTTACCTATAGAACCTAAAATTTAAAGTTTACTACCTTTGTAAACCCTAAACATATAACCAATATCAACCTAACCTTTATAACCCTCATAATCCCCAATCCTTGTACCAAATAGTCCATTTAACCCCATATATCCTTACCTCTATGGTCTTCATCCCCTAGCCTTCATAAATCATGACACCTAACATTTTTATCAATTATAACCCATGATCCCATGATCCCTATAATGTTTAGTACCTGCACCTTATGACCATTATCTTTATGAAAGTTAATGTTTAACCCATATAGAACAAACTTCTAAATCCCATAAAATATATAGTTACTAACCACTAAAATCCTTAATCCCAGTAACCCTTAAAAAACCTAACTTTCAAAATATCTAACCACTTTAACCATTAATATCTAGAACCCCCAACTTAAATAACACTTATACTTATATCCACTCTAATCCTTATAACCCACAACCCCTAATTTATCTAACACTTATTTTGTTTAATCTTGGACCTTATAAACCTTAATTGTAAAACCATGTCATCCCTCTCTTATCTCTTATATTGTTTTATCTCTAAATTATTAACTTTATACCCCTAAACCCTTGTAATCCACATACCTATAACCCCTACTGAGTTTGTAACCCCTAAGACCATCTCATATAACCCCTTACAGTGAACAATTAACAATTAAGTAAGTAATGGTATCCTATCTAACACTCTGCTAGTTGGGTTTTTGCATGCTGTTAGAGTTCTACTACTTTGATTTAGCAAGAATGGAGATAGAGGGGTCCCCTTTCCCTCCCCCATCAGAGGATGATATATATATATATATATATATATATATATATATATATATATATATATATATTAGCCTCTTGTAGCTTTGCTGGCCAAAAATTCCATGCCAAAATTACTACATTGTCATTTGTGAAGAAAGCGCATGTTCCCTCAGTGATCCTGCCACCGACCTCCTTTCAACATAAAACTCGCGCATTAGCAATTCGTGGCATGGTGGGACAATTCATAGAAATGTGTCCCTAACCAAAATTGATGGATTCTTGTGTCGCCAAATCATGTAGACCGATGAATAAGGGATAAATCCAATTGTATGCCATTGGAAAGGATTTTTCCACCTTCCTTTTCCAGTTTAAAGAGGACAAGGATTTGATTTTCAGTAGTGGGCCATATTTGTTTTTGCACCAGAGGATTATATTTAAACAAATGGACATTGAATTTCAATCTAGAAGATGGCATACCTTCTATTGTCCCTGTCTAGGTGAAACTCCACATTTACACTTACCATGCTGGAGTGATGGTTGTCTTCAGACTATTGGTAATTTTTTAGGGAAATGCACTGAGATATCAAAGCCATAATGAAAAAAAATTGCATGCACTTGAATATGTGTCGAAGTTGATTTGGAGAAAGGTCTTCTAGCTAAAATAATTCTGCAACATGTGAATTGGACCCATTTCCAGTAGCTCAACCATGAGCAATTGCCCTTAAAAAAATGCCTTGAATATGACCATTTTTCTAGATATTGTAAGTTAGAGGCCCTAGAAGTCCAGTTGGCTCAAGTCTAAGAGAGAAAATGGAAAACTCAAAAGAAATCTAGGGGGGAGGGGAGACCAATAATGAAAAAAGAGCTATGATACCTCCTGAAAAACCTTCAACTTCTAAAAACTATTTCACTACATTAGCTGCAACTGTGAATGATGAGTATCCTGAAGTGCCAGAAGAAACCCAACCAACTACGGAGGAAAAGTACATCAAGAACAAAAAAAAAGGAATAATAGAATAAAATGATCAAGAAGGGGACATTCATACTGAGGAAGTTCTAATACAAGAGGAATCAATCACCATGTGGAAGTTCCAATACAAGAGGAACCAATCACTTTTTTTACTGAGCATTTCCACACCAGGGTCAGAGAATGCTTTATGATATTTCAAAATGGGATGTAGAGTTAGGAATGTGGGAAGGGTGGAATATAGATGATATACCAGATCATTTGCAAGCTCAAAAATATAATCTCCGTAAAAACTTTAAAGGGAATTCCCCCTCTTGATTTGTAGTCCTTAGATAAGCGATAATGGCATAAAAGTACAAATGGTTATCGAGTGAAGATGGACTATGGTATTCTTCTACATGAAAAATCTAACCACTCCAAGGCAAGAATCTGGAAAGCAATATGGAATAAAAATGGTCTACCCAAAGTCAATACTTTCTACTAGACTTTTGTTCATGGGAAATTTTTGACATTAGAAAATTTGAAGAAAAAGGCATACAAGGACCATCATGGTGTGTTCCATGAAGACAAGAAGAAGAGACTATAGCTCACCTATTTAGAGAATGCACCTTCACCGAACTGGTTTGGAACTTAACCTTTTCTGAAGTTATCTCAATTAATGAAGTCCCGAAAGACTAGAAATCAATGTTTGTTGAATGGGAAATTCAATACAATAGCTCCATTCAATCCAAAGGCATGCTCATAATATTTTGGACAAACTTGCCCAAATATTTATGAGGAAAAATGTTCAAACATGAAGCCTCAAATCCTCAACAAGTTTCCCAAAAATCCTCCTCCCATTCATGTGAAGCACTCATTGTGTGTGTAGATCAAGCTAATTATGTTGACTTCCTTGAAGATAACAAAAAGAAATGGTTATTGTATTACAAATTATGGAATATCATTGTGTAGAGATTTAGATAGACCGATGCGTTTTGGGTGGACACTCCACTCAGCTTCAGGATCATAAGAAATGGTTAGCTAATGTTAAAGTTTCCCATGTCAGCAAAACAATTAACACAAAGCTTATGATTTTTATTGATTGGAAGCTTCAAATGGACCAACTAGAATTCTTGGATCTGGTCTCAACAAACTGCATTGATAACTTTCAATGGCGCCTCGAAAGAAAATCTAGGAGTGGTAGGATCGGGATTGGTTCTTCTTTTCCACGATGAACACTGGGAATTTGAGTATGCATGGGGTATTGTTGAGGCAATTAATAATCAAGTTGAGCAGTGGGATTTATGGATGGGTCTTACCTCCTTAAATATCACTAGAATTGAAAGG
This sequence comes from Larix kaempferi, assembly GCA_027924585.1. Classification (NCBI taxonomy): domain Eukaryota; kingdom Viridiplantae; phylum Streptophyta; class Pinopsida; order Pinales; family Pinaceae; genus Larix; species Larix kaempferi. The sequence goes on along the minus strand of BSBM01000426.1, from coordinate 12,378,439 downwards.
TGGTGGTTGTAGGAGACTCAATGATAATGATCCATAGGTTAAGACAATGAAAGTTGGAGCATCAAGCTAGAAACCACAATCTTCTCAATTGATTGCATCATATCTCTTCCTCCTTTGAAGGCATCTATTATCATCATATTCTCTAGGAGCACAACTCAAAGGTTGATCAAATGGAAAATATCAACACTAGTCTTTCTTAAGGTGTTATGAAAACTCATGATGGTTTGTTTTATTATCCTCCCCCTTGATAAGTGCTCAAATAATTGAAAATGACTCCTTCTTAGCCAAATAAAGGTCCTTCAAAATTTTGGTAGGCATATTAGTAATTGTAGGAATCACCCCATTGCAAGTTTCAATAGATTTACCACCCAAAGGGTTGGCATAGTGAAACTTGGGATTTCCATTATGATTGGAGGTGATAGAAGGTTAATGTAATTGAGGTGTGGCATCAATGTGGTGTATGGACACAAAGTGGGAATCATGCATGCCATATGGGAAAGGGACTCCCCTCATCACATTCATGTTATGTTTGGGTCATTCTTCGTAGTTTCGATCTTTCATGGAAGATTTAATAGGGATCCTAAATTCGCTACGTGAATGAGGAAGAGAGGTGGTGAGGTAAATGCAGTTACGGGCTCAATGGATTTGATACATGGAAAAGTTTAATGTTATGCGAGTGATGCTTTGGCGCTCAATTGCATAAGCTTATTTGTGGTTATCGTTGAAAACCTTAGGGTGATGGATGGCTGAGAAAATTTTCAAGAGTCCAACATGGATGAGATTCTTTAGTGGTTTATCAAGGTACATTTGAAAGATTCCAGTGCAATTGAGACAATGGAGGTGGAAATGCATGAGGCTCGAGAAATTAGTACTGATGTGAACATGGTATCTTGCATGGAAGAATAAAGACACAATGTGGAGCAGACCTATCCTCTGCATGGGAACTTGGTTTTTGATAAGTAGGGAAATCACATAGGTCCTAACCATCCCATAAATGAAGGCTAGTCTCATTATATTTTTAGCTAATCTATGCAATGTGAATTCTAGTTAGACTTGTCAGTGTTTTATAGAACTTATAGTAGCAGAAGTATATTGGGAGAATTTTGGGGATGTAGTCTTGAAGAAACAATTATTTTGAATTGTACACAGACTATAATGATCAAGGATTGTAGATTAATAGAATGTCGTGTGTAGCTTAAAAGGATTTATGTAAGCCCTTCTTCAGTGCAAACGACATCACTATGTACTGGAACGATCCCCATTCTATAGCAAAAGTAGTTTCATATCTATCTGCTGGATCAATCCTGATCTGATGATATCCAGAAAACCCATCAGTAAAGGAATAGGCCTCATTTCCTCCAACATTATCAAGCACCTCGTCAGTGAAGGGAGTGGGAAATGGGTCATGCATTGATGCATCATTCAACTTTATGAGATCCACACAAATCCGGATCTCGCCTTTTGTCTTCTTGTCCTGGACAACCATAGGGATTATCCACTCAGATTCTTTGACCAGCTCTATGATCCCTGCATCGAGCATTTCATGAAGTTCTTCCCTGACTCGTTCTTTGTACTGCGGGTTCAAGCGATATGGTCTTTGCTTAACAGGCTTCGCGCCTAGCTTAAGAGGTATTTTCATAACTCCTAAGTCCCACAAAATGCCCTTCATCTCTGTAAATTTTGTTGGGAATAAATCTTGATATTCATCTAAAATGTCTGCGATCTCTGTCACAGTCTGATCATCCCAGTAGTCCCCGATAGCACGAACTTTGGCTCTTTGTTGGTGCCAATGTTTACTTTCTTTGTTTTCACAGGTCCGCTCATGTCTGGAATTTCCAGCAGAGGTCCCTCTACCTTGCGCGCACCTTCTGACTCAGGTATCTTAATGTTGCGCGGGTCCTCCTCATCACTGTCTTCTTTTTCTTCAGCTTCCTTAGCTAGGTTATAGCATTCCATGGCATATTCTTCTTGTTTGGTCCATTCCTGCTGTAAGCTTGCAGGTACACTGTCAGATCCAAAGAATTCGTCCAGGGTCATATTTCTGTGTGGACATTCTAGTCTAAATATTCATTCTTTAATAATCTGCAGCACCTAGTTTATTGTAGGACTCTCATCCTCAAAAGTGAAGCTCTTCTGGAAGTTCGTAGTCAGCATGTCCCAATCTGTGGTTCCTCTGCGCAACTCCATGTCTAAATACCATTTCTTTGGAATTTCTTCCTCTAGTGTATGCACAAACAAATGCACCCATTTTGTCTGTCATCTCTCCTGCCATGCTTGTGAACGGATTTTAATATGCTCCCTTGGGTCTGTCTGTCCATTGTATTTCTCAAAAGATAATTTAACTTTGATAGAAAACCTGATATGCATCTTAATTCTACATTGATCCCATGTGGTCAATGTCTTCTTGTGTGCAGCCCACCATCTGGCAGGTGTCTCGCGCAGTGCCACATCTAATGCTTGTAGACGATGCTCATCTGTAATTGCTGTAGTATAATCTTTGATTAAGGAATAAACATTAGATGAACCATCATATGTGGGGATTGGGATTACCTCCTTTCCAATCCATCGCAGTGACTTTGTAACCTGCGTGCATCTCCTTGCAGATACTTCATGCATACAACTTTGCCGGTTCTCCAATACTGCGTCCAAGTCTGAGATGCAAGAGTTATCGCATCTCCAGTTCAGTGTTCCATCCACAGTAGGATTAATGTAATCTTCCTGGTTCGTGGTCATCTTGTACAGCCAGTCTAAGTCTTGAGCTCTGGATTCCTCCTGAATCAGCTCGTTGTATCTATCTCCATCTGCAGGGTCCAGTGGTGCAATGACCCTGAGATGCTTTCCTTCAAAGATGCACTTCTTTGTTTTCAAGTTTATAATAGCGAGGTTATCGATAGCCCAGTCAATTCCTAACAGCGCAGGAAAAGGCTGACTATCATCCACGATCTCAATAACCTCGAAGTCTGCATAACTCTATACTCCATCAATGTCAACCACCATGTTTTCTAACCGTCGAAATGGTATGACCTTCTCCTGATTGGCCATTCACAACTGGATAGGTGACCATAACAGCTTTGGTCTTCCCATCTGCTGCCATGTCTATTTTGTTAAGACATTTACTTCTGATCCTAGATCAAGAATGATCTCATCCATTTCATAATCTCCTATTTGTGCCCTAAGTCTCATTTCTCTGTTGGTTCTTTTGTGTTTCTTAATGTGATAAACTTCACTATCAGCAGTTTCACCCTCACTGCGCGGCTCATACTGATCTACTAGCTTCTGAAGCTCTGCTATAGCATATGGGCTCTTCAACAACTTCATGCAGCTTCTGAGGAACTGCGCAACAGAGGTGCATGTCTCTGTTGCGGTGCTCATTCTGTCATAAGCAGCCGGCATATCTTCTATATGCGGTATTTCACTGTGCAACGGGATTCTCGATGATTTTGGTGCTGATTCTTTGAAGATCTCTCACGCTTCTACAAAGGTTTCTTTTTTTTATTTAAGTCAAAAGCAGGTGTTTTCCCCACAACTTTCCTTATCCATATCGTTTCAAGAGGAGTCTGCTTAGTACCAAAACCTCCAGAGGTCAAATCTTCTGCTCCTCTATCTCGCCCTGTCGCAGCACCACTACGCGTTACTACATTAATGCTTGGATCCGCAGGTCTCCTCTCTACTGCGATCAACTGGATAGTTGGGTTCGGCGGATCTAGCCATTTTCTTTTCTGCATTTCTACCTCTAACACTAGGCAGTCTTCTATAACATGATCAAATGAGCTACAATAGCTGCATGTAGTGCATGGGTTGGTACAATCTCTAGACACATGGCCTGGTTGGACACAGTTATAACAGATTACTTGACCTTGGCCTCATCCTTGCGTCGGGTCATTATTCCCTCCTCTCCTACGGTATCCTCCGTAGCCTCTGTATGTTCCCTGATCCTGTTGTGCATTCTCTTATTTTTGTGGGGTCTCTCCTTGGACTCTGTACATTCCTACATACATATGCTCAATATCCTTCTTTCCTTCTAGCATGAGCTCATATGCATGGCAATTGGACTCATCATTCCCAACTGACTTACATAAATTACAATAGAGGTTTTTAGGTGTTCTTACGTATTTTTGTATCATATGGCAGTCTTCTGGCCGGTGTTCTCTGGTTCTACAAATTTCACACCATGGCCCTAGGTGAGGATTTAATGGGTTTGGTCCACCCATGTTAAGGAAGTCTTCAAATAAAGGAAAATGATCCTTAGTGTGTCCTTCTCCCTTACATCCTGTACACTAGACTGCCTTTCTCTCTTGCTTTCCTTGCTTGATATCTTGTAATTGTAGTGTCAGGGTAGCTAACCGGTTCTGAATCTATGACATCCTAGCGCTAGTTTCTCCAATAGGTGAAGCTTCCAGCTTCATCGCGATCTCTAAAGCTTCTGGCTATCAAGCCACTTTCTGCTGCATCAACAGCTGTCTAATATGGGGCAACAGCGTGGCTATAAACCATTCCTTATGCTACTCTGGTGCTATGACGAAGCTTACTTGGTCCAACAACGTCTTAAACTGCTGGTCAAATTCCCAGACCATTTCATTAGGTTTCTGTTTGATCTCTTTCAACTTTGTTATACACTGTGACTCTGACTTTGGCTTCTTAAATTCTGCTATGAGTGCAGCCTTGATTTCTTGTAGGGTTCTTTGGTTTCCCTGCAATATTTCATGAACCAATGCAAGGCTTGGTCTCTAAATGTGGTGACGAGCTGCGCTTGTTTGACAGCATCATCCTGTACTTGTTTAACACTCTACACGGCTTCACATAGAAACCAATGTTGATCAGGGTCCTATAGACCTATTCCTTTGAATATCGGCAACTGAATATCCTCAGTCATGCCTCTTCTAAGTGGTGGAGTGTGTTTCTGCACAGGTTGGAGAGTAGTAAAAATAAAGGCAGTACTGCGCGAAACGTTATGGCTTGGAATGTTCTGAGTGCTAGGGATATTCACAACTGGGGCGTTTTGGACTAGCTGAGTTTGTGCAATGGAAGGTGCGGTGTTCCCACCCGGTGGATTCTACGGAGTAATAGGCTGATAGGTAGAAGATAGAGGTGCGGCTTGGCTATCAGGCTCGTCATCTGAATCAATGTCTACGTGGAGTCTATGTCCACTAGCAGTCTTCTTAGGTGTATATTTATACCGTTTCCCACTTCTTAGATTATGTGTCTCTTCGTCAGACTCAATAAAAATGCTATTCACCATGACAGAGTCCAAAAATTTTACTACATTCCAAAAACACCTTTCTCGGCTAGAAGCATTTTAATGTATAAAGTGAGGTTGTTCAGATACTTACCTCTGAATCCTTTGAAAAACTCTCTTTCGGCTACGCTGTAGGACTTTAGCATGTCCATAGCAAATTGCGTCACAAAACTTTGTAATGTACTGTCGACCCAGAAGTCAATTGCTCGTACAAATGGACTATCTAGTGCTTTGAGCTGTTCAATAAGCTTCGGTGTCCACTCGATCGATGCGCTTCACAGGATACAGTTTCGATGCTCCATGAGCCTTGACAACCACTCGTGTACCTCGCATCCAAAATACGCCCACAAAACTTCGTGAACGTCTTTCCACGGGTACTTATTCAACCACTGGATGTCAGAGAGATGTGGGTGTCTGTTTTATTTCCTTGCAAACTCTCTCTCTATCTTGTCACACCAAGCCCATATTTCTTTCTTGTCTGGATACCAAAATTCGACGCCCAGCTCAACTTATTCTACTTCGCACATCATGACTTCAACTCATCACCGATTCTTAGTGCGGCAGTGGAACCATTTGTTGGCTTAATATACTGTTCTAAAGGTTTCCAATGTAGACCCAGGTTCTTCGTAGTTTCAAGGAACCAACAAAACCCCTTCTCACCAGCCCTTTCGGCAACAACCTGCGAACAGGCTGAGGTCTCACCCGAGGTGTAGCTCTGGGGGTGCTATGGAATTAGGTTTCCACATCAAAGTGATGAGTTGTTCAGTCAGGACTACTACGCAGCACGCTATTGGACTTGCGCTGCGGGCTGAGGGTTGCATGACGATAGACTGCATCGCGGCCCTTACTTCTGGAAGCGGAGATGCCTGCGCAACCAATGCATCCAATGACTGCGCGGTTTGGGCAGAATGTGAATAATAGGACAATGCAACTGACATATATGCTTCCTCTCCCAATCTGAACCCCTATGAAAACTTCACTTAAAACTTAATCATTCATCTACTGCCTTAGATTAATTAACTATAATGCAAGCAGGCGAGATGGCAGCCCTGCACACACCTGGTGCTACGCGTCAAAGATTTATACAACCAAAGTTCTTCATATACTTGTGATTATTCAATAACTGATACTTTCACAAACTTAGAATACTACACATTCATCATTCATCCATTAACATCATACTTAACATATCATTCCCATCTTTCTCCTATGGCGAATACATGTAAAAGCATTAACATAACAGCTGATAAATGAGAATCCAGACATTCAATGTAAGTAATAAACAAAAGCAAACACATGAGCAATCACACTACACAAGATTTAACATGGTTCACCCCCTAGATGGAGGCTACGTCCACAAGAACTGTTGTTATATTAATCTTTTGGGAAGGGTACAACAGTTCTTTGTCTACGCACTCAGCTGCAGACTCTTTTCTCTCTCAATAGGCCTCTACGCACACAGCTTGTAGAGCCTTTACAAAATTGTCTCTCAACAGAGATCTATTCAGTCAATAGTAATAGAGAGTAACAAAATTAACAACCCCTTCCCATACAAAATATTCCTTATTTATAGATCATGCCCGTAGGTCATGTCTTTACTATTCGTACGAAAAACCCTAAGGTTTCCAAAACTAGTCTGGATTCCCATCACCCTGCCTGTCATTGTCGACAACTTGCTCCACTCATTATGGCCGCATTACTGGACCACTCATGGCTCTATGACCCTTCTGACAGCCGCAATTATTAGCAAATGGTTACAACTGCATCGTGGCTTGTCACTTTCCGTCCTCTTAGCCTTCCTGTTGTCCTCGAGTTAGTGTCCTAGCTTCTCAACTGCTTGCCACCACTCAGTTTCACTAGTCGCTTTCCCTGTCCTTCATTATGTTTCTTACCCAAAATAGGTCACTTACTCAGCTCGACCTTCCTTCCAACTTCTTTACCAAAAGTAGTTGTTGCGCAGGTCTTGCGCACCTGTACTGCTGCATCAAAACTGCATTTGTTCTTTGAGCTGCATATTTCTAAAGCTCATATCTTCTGACTTCGTAGCCCCAAAGTTGCACAGCTCCCAAAAGTGTTTCCTTGTCAAAATTGTGCCTACTTGGGCCACGCCCAACAGGCCCCTAACACTGACTTGTGGCTCGTCCCGAGCCACTTCAGTATAGCTGCTCCATTTGTGCCTCTTTGGAAATTCCTGAGCGGGTGGTAGGGAAATTTTTAGGGGCGAAATTTAGCCAATTGGCTATTTTTTGGACTTTTTTTCAAAAAATAAATTCGCTATTTGGTCATTTTTAGCCTCTATTATCGCCTATATTTACATAAAATATGTTTTTTTAGCATAATATTCGCCAAAATTTACAAGTTTCAGTAGTAAATTGTATGTTTCATATTTAATATTCACCTACCAATCTATATATATGTTTTTTTCAATCCAAAATAATCGCCTAGAATACTATACTTAGGTATACTTTTATAATCCTTAAAAAATACCCTGGCGGGTGGTGAAGTCCTGAACAGCTGCACTCAATTTTGCAACTACTTCCTTTACTTCTTTCTCATATCCCTTAGCCATGTTTAACATTTCATCTATGGCTGGCTCTTCAATTTGTTCCTTAACTTTGGTATCTACGGCCTGAAGGTCTTGCAACCTTAGTTCAATCTCATCGGTTAGTGTGAGTGCCTCCTCTTGTAATGGCTATAACCTCACCGAGGTTTCAACTTCCTTTTCTCTTAGAGCCTCAAGCTCCTTCCTCAGTACTTTGGTTTGCTTGAAAGCCTGCCTCTTTTATCGGATCGGCATGTCCTTCATGGAAGCATCCGTAGAGTCCACTTCCTGCTGTTTCTGTTGGATGTCATCGTGGATCTTTTGCAGCTCTAGCTCGTCCTACAGTATGCTCCAAATGTTTGGCACATCATCTAGTAATATTTGGAATCGCTCGACTGCTGTGCAAATGCCCTATGTAGAGGCCCTCAGTGCCTCTTCTCTAGATTCTTGCGCTTGCTACGCCATATCGACCGGCTGTCTTACTGCTAGTTCGGCTATCTTTTCCTGATGAGCGGTTTCCATCTACGTAATCTTCTCCGCATAGGAAATTTCCAATCCCCTCATTTTTTCCTACACAGTGCCGATGTGTAGGATAGCCGCCTCAACTTCTGATTCTTCTTCAACTCCGGGGAGCTTCGCGTATACTGCTGACACCGCGCCTTTTATCCTGCACTGCTTTTCCTGTGTGTGCTGAAGCTCCCTTTCCTTCTGCTCACATTCCCCTTGTATATTTCGGTAATTCTCTTCATATTGCAGGCGTTGATTGTGCGAGATGATGTTCCTCTCATGCATTTCATGGGATATATGGGTGTGCAGATGGTGCAACCCTTCAGCTGGTATCATAGCTATATTCAATTCCAACTGCTGAAGCCATCTCATGGTTTCTGTCATCTCATCCGTCGGGAATAGAATGGACCCTGACTCAATCTAGACGATGTGTGTCCGTGTTGTGAAGGCAGGTGACCTACGCATCGTCTCACTTGGTTCCCCAACTTGGTCATCATGGTCTGGTTCCTTGGTGAAGTTACGATGGACTTGCTCCATCTGTAAGACTAAACTTGTCAGTTTATTGATATTTTCCCTGATCTCTTCTTGCCCCGGTTCTTCCTTATCTTCTAAGTGCACAGATACCCACAATGCTATCTGTTCGTAGTCGTCGTCATGAAGCATTACTTCAAGTGGCGGTTTATTGGCCTTGGATTTCTTCTTTTGTGTCTTCTCCAGCGTCTGGGTAGCGGTTCCTTCCTCTTCTCCCCTACCCGCAGCGTAGGTGTCTGGACTGGTGGCCTCTGAACCTCTGGGTTCTTATTTGTCTGGTCCTCTTCCTCTTCTGAAGACGTAGTGATGACAGTCTCCGGTGCATCTTCTTTCCAATTATCGGGCCAATCCTCAATGATCACCTCGATCATTGGTGCGCCAAGCTGATACTGGCCATCGAACCATTCCTATGTTGTTAGGCGCGGCTGTATCTGGATACAGTGTAAGATGGCCTTGAAAATAATCTTTGGCCTATACATATATGTCACCTCCTCGGTGATGTGCAGGGCCTTCTCTATAACCGCGCATAGCTGCTCAAAATATGTCAGAAATTGTAGATCATTGAGTCACTGCTTCTCCGGGCTTATGGATGCCCACATGTTCGCTTGCGCGACAATCCTTTGTTTCTACTGGCAAGTCATTCTGATGCGCAGGTTCTTTCCAACCTACAAAAGAAATAAGAATTAGTAGCCAGCTAAAGTGGAAGGATAACCCCTTGTCCTAGGTATCCTCAATATGCAGCAACAACTCATTGAGCAGAAAGTTTGCTCAATTATACTCGTGACCATCCATGGCCATGGCCGCTAGGGCCACAACTGATGCATTTACTTCCTTTGGTCGTGCTTTCCTCAATAGCCTCCCTGCCAATAACTGAATAGTGAACTATAGGGGTTCAATGGTGATCAAGTTAGTCTCGTATCCTCGATGGCCTTTGTTCAACTTGAACTCCGCCTTTATCTGCGCAGCGAGTTCCTGGTCATCTTTCTTGCCTACGAATTCTACCGTAGGGTCATCTCCCTTCTTACTCAAACCGGTGATCCTTGCGATCAAGTCGACCATGATATTCACCTTGAAGTCCAACTAGATGTATCTCTGGTGCGTACAAGATAGCAGTGTATGCACCACAGCCTTGCACTCCTTGTTGCGGTGAAAATGTGGGATTCTCAGCAGGTTGAGTAGGCCAGACTGGGCCAATGGCAACACCCAGTCCATCAGGACAACCTCTGCATGCTTTCCATTCGCCCAATATTTGCTACACATGAATTTATCAGGCTGTAGGTGCAGGAATTTCTCGGCATCCATTAAATTATGATCGACAAACTTGCATTTCGGAATTCTTCTAAGCAAATCTTCCTTTGTGCAGACGTGCTTCGACATTGGAGGCATCGGGATCTCATATTGTGCATTCTTGTCCAAGTGCCTCTCTAGGGCATCACTCTTCTACAGATTGACATATTCAGGAACGAGCCATACAGGTGGTGGTGGTGGGATCCCTTGTGGAGCCAATGGCTTCGAAACCTCTGGTGCCTTTGGTTTTTCTGATGTGGCAGCTGAGTGCTTGTCTTTGCTTTGCTATTTCGGTTGGTTCGTCTTCGAACTCTTGGACGGGCCAGCTCATTCCAGTGTTGTTTGCTTCGGCGGGATTTTCATTACTCCGCTTATACCAGAACGTCTGAAGTGCCAAGAATCTCTTCCAAGGTCTGCTTTTCGGACATAAACTCAACAAATACTTTGGCTTATGGATGCTCAGTTCTTATAATCTGCACAGTTCACGAAATTTCAAACACACAGTAATGTGCATAAGGAAGACTTAGTGAATATTTATATAGCCACATCCGGATGACTTGCCTTGAACGGTTAACTTAGAGACTTAATGTTGCATCCGCTTGTAAAATCTCAGCCAGATTTGCACCTTATGTGACATTGAATGTGCCAGGAATGGCTAGACTAGGCATTAAGTGCTAGGTGTGTTGGACGCGATCTTGGTGGCAGCTCGATCTTTTACGCCGTGAAATATGTCGAGTCAGATTAGCTTTCCTTAAATGTTGAGGTGTAACGGTACAGGCAGCCGTATGACAGCCTAGCGGCCAATTAAATGTTGATTCCATTACCCGGATCTCGTTACGATCTTAATCATTTCATTTTTTATTACGGCCAAGTGGATGGGATATTATTTTAATGCGGGGTTGTGTACCTTTTTTTGAATAACGGTTTTACTAGCCAGCCACTAGCTCTCGTCGTCATTTACTTCCGTCATAATGCATTGGCTTCTCTGACAGTCTGCTTTGCTGGCACCTTCTGCGCTCATGTTTTCAACTAAGTGACCACGCTACGGATTTATGCTTTGCGTCGCAGCCATACATGGTCCATAGTCGTCCTTTTCCTTTTGACCGGCACAGCTACCTTTCCAGCTTCGCAACGCACAATACTCGGTTGTGAAATTTGTACTTTGTCGGCCTTCTTTGTTTGCCACAGCTACCTCTGGAAGCTCTGAGCTGTGCAACTCTTCTTCTTCTCTCTCCTTAAGCTGGGAATACTGTACTCCATAGGCATAATGGCTTCATGTCCATAGGCCAGCTTAAACAGTGTATGGCTTGTCAACTTTTTGCATTTTGTTCTATATGCCCATAAAACGGCTGGAATGCGTAGGTCCCAGTCATCCCTATTCACATTGCATACCTTAGTTAGTGCATTCTCCAGTATTTTATTGAACGCTTCAACAGTTCCTGCTTAAGGATGATATGGCGTACTTCACTGATGAAGAATGCAGAATTCTTCTGTCAATGCCTCAATGGTTCTATTCATAAAATGAGTTCCTTGATCACTCATCAAGATTTTTGGGCATCCAAATCTCGTAAGGTTGTCTTCGAATATGAACTGTGTGGTTGTACCTGTGCTACAGTCCTTCACCGGCTTCACTTCTTCCCATCTGGTGAGGTAATCAGTTGCAGTAATAATATACCTCGCACCAGTTCTCTTCCCTGGTGGGTTTATAGGTACCACAAAATCAATTGCCCACTTCTCAAATGCTTGTAGTGTCAACTGTGGATTTAATTGCATCTCGTCTCTTCGTGAGGGTCTTCCTATCCTCTGACAGACATCGCAGCTCTAGCAATGTTCTTTTGCATCCTTGTGAATTGTAGGCCACCATACCCCTACTCGCAATATCTTCTACGTAGTGGCTTTTCCTGCGTAGTGACCTCCTGCTACTCTGGAATGTGCATCATCCAATATGAATGGATTTTCGTGCTCTAAGACACACCTACCCAGTACTTCATCAGGCCCCAAATTGTACAGCTGTCCTGCGATTATGGTGAAGTCTGCTGCTCTTACTACCAGCTGCTTCTTTTGTTACGTAGTGAACTCTATGGGTGCTAACCCAGTAGTCAGAAAGTCTATAATGTCCTTATAGTATTCGTCATCAATTTGGATGGAAAACAGCTGCGCATCAGGCAGATTGTCTTCAAGGTTCGTAGGTTCTTCTCCTGACTCAATTCTAGACAGATGATCAGGTCCTAGGTTCAATCTGACTGGCTTAACCACTATTTCAAATTCATACTCTTGGAAGAGTAACAACCATTTGCATATGCGCCCCCCTAACATTGGCTTATTGACTAGGTATTTCAAAGCAGAATGGTCAGTGAACATAAAGAAATGTGCACCCAACAAATAGTGCATGAACTTCTGCAGTGCATAGACGATAGCAAGGCCTTCTCTCTCAGTAGTGGTATAATTCTTTTTTGCAGATGAGATCTTCCTGCTCGAAAAAGCAATGGGATGGTCAATACCTCCCTCTCCTGACTGCGCTAAAACAACTCCCAATGATATACACGAAGCATCGACATGTACATGAAATGGCTTCTCCTAGTCTGGAAAAACTAGGATTAGTACAGTGACCATATTTTCCTTTAGCGTATCAAAACCTTGTTCGCACTCCGCGCTCCAGATGAACGGTGCATCTTTCTTCAGTAGCTTCTCCATAGCTGCGGTTATCTGTGCATAAACCTTTATAAACTTCCTGTAATAGCTGGTATGGCCCAATGTGGTGCGCAACTGCTTGACTGAATTGGCATTGGCAAGTTTACAATAACTGTGATTTTCGCAGGATCAACCATCAAGCCCTGTTTACAGACAATGTGTCCCAATAGAATCCCATAGGCGACACAGAAAACACATTTCTTTAAGTTCAAAGAGATCTGGTGCTGTTTACACTTTTCTAGCATGAGTCTGAGGTTTGCACCATGGTTCTTCAACAACCCGTATACTATCCAATCGTCAAAATAAGCTTTTAAAAACTTATGCATAAAATATTTAAATGTTGCGACGACAACTCTGGAAAAGATTGCAAGTGCGTTCTTTAGTCCAAACAGCATCACTGTGTACTGGAACGATCCCCATTCTGTAGCAAAAGTAGTTTTGTGTCTATCTGTTGAATCAATCCTGATCTGATGATATCCAGAAAACCCATCCGTAAAGGAATAGGCCTCATTTCCTCCAGAATTATCAAGCACCTTGTCAGTCAAGGGAGTTGGAAATGGGTCATGCATTGATGCATCATTCAACTTTCTGAGATCCACACAAATCCAGATCTCACCTTTTGTCTTCTTGTCCTGGACAACCATAGGGCTTATCCACTCAGATTCTTCGACCGACTCGATGATTCCTGTGTCGAGCATTTTATCAAGTTCTTTGCTGACTCGTTCTTTGTACCAGGGGTTCAAGCGATATAGTATTTTCTTAACAAGCTTCGCGCCTGGATTAAGAGGTATTTTCATAACTCCTAAGTCCCCCAATATGCCCTTCATCTCTGTAAATTTTGTTGGGAATAACTCTTGATATTCATATAAAATGTCTGTGATCTCTGTCACAGTCTGATCATCCCAGTAGTCCCCAATAGACACGAACTTTGGCTCTTCGCTGGTGCCAATGTTTACTTTCTTTGTTTTCACAGGTCCACTCATGTCTGGAATTTCCAGCGGAGGTCCCTCTACCTCGCGCGCACCTTCTAAATCAGGTATCTTAATGTTGCGCGGGTCGTCCTCATCACTGTCTTCTTTTTCTTCAGCTTCCTCAGCTAGGTTATAGCATTCCATGGCATGTTCTTCTTATTTGGTCCATTCCTGCTGTAAGCTTGCAGGTACGCTGTCAGATCCAAAGAATTCCTCCAGGGTCATATTTCTATGTGGACATTCTGGTCTGAATATTCGTTCTTTAATAATCTGCAGCGCCTTATTTATGGTAGGACTCTCATACTCAAAAGTGAATCTCTTCTAGAAGTTCGCAGTCAGCATGTCCCAATCTGTGGTTCCTCTGCGCAAATCCATGTCTAAATACCATTTCTTTGGAATTTCTTCCTCCAGTGTATGCACAAACAAATGCACACATTATGTCTGTGGTCTCTCCTGCCATGCTTGTGAACAAATTTTAATGTGCTCCCTTGGGTCTATCTGTCCATTGTATTTCTCAAAAGATAATGTAACTTTGTCAGCAAACCTGATCTACATCTTAATTCTGCATTGATCCCATGTGGTCAATGTCTACTTGTGCGTAGCCCACCATCTGGTAGGTGTCTCACGCAGTGCCACATCTAATGCTTGTAGATGATGCTCATCTGCAATTGCTATAGTATAATCTTTGATAAAAGAATAAATGTTAGATGAACCATCATATGTGGGGATTGGGATTACCTCCTTTCCAATCCATCGCAGTGACTTTGTAACCTGTGCGCATCTCCTTGCAAATACTTCATGCATGCGACTTTGCCAGTTCTCCAATCCTACGTCTGAGTCTGAGATGCAAGAGCTGTCGCATCTCCAACTGAGTGTTCCATCCGCAGTAGGATTAATGTAATCTTCCTGGCTTGCGGTCATCTTGTACAGCCGGTCTAAGTCTTGAGCTCTGGATTCCTCCTGAATCGGCTCACTGTATCTATCTCCATTTGCAGGGTCCAGTGGTGCGATGACCCTGAGATGCTTTCCTTCAAAGATCATCTTCTTTGTTTTCAAGTTTATCATGGCGAGGTTATCGATAGCCTAGTCAATTCCTAACAACACGGGAAAAGGATGACTATCATCTACGATATCAATAACCTCGAAGTCTGCGTAACTCTACACTCCATCAATGTCAACCACAATGTTGGCTAACCATCCAAACGGTATGACTTTCTCCTGATTGGCCATTCTCAACTGGATAGGTAACCATAACAGCTTTGGTCTTCCCATCTGCTGCCATGTCTGTTTGGTTAAGACATTTACTTATGATCCTAGATCAAGAATGATCTCATCCATTTCATAATCTCCTATCTGTGCACTGAGTTTCATTTCTCTGTTGGTTCTCTTGTGTTTCTTAATGTGATGAACTGCACTATCAGTAGTTTCACCCTCATTGTGTGGCTCATACTGATCTACCAACTTCTGTAGCTCTGCTATAGCATTTGGGCTCTTCAGCAACTTCATGCAGCTTCTGAGGAACTGCGCAACAGAGGTGCATGTCTCTGTTGCGCTGCTCATTCTGTCATAAGAAACTGGCATATATTCTATATGCGGTATTTCGCTGTGCAACAGGATTCTTGGCGATTTTGGCGCTGATTCTTTGAATATATCTCGGGCTTCTTCAAAGGTTTCTTTGTTTTTATTTAAGTCAAAAGCAAGTGTTTTCCCCATGACTTTCCTTATCCATATTGTTTCAAGAGGAGTCTGCTTAGTACTAAAACCTCCAGAGGTCAAAGCTTCTGCTCCTCTATCTCGCCCTATCGCAGCACCACTGCGCATTAATACGTTAATGCTTGGATCTACAGGTCTCCTTTCTGCTGCGATCAACTGAATAGTTGGGTTCGGCGGCTCTGGCCGTTTTATTTTCTGCATTTCTACCTCTAACAATGGGCAGTCTTCTATAACATGATCAAATGAGCTACAATAGCTGCATGCAGTGCATGGGTTGGTGTAATCTCTAGAAACATGGCCTGGTTGGTCGCAGCTATAACAGATTACTTGACCTTGGCCTCGTCCTTGCACTGGGCCGTTATTCCTTCCTCTCCCACGGTATCCTCCATGGCCTCTGTATGTTCCCTGATCCTGCTGTGCATTCTCTTGTTTCTGCGGATTCTCTCCTTGGACTCTGTACATTCCTCCATATCCTTCTTTCTTTCTAGCTTGAGCTCATATGCCCAGCAATTGGACTCATCATGCCTAACTGACTTACAGAAATTACAATAGAGGTTTTTAGGTGTTCTTACGTATTTCTATATCATATGGAAGTCTTCTGGCCAGTGTCCTTTGGTTCTGCAAATTTCACACCATGGCCCTGGGTGAGGATTTAATGGGTTTGGTCCACCCATGTTAAGGAAGTCTTGAAATAAAGGACAATGATCCTTAGTGTGTCCTTCTCCCTTATAGCCTGTACACCAAACTTCCTTTATCTCTTGCTTTCCTTGCTTGATATCTTGTAATTGTAGTGTCAGGGTAGCTAACTGGTTTTGAATCTGCGACATCCCAGTGCTAGTTTCTCCAATAGGTGAAGCTTCCAACTTCATCGCGATATCTAAAGATTCTAGCTGTGAAACCACTTTTTGTTGCATCAATGGCTATCTAATATGGGGCAACAACGTGGCTATAAACCATTCCTTATGCTGCTGTGGTGCTATGACGAAGCTTACTTGGTCCAACAGCATCTTAAACTTCTGGTCAAATTCCTAGACCATTTCATTAGGTTTCTGTTTGATCTCTTTCAACTCTATTATACACTGTGACTCTAACTTTTGCTTCTTAAATTATGTTATGAGTGCAGCCTTGATTTCTTGTAGGGTTCTTTGGTATCCCTACGAATATTTCATGAACCAATGCAACGATCGGCCTCTAAATGTGGTGACGAGCAGCGCTTGTTTGACAGCATCGTCCTGTACTTGTTTAACACTCCACACGGCTTCACATAGAAACCAATGCGGATCAGGGTCCTCTAGACCCATTCCTTTGAATATTGGCATCTTAATATCCTTAGTCATGGTTCTTCTAGGTGGTGGAGGGTGGTTCTGCGCATGTTGGATAGTAGTAAAAATAAAGGGAGTACTGCGCAGAACGTTCTAGCTTGGAATGTTCTGAGTGCTAGGGATATTCGCAACTGGGGGGTTCTAGACTAGCTAATTTGTGCAATGGATGGTGCAGTGTTCCCACCCGGTGGATTCTGTGGAGTAATAGGCTAATAGGTAGAAGATAGAGGTGCGGCTTGGCTATCAGGCTTGTCGTTTGAATCAATGTTTATGCAGAGTCCATGTCCACTAGCAGTCTTCTTAGGTGTATATTTATACAGTTTCCCACCTCTTAGATTATGTGTCTCTTCGTCAGACTCACTAAAAAATCTATTGACCATGATAGAGTCCAAAATTTTTACTACATTCTAAAAACACCTTTCTTGGCTAGAAGCATTTTAATGTATAAAGTGAGGTTGTTCAGATACTTACCTCTGAATCCTTTGAAAAACTCTCTTTCGGCTGCGCTGTAGGACTTTAGCATGTCCACAGCGAACTGCATCACAAAACTTTGTAATGTACTGTCGACCCAAAATTCAATTGCTCGTACGAATGGACTATCTAGTGCTTTGAGATTTTGAATAAGCTCCGGTGTCCACTTGGTCGGTGCGCTTCGCGGGACACAGTTTCGATGCTCCACGAGTCTTGAAAACCTATCGTGTAGCTCGCATCGAAAATATGCCAAGAAAACATCGTGAACGTCTTTCCACAGGTACTTATTCAACCACTGGATGTCAGAGAGATGTGGGTGTCTGTTTTCTTTCCTTGTAAAGTCTCTCTCTATCTTGTCACACCAAGCCCATATTTCTTTCTTGTCTGGATACCAAAAGTCGACGCCCAACTCAAATTCTTCTACTTCGTACATCACGACTTCAACTCATCACAGATTCTTAGCACGGCAACGGAACCATTTGTTGGATTAAGATACTGTTCTAGAGGTTTCCAATGTAGACCCAGGTTCTTCGCAGTTTCAAGGAACCAACAAAACCCCTTCTCACCGGCCCTTTCGGCAATAGCCTGCGAACAGGCTGAGGTCTCACCCGAGGTGTAGCTATGGGGGTGTTGCGGAATCAGGTTTCCACAACAAAGTGATGAGTTGTTCGGTCAGGACTACTGCGCAATGCGCTATTGGACTTGCACTGTGGGTTGAGGGTTGCGCGATGATAGACTGCATTGCGTCCCTTACTTCTGGAAGCGGAGATGCCTGTGCAACCAGCGCATCCAATGACTGCGCGGTTCAGGCAGAATGTGAACAATAGGACAGCGCAACTGACTTATACGCTTCCTCTCCCAATCTTAACCCCTATGAAAACTTCACTTAACACTTAAACATTCATCTACTGCCTTAGATTAATTAACTGTAATGCAAGCAGGCGAGATGGCAGCCTTGCGCACACCTGTTGTTGTGCGTCAAAGAGTTATACAACCAAAGTTCTTCGTATACTTGTGATTATTCAATAACTAATACTTTCACAGACTTGGAATACTACACATTCATCATTCATCCATTAACATCATAATTAACACATCATTCCCATCTTTCTCATATGGAGAATACATGTAAAAGCATTAACATAACAGTTGATAAATGAGAATCCAGACATTCAATGTAAGTAATAAACAAAAGCAAACACATGAGAAATCACACTACACAAGATTTAACGTGGTTCACCCCTAGGATGGAGGCTACGTCCACAAGAAC
This sequence comes from Larix kaempferi, assembly GCA_027924585.1. Lineage (NCBI taxonomy): Eukaryota > Viridiplantae > Streptophyta > Pinopsida > Pinales > Pinaceae > Larix > Larix kaempferi. Next base: position 12,359,898 of record BSBM01000426.1, on the reverse strand, counting down.
TGTTGTTATATTAATCGTTTGGGAAGGGTGCAACAGTTCTTTGTCTGCGCACTCAGCTGTAGACTCTCTTCTCTCTCAATAGGCCTCTGCGCACACAGCTTGCAGAGCCTTTACAAAATTGTCTCTCAACAGAGATCTATTCAGTCAATAGTAATAGAGAGTAACAAAATTAACAACCCCTTCCCATACAAAATATGCTTTATTTATAGATCATGCCCATAGGTCATGTCTTTATAATTCGTAGGCAAAACCCTAAAGATTCCAAAACTGGTGCGGATGCTCACCACCCTACGTGTCGTCGTCGATAGCTTTCTCCACTCGTTCTGGCCGCCTTACTGGACCACTCGTGGCTCTAAGACCCTTCTGACAGCCGCAGTTATCAGCAAACGGTTATAACTGCATCATGGCCTGTCACTTTCAGTCCTCTTAGCTTGCTTGTCGTCCTCGAGTTAGTGGTCTAGCTTCTCAACTGCTTGCCGCCACTCACTTTCACTGGTCGCTTTCCCTGTCCTTCATTATGTTTCTTACCCAAAATAGGTCGCTTACTCAGCTCGACCTTCCTTCCCACTTCTTTACCAAAAGTAGATGTTGCGTAGGTCCTGCGCACCTGTACTGTTGCATCAAAACTGCATCTTTTCTCTAAGCTACGTATTTCTAAAGTTCATATCTTCCGACTTCACAGCCCCAAAGCTGCGCAGCTCCCAAAAGTGTTTCCTTGTCAAAATTATGCCTACTTGGGCCATGCCCAACAATGTGCTAATTGCTAAGTTGGTCCAATTTGATTCTACATGGAATCTAAATTGACCTTGATGTAGATTTTGATCACCCACCCAGTTGAGCATGCTAATAATTTAAGTTGTAATATTTCATTGAGATGGATTGATGAGTTTTCTTCGAGGTGGAAATCTAGGTCATCTTTTGATTTAGAAATTGGATAAACTCCATGTGGATAAGGAATTAGAGCTACATTAATGGTGCATTGAATATTGGGTAGTGGCCACACATGAAGGGTCAAGCATGACCACTGATAAGCATTTCTCACACATAAATATAGCATGATAGGTCCTAAAAGTATAGCGCACTAAAATTTTGAAGAGGCATGGCAAATTTTAGAAGTACTTTGTGTTGGAATATTGGTCAATACTGAGAAGGGGAGGGTGAATCAGTATTGATATATTTTTAACAATTTTAAACCACTTTTTAATTTAACTAAAACATGGAATCAACAAGATACATAAACCACAGATTTTTATCGTGGAATCCCAATTGGGAAAACCACAAACTCTTTCTATAACTGCAAAATTATATTTACAATTGTTTTGCAAGATACAACTTGCTGGACACTACAATCCCCAAGTTTCTTAGCTACAACTAAAGGATGCTACAACACCCTTGTTTCTGCCTGCTCCAACAGACAAGGATGCTACTACACCCTATTCACTAGCTACTACTGGAAGGAGGATACAACCTCCTTGGAAGACTTCAATCTGCCCCTAGCACCACCCAACCTCCCTGAGATATATTTATCTTCCTGATTCTTTTCTTCATTCATCAAATATGCTTATGGAAATTCTTCATTTTCTGGTCTCTCCCTTTCTTTGTGTTGTTGCGATTTGCGCTAAAAAGACACATTTCTTCTAATTAAAAACTTCATGTAAATACCTCATTCACTCATAGGAGTGTGTCTCTTCAGTTCTTGTCTTTCCAATTCATGTCTTTCTAAATATCTGTTTATTAAGTTCTATTTTATATCTCCGTTTATATTACTAACTTTTAATTAATTAATTAATTAAACCTTTTGATCATCTCGTAGAGCCTACGTGCATGAATATGTGCCCGTAAGAAAGTATATGTGGGCATAGAATTGTGCCTGCGGGCTTCTTCCATCTCAAGCCTATGGGCTTCTTCTATCTCAAACACGGGCTTGACTTTTCCTTTTGCAGGCTTGGCCTTTAGCCTTTCTAGGCTTCATCTTTTAGCCTTTGCAGGCTACACCTTTGGCCCTTGTGGGATTCATTCCATGTGGTCTCTCCCAATGCAGGAATCATCCCTTTCACATCTACCTATGCGGGCATTAATCCCCTTCATTCATTCTATGCGAGAATATCCCTATGCGGGCATTAAGCCCCTTCTGTGGGCATAAATGAGCCCCTTCTGTGGGCATAAATAAGCCCCCTTGAGGGCATCTTCTGAGCCCCCTGCGGGCATATTGGAAGCCCCTTGTGGGCATGTTAGGAATCCCTTTGTGGGAATAATGGAATCCCCTTGCGGGCATATCATAAGCTCTCATGGGCATGATTAAGCCCCTTTTGAGGTGATTGTGATCCCTCTTCCTTGCGGGAATCTTCTTCTTGCGGACATAATCTTCTTTGTTGACATCAATGCCAACATATTATTCAACATTATCCCCCTTTGGCATTGATGCAAACACCAAAAATATTCCCCCCCTTTGAAAACAATGACATAGAGCTCCTTTTGATAGCTCCCCCTGTCAACCTGTCTCCCCTTGACAAAGTGTCTTTTCTCCTTTTTATCTACTGTAGGGAGATTACTGTCAATGACCTCTCTTCTGGATCCTTGCTAATTCAATTAGTAGCTAGATGAACACGTTTCCCAAGAACAAATCCACACCTTTGGATGAATTTATTAGTACATGGACAATTCCTGGAGGGCATTTCCAAATGGCCCCTTTAACCTTCAATTTTCAACACTTGGACAAATTTCATTTGTTTCTTAATATGCAAAACAATATTTTTCTCACTTTGGAAGATTGATTTCTTGCACATGTGACCATCATAAGGCAAACTAAAAACATGACTGGATAACCACTTCAACAAGGAACAAATCCATGTCACCTTTTGATTTTGTTGATACAAACACATCATCTGGCGGACATTTGAGAATGGCATTTTAAACTGTTGATCCCAGACAAAATTGTCAAACCCTAGGTTAAAATGAGAAGATTTTTATTTTCATAAAATTGGAAGTATGAGACATCCAATGGATAGAGGCCAACAAGGTGATTCCATCCAGACCAATTTCATCCTTTGAAACCTCTTTCTCTCTCCTCAGCAAGCATTTTTCTGGAGCAGTGCAAATCAAGCTAGGAGGCACTTTTGGCAGATCAATATCTTCACCTATAGAGAATTTTTGGACAAACCAACAATATGGTTGGATGCAAAAATAAACATTATATAGACTCATACCCTCAAAATACTTTAAGACATCAACCACGGGAAATGGCAGGCATTTTTACCAGCATTTTTATACTTAGACAAATTGTGCAATTTCTAAGATGGATTTTTTATTTCACCAAAATCCCAAACCATTGTTACTAGATGATGTAGTACACCTTACTAAGCACACCCAATTTTATTTCACTCTCAAACTCATCTTCATTTTCCCTAGGTGGGCATTTTACTGAACTTGGTGTAAATATGCCTAAAACCCTGTTTTGGCAGGCCTATAACTTCCTCCCCAGACACTCTCAAGACAAACTAAGACTGTGGTAAGATAGTATATACAAAAATATATATCCTAATGCTTTCATATATATTTTATCATTCTCCTATGATGTACGGCGGGCATTTTCCCAAGGTAACTTGGACGAAATTTCCAACACTTAGTCAATTTCTTGAATTTCTCCAAACTGAAAAATCTCTATATAACTAGGTCAAATTGTAATAATGACATCATGAAGGTACTAGAGCACCATTAGGTGGATTTGCATATTCATCAACCATGCCACATCATCATACATGCCATGTCATCACTTCCTTTGTTATTCCTTTGTCTTTCACTGAGTTTTCCCTACCATCATGTCCTTGGTTATTCTTTTGACATTAATGACAATCACATTCAACATTCTCCCCCTGAGCATATGATCCCTTCTGAAGCTAATTTCAGGGTTCTCTTTTTGATCATGAGGGACTTTTAAAAGATACATTCATCATCTTTATCTTCATCGGTGTATTTTACATCTTCATCTAGCTTTCCATCATAATGGATGTCATTCTTATCTACAACACTATTATGTTGATAATCATCTTTGGAAACTTTATTGATGCTTGGAATTTGTGTTTCTTCTGAACCTTTTTAGTCTGCCTTTCTTTTCCACATCTTTCCATGAGGTACTCTGCTCACTGATTTTTCATTTCTTTGTTTTTTGGATTTCGTACTTTGATCTTTTTCCTTGGTTCTGCAATCAACAACTTTGTGACCAAACTTGTGATAGCAGTGATAATATCCATAGAACCTTCCTTTATATTTGAGGAATCTTTCTTGCTTCACAACTTCCATCTTCTTGCATCCCTTCCTTTGTTTCTGAATTTTTACTAAAGCATTCTTTCTTAGCTTACATTCTCTAGCCATATGTCCAAAATTATTACAAGAGTAGCAATGACCGAAAAAGATCTGCTGGTACCTTATTGTCATTGGTATTTTAGGTATCATATCAGTTCTGTCTTTATTATGAGAGGAGGGAACAAATTTCTAACTATCCTTCTTAATCGGGATTTCGAGTGCAGCAGCATAGCTTCTTTTATTTCTATCTTGAAATGTAAAAAACAAACATTCTGGATTTTTTTCTTGGTCATAACCTAATCTAGTTTTATCACTTGATGGTAGTTGGCTACTTAGGATTTCATCTAAAGTCCTTGAGATGTTCTCAAATTTTGATTTAACAGATTCATGATCAAGCTTCTTTCTAAGCAAAATAACTCCTGCTTCAAGTCTTTTAGAGTCTTGTATTTTCTCCTTGAGCTTCTCATTAATGGTCTGCTGGTCTTTTAGCCTCTTTACTTCTTCCTTGATGTTAGCAACTTCCTGTTTTAATCTCTTGGCCTCTTTCATTCTAACCGTCACTTATTGTCTTGATTTGTGCAACTCTTCTTGGAGGGTCTTGAATTCCTCTTCTTTTGACTTTAGCTCTTCTTGGTATTTTGACAATTGTCCTTTCAAAGATTTGTTCCTTCTTCTACATCTTTCAATTTCCTCAAGAGCACACATGAGTTCAGCCTCTAGGTCCACCTCTCCTTCCACATCTGATTCATCTTCTGAAGCTTGAGTTTCTATTCCCATGAATAGAATTTCATTTTCCTCATCTTCTTCTTCTTCATCTTCATTATCTTCCATAGCGTAAAAAATCTTCTTCTTCCCATTAAACTTCTTCTTGTATGTTGCTTTGTTCTTCTTGAATTTTTTAGTGGTTTCTTTATCATCACTATCATCTTGTTTAGGATAGGGACATTTTAAGGCAAAATGCCCAATTCTTCCATAGTTAAAGCACTTTAGAGGTAGCTTCCTTTCGTACTTGCCAGTACCTTTCTCAATTTTCTTGATGAAAAGAGCTTCTTCATCATCTGAGTTCTCTGAGTGGTTTTTGGGTAATGCTTCAGATTTATTTGACTCTTTTGTGGCTTTAAATGCTTCCTCTTTTCTTGATGGTCTGTTATGTTATGTTCTCATCTCATAGGAAGTGAAGATCCCATGTAAATCATCCATAGCCAGAGAGTCAAGATCATCTCAATGTTATACAGTAGACACTTTTGCATCATACTTCATTGGTAGGGTTCTTAGTACTTTTTCAACAGCTTCTTTCTCCTTTATCTTTCCTCCCGGGCCTCTAATAGAATTGACAATTTCATCTACTCTTAGAAGATATTCTGCAATAATTTCTTCCTCTTTTATTTTTAGACTTTTGAACTTCCCTTTGTATGTTTGAAGTTTAGAATTTTTTACTTTGGTATCTCCTTCATAAACATTTTTTAGTTTATCCCAAGCATATTTGGCCATCTTACATTGCATGACTTTAACAAACACTGAATTTGCTAATCCATTCAAAATTGCATTCAAGTTTTTTGCATGGGATTCATATTGTACTTGTTCATCTCTATCTGTAGGTGGGTTGTCTGGTATTTTATAACCATTTTCAACATCATTCCAAACTTTGCATCCAAGTGACATTAGATGGCATCTCATTCTAACACTCCAGAATGCATAATTATCTCCTGTGAATAATGGAGGTCTATTAGTAGCTAAACCTTCTTGTTGATCCATAGTGGTTTTTAATAGGATCTTCCTTCCAGTGATTAAATTGTAGTGAAGGAACCCTCTCTTATACCAATTGTTGGAATATTGGTCAATACCGAGAGGGGGGGCGGTGAATCAGTATTGATATATTTTTAACAATTTTAAACCACTTTTTAATTTAAGTAAAACATGGAATCAATAAGATACACAAAACACATATTTTTATCATGGAAGCCTAATTGGGAAATCCACAAACTCTTTCTATAACTACAAAATTATATTTACAATTGTTTTGCAAGCTACAACTTGTTGGAGACTACAATACCCAAGTTTCTCAGCTACAGATGAAGGATGCTACAACACCCTGGCTTTTTACTGCTCCAATAAACAAGGATGTACTACACCCTATTCACTAGCTACTACTGGAAGGAGGCTACAACCTCCTTGGTAGAATTCAATCTTCCCTTAGCACCATTCAACCTCCCTAAGATATATTTATCTTCCTGATTTTTTTCTTCATTCATCAAATGTGCTTCTGGAAATTCTTCATTTTCTGGTCTCTCCCTTTCTTAATGTTGCTATAATCTACACTAAAAAGACACATTTCTTCTAATTCAAAACTTCATTTAAATACCTCATTCACTCATAGGAGCGTGTCTCTTCAGTTCGTGTCTTTCCAATTCATGTCTTTCTAAATATCTATTTATTAAGTTCTATTTTATATCTCTGTTTATTACAAACTTGTAATTAATTAATTAATCAAACCTTTTGATCATCTCGTAGAGCCTACGTGCATGAATATGTTCCCGTGGGAAAGTATATGCGGGCATAGATATGTGCCTGCGGGATTCTTCCATATCAATCCTACGAGATTCTTCTATCTCAAACACGGGCTTGACTTTTCCTTTTGCGGGCTTGGCCTTTAGCCTTTCTAGGCTTCATCATTTAGCCTTTGCAGGCTACACCTTTGGCCCTTGTGGGATTCATTCCATGCGGGCTCTCCCTATGCGGGCATCATCCCTTTGGCATCTCCCTATGCGGGCATTAAGCCCCTTCATTCATTCTATGTGGGAATCTCCCTATGCGGGCATTAAGCCCCTTCATTCATTCTATGTGGGCATCTCCCTATGCGTGCATTAAGCCCCTTCTGTGGGCATAAATGAGCCCCTTCTGCGGGCATAAATAATCCCCCTTACAGGCATATTGGAAGCCCCTTTTAGACATGTTAGGAAGCCCTTTGTGAGCATAATGGAATCCCCTTGAGGGCATATCATAAGCTCTTGCGAGAATGATTAATCCCCTTGTGAGCCCTCTTCCTTGCGGGCATCTTCTTCTTGCGGACATCCTCTTCTTTGTTGACATCAATGCCAACATATTATTCAACACTTTGATACATATATTAGTCGTCCCTAATTAACAATGGTGTCCGTTGAATATGATGTGGCATTATACAACATAAGAGGAAAAATTTATAGCTCCTATTCAAGTGTGAAATACTTGGCATGTGTTGATAATTGACCTACATTAACATTTTGTATGACCTTTACAACCTTATAGCTAGTGTACCATGTTATTTTTCAAATAACCTAATAAGGTTCCATACCTCTCAAGGTCTACTCTAATATTATCAACCATGCACTCTTATTTCTACTTCAATGTCAAAAGTAGGATCATGTTACATGGTTCTCTTCTTAAGAATTACATCCCAAGGTGTAATGCAAACTAGTATTGAAGGCATTATTATTACACTAATCAACGATGGTGTATGGATTTCATCATAGTGACATGACATTACAACATGGACCCTAGCGTCTTTCCCTTTGGTAGATAAATCTTGACAACTTGCTTCTATAAACCATAACATGTAATCGATCTGAACCCCGTAACTCTTAAGCCGAATAACCCTATTCTTTAATGCACAACCCATATAACCCTTAAACCTTAAACATTATAACTTGATTGAATATAACTATTAAACATAAAACACTATAATTCATATAACCCATAACTATTAAACCTTATAGGGTGAACCCATGAAGATGAGTGACATTTTTCAATAAAATGTGGCAGTGAAAATTTGGTATTTTGCATATTCTTTATATTTAAGCCACCAAAACTCATATAATCTTTATGAATTTTGATGTGCAGTGAAAATAAATTTATAGGGAATTGCTTTCTATATAACAATTATTTTTTCAAAAAATATATATAGAAGGATGATCTACAAAAAACATAGTAGATCCGCTTCCCCACACCCTCACCCCCCCCCACACACACATATATATAAGGGTGACATTTGGGTGTTAATCCATGAAGATGGGTGACATTTTTCACTGAAATGTGGCAATGAAAATTTTGTATTTTGCATATTCTTTAGATTGAAGCCACCAAAACTCATATAATATTTATGAATTTTGATGTTTAGTGAAAAAATAAACTTATAGGGAACTGATTTCTATATAACAATGTTTTTTTCAAAAAATATATATAGAAGGATGATTTACACAAAACACAGTAGATCCCATATATATATAATTTTTTGAAGTTGACCCATTAATATTTCAATCACATTGTGTACACCTTTATGTTCTCGTCAATATTTTTCCAACTTTACATAAAATGAAAAACCAAAATTACCCTTTGAATAGGAAAGATCCACGAAGATCCTACATATTTTTTATAATTTTTTGGTTGTGTATTTTTTATGATATTGATTTTTCTTTGGGCACCTTTTGAAACTATGGGGAAATTTTTTACCATAAGTTTTAAATTAAATTAAATAAAAAAATATAATATGAAATTGAAATTCTAAGAATGATATGTTATTCGATAAAGGATTCATCAGGGAATACACTAGCCTACCTCTGCCACTAAGATGAAAGATATGAATGGGTTTCACCATCTGCAAGTTGTAGGTGTAGAAAATATTGCAACAAGAGGGATGGAATTATGTAAAAAGTGTTCGTTTGAGCCCTTAAAAGGGCTCAATTGAGCAATTTGCATGGTTTTTGCATTATCTCAATCGAGGGTTAGGACAACCCTTGATTAAGGGTTTCTATGTTTTGACATATAGCTCCATTGAGCTATGAAGCTCAAACAAGCACTTTTACTGACTGTACTCAAGATTTTGATCAAGCTCTTATAAACACAAAAAAAGGTGAGGTGTGAAAACAATTGCCATAAGAAAAACCTAGTCCCTAGTAGATACCCTAAGGGTAAACATAAAGTCCAAAATAAAATAAAATATATTGGGGCTAAGTGAGAACATAAAGCAAAGAATAAATTCAAAGGCTTGCTAGCAATAATAGATATATACATGTTGAGGCCTCAACAAATCCACAAGTCGATCAACCTAGGGCTCCTCTTTTAAATTTTACTAAGGCTTGTTAACCTAGCTTGACTTTTCTTATCAATTTTTTTTGTTGAACTTCACTTTGCAAATATTTTATAAATATCACCTTGGGTCAACTAACAACCATTGCACATGAATTTGGAAAAGGTGTGAAGAACGCACATTACTTTAAAAAAAATCAAGTTTTCTCTCATTGCAACCTTGGTAGAGATCAAACTTTGGTCTTCATGCAAGCCTAAGCTTTGAAATCATGATATAAAATTTGAAAAATAAATGCAATATAATTTTCTTAGGGGTGCACAAAGGTAAGAATAATTCCATGCAAAGATATACGAATGAATCCATGTGCAATGCACTTAATAAACCAATGCAATGCACATGAGCAATCCAAAAATAGAGAAGAGAATAGAACATGTGCAAGGAAGTTCTCATAATATATATGCCCAAGATAAGTCAAACCATGCATAGGTAATATCATTTAAATCCTAGGTTCTACCTTTCCCGATGTGCATGTTTGATCACTTCTCCCACGTGTACAGATATATCCACTAATGCACCCATGGTTTCATCAACCCAATGCATAGATGGTTGAGAAAAATCAATGTTGGAAGTAAGAAGGCAAGGCAACCGAGACTATTTTCTTCAAACAATGGATGTGACTATGTATGATTACTTTGTAAATACAAAAAAAACTCCATTACATATTTTAGGCGATTTTTATGCTTAGATATAGGGAGAATAAAACGACCCAATTATCTTCCAATATAGATTTGCAAAATCCTTATGGGATAGAGATATACTATGTCTCTTTCTACTCAAAAACACACATCCCTTGTGGAGAAATCCAGAAAAAATTCCTGAGGAATGAATGCAAGTATTACTGAAGGCAATGGATGTCAATAATTACAATTTTGACCCATTATTGAAGGCCTACAATATCTATGTTGATAAATAGTTGGTACGTTTAGATGGTCGAATTATTGACCCACCCATATTGAATTCTAAGAATATGGAAGAGGATCCAAGAAATATAAATGCAAATGTTGGTGGACTCAAATCTGTGTTAGTTGTGGACTTTGAACATAAGATACCTAAGATATCCACAAAACCAACAATTATTATTGGGATGGATGTTTAACACGGTTCTCAAAGGATTGGAGGAAATCAATGTGAGGTAGCTATGGGTAGTATAGGGAAACGTTCTTAGGAAATATCCAGTGCTCTCATCACTTTCATTTTCTTGTATTAAGCTACATTTTAAGCTCACACATTCATCCCCATCTCTAGGATTGGTAATGGATGGTTGTTTGGGATTTTTGGGAGAGATGTCACGAGATAGAAATAGGAACCCTATTGGCAAGGTGAAAATAATACTAACTCAAATGAAGTCTAGACTTCCATGACTTCCTCAATTTATTCTCTGCATCTTATTAGAGGGGAAGAATAGTGATCTTTATGGGCCTTGGAAATGAAAGTTCCTGTCTAAATTGGGGGTTATTAATCAATGTATTTCCCCTTTAAATGGGAAGAAGGTCAATGATCGATATTTAACAAATGTGGCTTTGAAAATAAATGCAAAGTTTGGTGGCCTCAACTCTATGTTAGTTGTGGAATTTGCACACAGGAGACCTAAGATATCCATGAAACCAACAATTATGATTGGGATGGATGTTTCACATGGTTCTCCAAGGATTCAAGGAAATTATTGCAAGGTAGTTATGGAGAGTCTAGAGAAATGTTCTTAGCCAAAAGCTAGTACTCTCATCACTTTTAGTTTATTTGATTAAGCTACAGTTGAAGCTCACACAATTGACCCCATCCTCAGGATTTGTAATGGTTGATTGTTTAGGAGTTTTAGAAGAGACATCGCAAGACATAAATACAAACGCTATTGACAAGCCTTGGAAAGAATGCTAAGTCAGATGAAGTTTAGACTTCCATGGTTGCCTCAATTTCATCTATGCATAAATTACCAGAGAAGAAGAGCAATGATCTTTATGGGCCTTAAAACATGAATTTATTGTTCGACTTGGGGGTCATTAATCAATGTATTCACTAGTACAATTTGGCAAATAAAAGACTACGTGACCAAAAAAAGTTAGTTAGCATAGTGTTTTTAAGCTAAATACTACCAAATTTGAGCAATTTCAAGTGAGACAACTAAAAATGACTAACCTAAACTACTAATTTAGTAATGTGATAAATAAATACTACTAGATAGCAACTATGTGACAACAAATTAGTAGTATTTCTTACTTAAATGTACAAATTGAGTTTTAGTGTAGTCATTTAGCATGTTAATTAATTTATCATGTTCATGATTAGTATTTTTCATGTTGAATTCATTTTAGCTCAAAGAAGCCCCTTTCTTTATGACAAGACCACTAAGAAACACTACCTCTGAGAAACCCTCACCACAGTATTTATTTCCTCTTCCATTTCCCAATAAGGTTGGAAGCTAGACCACATGCATTATGTTGTCTATCCAATGTCATGGCCAGCTACTACAATATTATCCACTGCCCTTGTCTCTTCAATGATCACCCACAATGGGGGTAAGTATATGCAATAGTTTATATATATATGCATATGATAATATATAGTTTATATATAAAAATATACTATAATTAAATATTATATTATATGTAATATTAAAAAATAAAAAACAAAAAACAAAAATAAAAGTAACAAAACAAACTCAATGAAAGCGTGAAAAATTAAGAGACTTTGGCGGGAAGGGCTTGGCATGAGAAGCCATTGAGATGATTGATGTTTCAATTGGGGATTTTCATTCTCTTTGAAACCTTGGTGTTTTAGACAATTTCATCACAAAGGAGCTGAGGTCGCGTTTTCCGCAGATAGTAAGTACTCCAAAGGAAAAACACCCTTTTTATTTTCTATTGTTTTTCATTATAGGGTTTTTATTGTTCGGTTTGCAGCAGGGATTTGTTTTCTAGGGTTTCTAATGGTGCCTACAACATGAACCATGAGGATGCACCCTAATTGAATTTTATTCTACAGATTAATTGAATTTTTTAGTCATGAGGGTTTCCCAAACCTGGTTATTGTAAATTCTTGGTAAAAGTACATATTTATAGAAGGAAGCCGACGTATAGCTCTATTTTTTTATCTCTGCATCATAACTTGCATATCTGAATAAGGACATTTGATAATATGATAAATAACTTGAGATAAGTTTGATTGTTGAAGTAAGAAGGAGCCGAGCTTTTAGTTATGATAGCCATCCACTAGGAAATAACTCTAGTGGTCACATTCTAGCTTGAGTAGATAACTATTGGCTGACTCTAACATCAATATATATATATATATATCTATATATATATATATATATATATATAAGAGTAAATAAAAAATACTCTCACCGACTGGACTCTTCTTTCTATGTCTAGTCTATTCATGTGTTCCAAAGGACGCCATAAGTATGTAATGTCTCACTGGTGCTTAATTAAGGGTTGGCTAGTTTGGTCGGTTGGCCAGTTCATATCTTTAGTGTTCTCAAAGCCCCATGTTGAATAAGGTTGTCATTGATGTCCAAAGTGGTCCCCTTATGGCGTAGCTTTAAGCATGGCACTCACAGAAAGACACTCTGGGTTGTACATATATGGGACAAACCCCTAAAGAAGTCCCTAAGGTTTACCCTAAGCAATATTGGTGAAATGTGAAGAAACCCCTAGAATAATGTTGTTGGGTCCACATGACCATGATGTTAGGGTCACATGAGCCATGATGAAGAATGACCTAAAGAGCTCTTAAAGGTTGTCTAAAGCAATATTGGTGTGAAGTATGAAGAATTCCCCAAAATATTGATGATGGGTCGACATAACCCCAAAAGTAAGAATGGGTCCACATAAAGAGGAAAGAAACCCTAAAAGGAATAATAATGTGTCCACCAAGTATGATGAGGAGGAGAAGCCCCAAGCCCCTTTGGAGAAGTGATCAAGAAGGCAAGTTAAGATTCCATGATGAAATCATAAAGTGGGGTTTGACCTACTTAAGACCCCCTTAAAATATGGAGATCCACAAATTAAAGATAAGTTTAAGGAGACCCTAAAATAAGTCTCTCTTCTCTATTGCGCAAATATAAGGAGAAAGTGCAAACTTTTGTGGAGGAGCTAGTGTGGAAATCTTTGGGATCATCTTTTGTTCTTTGGTGAAGATTTATCAAATTGGCATAACTTTCTCATACAATATCATAATCATGAACTTCTTAGATCCTTGGAAAGCTTATTGTAAGGGCTATGTGATGACATGATATAAGGTTTCTTTTGAGGAAGGGTTTATTTCTTGTTTCTTCATATTGGAAAATTTATGGGTCTTGTATATGTGTCTCTCTTATGATGGTCATGCATCTCATGGACTAGGGTCCATCTTTTTCTCTTGAAAAAGGTATGGATCTTGAGTATGCGTTAGAGCCTTTTCTTTAGTGACCTTGCATAGATATGTTATGGTGATTATGGTGATGATATTGGACAGACCATGGTGATTATCTTTGCATAGATATGTTATGGTGATTATGGTGATGATCTTGGCATAGACCATGGTGATTATCTTGGAATATCCTAAGGTTTGGAAATGACTATGATATAAGGGTTTGAACATACAAATGAAATCGATGGGTGATTGTTTCTAGGTATTCTTGAAAGACAGATTTGAGGCATGTATAGGTTGACAGAGATAGTGATACATGTACAAGTTGATAGAGATAGTGATACAGGTACATGTTGATAGAGACAGTGATACAGGTACAGGTTGACAGAGATAGTGATACAGATACAGGTTGACAAATACAATGACAATGATAGGTTGATTCTCTTATTCATATTAGGGTGTCAGGATGGGCAAGGACATGGGGTTGTAGCCTCCTTCTAGTTGATGCTAGTAAATATAGTGAGTTGGAGCTCACTAAGGATTGGAGTCCTCACTACAGGTTGGATCCTATGGTAAAACTAGGGGGTTGTAGCCTCCTTTTAGTTGGATTTGATAAACTAGGGGGTTGTAGCCTCCTTCCAATTGGAGCTAGTAAATAAATTGAATGCAATATTTATATTATATAAGAAAATGTTATGTGGTTTTCTCCCATTTGGGTTTCCATGTAAAATATGTTGTGTACTGTGTATGGTTTATGTGATAATGAATGTTATTGTTAATGTTTACATATGATATTAAAGTTTGAAATGGTAAAAAGTGCCCAATACTAATTCACCCCCCCTCTCAGTATTGGTGAATATTCCAACACCCCGATCTAAAGCGATTTGATATCGCCTACGCCTTTACAAAAGCACGACATTGCAACCACAATTGGCTCTTGATCTGTGCAAGTCATGAGGCCCAAATACTTCCTCATATATTTCCACTCGGTCAGTCAGGTAAAAAGGAACCACATCTCGATTTGTAACCATGGCTACTAGATATGAATAAAGATGTTTAGTAGGTGGATGTTGCCCCTACCTCTCTCTTTATAGAAATTCATGTGACTATCTTACCTGCCATAACTTCATCTTATTAAAGATAAGGATAGTTTTATATGAAAGTTGTTTATTGATAGGACTTCAAGATAAATCCCAAGATGACATGGTATAGAGGGTTACCTTCTTTATAAAACAACACTTAGAAAACCATTGTATTCGCAGTCAATCCCTTGTCTCCTTGGATCGCTCCAATATGTATTTTATTGAGTGTTGCTTGTATCATGGATCTTACTATATTTTTCAACCCTACTATCGGCTAAACAACAAGCCATATCCCCTTCGGCCTAAGTCAATTCGACACATACTAAGTTCCATCCCTTCCTTTTTCAAATGTTAATTGCTCCTTTAGGTTTTTGGGGGAAGCACGAAACAAGACCGTGATGAAGTATATCAAAGCTGAATGCACTTCTTGTAAAACCTACTATATAAATAGTTTTTTTGGATCAATATCTCTCCATGCTTTCTCACTACAATAATAGTGTCTTCTCCACAAAAAGATATGAAATTACTTAATATTGGGTTGATCAACGATTCATAAAATACATTCCAGAATTGTACAAGATGGTATTTTTCTATATTCCATTCTGAAATATTTGAAAAATGGAAAACATGAATCTGAGCATCTATATTTTGAAGTTATTGACCTGAAGCTATTGGTATGATCTTTCCTCCCTTTGATCGATCATAGAGTGAACCTTACATTTAGTTGTTCCTGGAAACTCCACTGTAAATGATTGTTTTAGAAATTCCATTTGGATCGATTTTGGCTCTATACATATTTGTTTTGCATACTAAATCATGTGCAGTTCCAGTTAATTAGTTTTCTATGCACTTTGGGCAACTGGTGGAATCTCCATAAGTGACAAAAATAGCGGTATGCTCAGGGTATTTTTTAAGGATTATAAAACAATACTTAAGTATAGTATTCTAGGAGATTATTTTAGATTGGAAAAAACATATATATAGAATGGTAGGCGAATATCAAAAATGAAACATACAATTTACTATTGAAAATTGTAAATTTTGGCGAATATTATGATAAAAAAAACATATTTTATGTAAATATAGGCGATATTAGAGACTAAAAATGACCAAATACCGAATTTATTTTTTGAAAAAATGCCCAAAAAATAGCCAATTGGCGAAATTTCGCCCTTAAAAATTTCCCTGGGTATCAATGCTCTGGCATTAGATTTTAATGAGCTGGTCCACCATTTAGTCTGCAAATTCATTGAGAGATTAAAGGAATACAAGTATATCCCTTCAGGAATCGATCTTAATGTCCAACATTCAAAATGAATGTTGAATGTAAACAACTATTTTATGGTATCTATTATTGGTTACCTTGAAGCAATTTATTCCCCATATAAGATCCATGCCTGAAGGTTGAAGGGATTAATATTGTCTTTATAATATCCATGCCTGAAGGTTGAAGGAATTAATATTGTATTTATAATTAGAGATAGCCATAATAATAACAAGTTAAACATTATTAAAGATTGTTTTCCAGATCAATATCATACGTTTTTAAACGTTTGTCCCAAACTATAATATGATCCATCATCACGAAAATATAGTATGATCCATCATCAGGAAAAGGAAAATATAGATAGAGAAAATATGATCATATAAAGAAGGATAAATAGGAAAATATAGATAGAAAAAATATGATCATGTAAGGAAGGATAAATGGGAAAATATGATCAAAGAATCAATAGAAAAAGAAAAAAGACTCAACAAACCCTAAAATACAAACCAAGAAATAAAAACTCTAAAAAAACCCTAAAAACCAAAGAATTAAAAAAGATAAATATTAAAATAAAGGCACTAAAATTATCAAACTTAAAACTAAACTACAAATAAAGCCCAAAACAAGGAAGACAATATAAAAAGCAAGGAAAATGAAAGAAACATAAAAAAAAATAAAAACAAGGGACTTATAATAAAGAGAACAAACAAAAATATAAATATAAATAAGAAAAATAGAAAAAAAAAATATAAAGTTATAAAAAAAATGAAATAATACAAATAAATACAAATAAATTTAAATTAAATAGTAATAAATTAATAAGAAAATTAATAAGAAAGTCAAAATATGATATTAAAATAAAAGGATATGATATGATAGTAAATTGAATAAATATTAAAAGAAATGCACATATAAATTTATTAAAATATTAATTTTAAGATAGAAGAAACATCTCTCTTTCTCTCACACATATATATAATTAAGTTAAACACTATCAAAATCAATGAGTTTTCCATATTAGAGGCAAGGTAATAAGGTTTGACTTTTTCTAATTACTAGTTAAATATCTACAAAACTATTGTTAAGATTCAAAACAACTACAGAACTATGAGGATTGTTGACCACTAATTAAAGACTGTGAGGAATTCTTCAAATTACTTCTATTGTTTTCTAGAGTGCTCAATTTCCATTCCCCCCTAGTGTTGATCACTAACTCCTATCTACCATGCACTAGATGTATAATTTTTTGGAGGAAAACAACCTAATTTATCACTATAACGATGTATGCATCCTAATGTGAATTCTAGGAAAATGGAAAACACTATTTAGAAGTATGATCAAGGTAAGGTGTGACCTTTCCCACTAAAAATACTTATGCAATGCATATATTTTTATATCT
This sequence comes from Larix kaempferi, assembly GCA_027924585.1. NCBI lineage: Eukaryota > Viridiplantae > Streptophyta > Pinopsida > Pinales > Pinaceae > Larix > Larix kaempferi. Next base: position 12,342,379 of record BSBM01000426.1, on the reverse strand, counting down.
TTTGAAGATTATGCTAATAGGTTTTTAACAATCTCCTCGGCAGTAGAGCCAAAAAGTGATGGGCCCAGGAACTATAGTACCAATCCAAAGCCTTGAAATCCTGAGAACCCACTTAAATCATTAATCTGAGTTTGTAATGATTCAAAGGTATTGTCCACTATGTATGAAAACTACATGAATAATTGGAATGGGAAGTATGTTGCTATAAACCATGACGAGAGCAAAGGGGGGTTATTTGTGTTGTTGCTTTGTGGTTAGTCCTCCATATTCTTATAAGACGAGTGGATCCCACGTCACATTATTGCTGGAACACTGTGATGCTATCAAAAAAGGTGTGGGGTTTCTGTTCAGTTTTTGACCCCAATGATCTAATCGGGTGAATGCACTTGTGGCATTAGTTTGCACCAGCAATCCCACCCACTAACTCTAGTAAGGCTCTGGATCCCTGGCTAATCCACTATCTTTTGGCTACTCGACTGCAGAGACAAGGCCCATCACCTTGTCACAACATTGGTAACAGATCGAAGGCTGGAAGTAGCAGTATGGGCACCACTTGTAAGCATTTTTTTTTATTAATTCTGAAGGAGCGGCCTGCTAACCTTATGATAGCAAATGTATTCCACTTGTCCGTATTCTATTTGGTAAATTCCTCACTCAACAGACCCTATTGGTAGGTATAAAAATGTACACAAATTTATTAAATCCTTTCTTTAGGTCGACTTAATCTGAGTTTGTAATGATTCAAAGGTATTGTCCACTATGTATGAAAACTACATGAGTCTAATCTATTAATGAAGTTGCATTCTAGTCACTCTACGGTGTTGGTTTTGGTACCCACAACTTCTTATTGTTTGTTAGAATTCAATTATAGTAATGCCAAATCCCAGTAGAGTGTAGTACAAGGTGGGTAATATAGAAAGGAGGAATCAATGGATATTGCATACATGTCATAATATAGGGAACTAAAACACTAAAGATGATACCCATGAAGAGTGTGCATATATGGCATATTTTTTTTTGCATGTGTTATCGACTTTTAGGACTTGTGATGATGAAATGCATGTATGTGTAGTCATAGGTGAGACACATAGATATATTTATGTATGATTGGTATGTAGGGTTATACAACAGCTGGGTGATGTATTGAGTGCCAATTCAATACCTCATTGGTGATGGATTCGAGAAATGCATTGTCATTTCTCAGTGTATGTGTGAAATTTATGGTTTCAAACTGTCGAATAAGAAAGTGCAAGCCCAGAAAATTTTGGAAGATGAGTGAGTTACGGACACAGAATACATTATTCAATTGTGATACGACAAGTTGGGAGTCGAGGTGCACTTGTAGATGGTGAATTCCCAAGTGTAGGGAATCACTTAACAAACCTATTATGGCATCATATTCTACTTGGTTGTTTGTTAATGCCCCCAAGCATACTTCGTCGGTGTGGTGAAGTGTCTAGGAGGGGGAATATATAACCCAGGCAGTGGACGCAAGATGTTTGGACCAATGGCTGGCACCATCTGCATAACCATGTCCGTTCGTGAGGGCATCTACATTTGAATAAGAGAGGTGTTTTACTTTATTAATTCAAGATAGTGTGAAATAAAAGTAAAGATGGTTGTTGGCACATAATAAGAATACCAACGGTTGTTGTCGGGTGTCTTGTTTGTGCCTAGGGGGGTACAAAACCCGTGTTTTGGTTGTTAAGTTTTTAGGAATTCTTGCTGGTGGTCTACGTCTTCATTGAAAGATGAGGAATCACTGCAAGTGAGGGAACTGACTAAAGGAGATTCAACATCATTGGTGTGTCGGAAGGTCGATACTACCTCCTCAGTTGGTGACGCTTATGGGGTTACATAAGGTGTTTGTAATTGATCTTGAATTCTCATCAATTCAAGATGAGTTTGTTGTTCAACACGCAAAATGGGGCTCTGAAAGGAATAATGGGTGGTTTCTCCACAATATCAACAAGGTCCTGGTATTAACACCCAAAAAGTGCTCACTAGCTCATTTCCTTATTCACATGACCCATTTGTCCACTTTTTCACCATTTGAGCCTCTACAGCCATCAAAAGGTCACCAAAAGACCTTAATACACCCCTTTTTCCACTCAAAATGAATATTTTTCCTCAAAAAGCATAAAAAACCCTCAAAAAGGGTCCAGAATTCCCAAAAATATTAAAAAGGGAATAAAAATATTCAAAATATTCAAAAAAGGAAAAAGGAGGGAAAAGGTACCTAAACCATGTTGGTCAATACCATTGGTTTCCTCAAAACCATAATAGTATTCCCCACCACCAAAAACTATAAAAAGGTGGTAGGGGCTCCTCACTTTCCATCCATCCATCATCCTATCCTCATGCTGCCAAAATCTCTCATGAGCTTTTGGCCATTATAGCAATCTTGGAGAAGAGACCATTGGAGCTTGGATCTGCTCACCCTTGGAGCTACTCAACAATCTTCATCATTTGAAGGTATCACTATTGCAAGCACTTGCTTGCCCCCACTCTTAATACAAAGTTATTTTTTATATTTTCTTGTTCTTGTTTTCAAAATTCTTTCCAAGTTTATTATGATGCACATGCTAGTTTAGTTTAGTTTTAGATTTAGATTTACAAATTGTTTTTGCTTTTAATATTTGAAACTGCTGCTACTAGTTAGCAGGTGCCCATAGCACTAAGCTTGGTTGCAAAACCAAGCCAACAGTTTTTGGCGACTCCGCTGGCTTAGAATTCTTAGATCTCAATTTTTAGCTTTAGATCTTAGTTTTTGTTAGTATTAGTCAGTTTATTTCATAGATCTGCCATCCTAGATAGCAGATCCATTGTTGTTCTAGATTTTGCCCCTTTTTATTGCCATTAACAGCCTGAAATTGCCATTTTCGGGTTTGTTTTTCGGCGTCCATGTACGGCTTTCGCCTCACGGCTTTTTGCCCAACAGTCGCGTGGCTCATCGCGACTGCGCGGCTCTTTTCCGCGCAGCTCACCGCGGCTTCGCGACCAATTTGCGCGTTGCACATCGCGGCTTCGCGGCCATTTGTCGCGCTGCACATCATGACTGTGTGCCGAAATCCCGCGCTGCACATCGCGGCTTTGCGGCTGAAACCCGCGCTGCCCATCGCGACTGTGTGACAGAAACCCGCAAGGTCCATCGCGGCTGTTCTGCCTAAACCCGCGATGCAAGTTTTTTCCATTCGGCCAATCTGTTAAAAAATTAATTTTTTGCTGTATTTTCTGCCCACTTAGCTATTTTTACAGCATTACAATTACTGCATTTTTTACAGCCGTAGAAATCTTTTACTATTTAGAATGTTCCTTTAAAAAGTCTTTTTAAAAATTTTCAGAAATTGAAAGAAGGATTTATTTGCATTTTATCTAGATAAAAATTTTACTGTTTGCTTCCTTCATATTTTGCCCATAGCATTTTTTAAAAAGAAATCCATTTATTTCTTGAAGTATTCAGATTATTTGCTTTCCTATTTCAAAGATCCTTTGTTTTTGAATAGTCATTTTAAAGCATTTACATTTTCAATTTCAGGTTAAAATACCACACGTGCACCCACTCAAACACATAATTTAAACTGAGCCTTAAAATTTACCCTAACTTCAACCAACTTTTAACCCCACTTGGGGAGCACTTAAAAGAACTTTGTAGCTAGGTAGAATTGAGGGGATAGGTGTTCCAATAACACCCCTTAGTTATTACATTTGAGACATAGCTGTTGTCCATTAGGGAACCAAAATCTCCTAGTATTTTTTGGCACAGTCACAACCAGTTTATCGGAAGGCCTCTCCCCTAGGAGGGTTGAAGTCACGAGGATGGTTCCGGAAGCCTGAGTGGAATACCGAAATCCATTCAGTAACTGAAGGCTACCATTCGCAGTTCTCGGGATATCCCTGTATGGGGGTATTGCGGTAAAAGGACCAAACAGCAGATTCACCTTTTCTGGACATGTCATGAACGGAGTATCCTAGTTGCCATTCTTTAGGATTGATTACCCGGTGTCCCTCCCGGTAGGGGGATATCTAGCCGTTGATTCAACACTCAATATTGTCTGACTTGGATTTCATCACCTTGCAGAGAATATCGTTTGTTGACTCACAATACTTCTAGTTAGGTGTTTGCATGATACAATCCACCTTTGGTCTAGTAGCACCTCTTTTTTCTAGAATCTGTTTGACTGTTGGTATTCTGACCATTTTGTCGCATCCCTCCACTTATTATAGCAGAGCTGCTATAATAAGTGCTTTTTGAGGTTGATTTTTTTGGCCTGAGAGCCTTTATTTTTCACTCCCCTTTTTTGCACCCTTGGTTGCATTAGGGTTTCGATTTTTTTATACATTACCATCTTACACTGAAAATTTTTACACCAAAAACATATTTCTCACCATTGAGAATTTTAGACGATCTCGTCGTCTTCAAGGTGAACCCCCTGAGTTTAGTCTACTGGGCTCTCCACGTCACCGATGCCGAGCCTTATCCCTTTACTCGACACGTCATCGGCCAAACATAGCGTCATCCAATTCTGATACGCCTCACTTCACATCTGATTCTTAGGCTGAATCTAAAAACCCTACTGTATTATCACCAACCAACCTCATGGCTGGAACACAATACGACCCACTTTTTACAAGCACTATTGGAGATACGTCTACAAACCCTTCTACTACTGTGCCATCCATGGTAACAACGACACCTCTAGGCATGCCTAATATGGGGAACACTCCACCTTTAGGTATGCCCAACACAGGACTACCTCCTATTATGGGTATGCCAAACATAGGAATCACACCACCTGTGATTACCACAACCCAGATCCCAGGAGTTTCTGGTACTATTACTAACCCCGGTGTAACCCATGTTACACTTGGAAATACCGGCCCATACCAAACCACAACAGTTGGAGGTCACATACCTTCAATACCTAGCATACTCTTAGGGGCTACTGGACCACTACATCATGCCAACATTAATAGTTATGTCCCAGTCACTACGCCACACCCCTCGGCCAGTCTACCATTTCTGGCAAGTTTGAATTTGCCAGACTTGGCAAGACTAACTAATGATCCTATTAGACATAACCCCACTTGGCCCCCCATGCCCACAAAGCTTCCCTCAGACATCCCGAAGTTTGAAGGAAAACCTAGGGAAGATCCCCAAAACCACATAATGTCATTTCACCTATGGTGTTCATCTAACTCCATAGTGGATGACTCCATTAGACTAAGATTATTGCAATGAACGTTCATTGGCTCTGCAGCCAAGTGGTACATTGAGCAACCACATGGGACCCACCATACATTTACGTCCCTCGCCTCCACTTTCCTTCAGTTTTTTCAGCTACCTGTACGTTATGATGCAGGAATTGAAATACTATTGTCTTGTAGACAAAACACGACTACCCACATCACCGACCATATCCATGAGTGGCACAAGCGGCGTAGTCTCTGCAAGATAAAACTGGATGACCGTATATTTTTGGATTGGTTTCTCAAATCACTCCTACCCCTCATAGCCAAGGATGTCGCTTCTGAACGACCCCAGTCGGAAGAAGAAGCCATTCTAAAATCCCAGCAGTTTGATCTGATCTACGCCCAGTGTGGCTACCTGTATACCATTTTACCTGATGCTCCCCCCGATGATTCCTCTTGGACTGACACGCCGGGGGCATCCCCTGCCACCGACGGCATCATTGGACAAGTTGCGTCCCACAACCAACCATTTTCCATTATGCGCAATAATAACAGCCCCGATCTTTCGCAGGCCACATATCACTCCGGAGCTACAACTTCGTATGCTCCCATGGCCCACCCCCATCACACTCATGGACCCCCATGTCCACCACAGTGTTATGGTCACACACCTTCAGCCTATCCACCTCTGGTTGCACCCCCTATGTATTACCATCAGCATGCCACACATGCTCCTGTTCACTCACAAGTCCCAACGGCTTATTTCCCACCACAGGCAGTCCTTGCTGCACCACAACCTCCAATCGCTCAGACTTATCCTCCAAACAACAACAACGCTACCCTCGCCAACCAAAACCCTGATCGACCACCGAAACAAGGTAAGAACCCCAATTTACGAACAAACCACCCATGTTCCATATGCGGGGTATACGGCCATTATACACACACTTGCCCCCATTTAGGGCGAGCACGCCAACTGTGGTCTGATGACGCCCAATGCCAAGGGCATGAGGCACAACCAGCGCCACCTCCTCAACCACAACCCATGGTGTTGCAGAATCCTTTGCCCACACAAGGAGTGGTGAACACTCATCCGTTGGATCCTCCTCAAGGAACCACAGCACCACAACAGCAAATCACATATGCTGCAAACACAAACCAACCGATGGATTCATGTAGTCATTATCTCCTCATGATGTCATCATCCGACATGAATCTCCAAACATGTCGAAACCAATATGCCCCCACTGCACCTAAAAATGTTCTCCCTATGATTGAACAACCACTTCAGAATGCACCTACATCGTTCGTCTCCACAGTTAGACCCGGATTATACTCGGAATCACCTATGACTTCCAAATTCCAATCCATCCCACCCCCTTTCAATATAACCGAGATATCTGATATGTGCACCCTCTCGCAGAACACACAGGTACCAAACCAACAGCCCCCTTTACTCCCGCAACCACCCTCAGTGCCAACTCATGTAGGAGCCACACCAATTCATACTATCCCATTCTTATTTCCCCCTTCAGGCACCATCAACACACCAATCATGGCTACACTTAATCTCCCAGGATTAACATTAGGACTACCTGTGTTGTATCTACCTTCCCCAACCCCCCCCGCCGACTCTGACTGTCGTCCTACAACCGGTGCAACCCATTGTCACTACTACTCAACCACCTCCCGGTGTCACTACCCCTTCGTCCTCAACGAATCCCCCTCCTCTTATCAAGCCCACTGGGGGCAGAGGTCCACAACCATACACTGCTGTACCACCTCCCAAGGCAGTTAAACCCCCCCCCCGTGTTTCGTGCTCCTCCTAAATGCTCGTTGTGTGATGAGTTAGGCCATCCGACTCATCAATGTCCACAATTACCTGCATTACAGGAACACATGCAAATGCTTGACGATGACCCCAACATCCCGGTTGTCGAACTTGATCCAACCCCCAAGCCTCGCGATAAATCATTGCGCACAAACCATTCTTGTGCAATATGCGGAATCTACGGCCATTATTGACATCACTGCCCCGATCTCCTAGATTATAGAGCAGCACTGTACGAGTTGAATAACGTCGACCTAGAGATATCCCCTCTTCTCATTGAGGAAATTCATCACCCACCATCTTCCTCCTCGGAAGAAATTAGCACCATTTACACGATTTCCAATGGAGACCCCTTTGTCCGGTCGACCCCTTCCATTGATCCCTCTGAACCACATATTCAATCTTTTCAAATCAAAGAGGAAACCACATGTCCACAGCATGGGGGCAGGCCCAAAACCTTGCCTACTCATCACCACCGTAATTCTCGTTGGAGATACTGGGGGCATCCACCCCACAAAGGGAATCCCCCATCATCTTATCATCACTTCAGTATGCCACCAGGACCCACAGCCTCATGGTATACCACCCCGCCAGCAGTTTCTCAATGCCCTATTGATCCCTCTCTGAGACAACATCTACACCACATTGACACCTCTAAGTTAGGGGGCATAGTAGATTACCTCGACCCTGGGATAAGGGGAATGATCAATCATTTTGACCCTACCCCATCACATCTATCTCAGCACGTCAATGAACCCATCGTTCAAACCAACACATATGTGATCCACAATCACAAACCCCATGCACATAGCATGGGGGCAAGTCATTAACCCCGCTCACTTTTTCACATGCGTGATCTCAACCATTTTTTGAGGTCACATGTCACTTGTATATATGATTTGATTCAATACACCTAGTATTTTTCCCCCGCGGGTTATCATTTCTCCCCACCATTGCATCCTTGGCTTGGTGGGCTCACCTTTATTTGCAACCATTTTTTTAACTTAGTTATTTCCTTTGACCATTCCGAAGTCCTTATGACCTCCGTTTTTCACACCATTTGCACCGCCAGATTCAGTTTTCCGCGCTCGTGATGATGCTTGAGGCCATTTCTCGCTCTCACGCCCAGATTTTTTGGGCATTTTTTCCATGCCCCCTCGTTGCCTCGGTTTGCGTGCCACATTGGTCGTTCTCCATTTTCAATGAGTCTTGTATCATCGGATTCAGTTTTCCACGCTCGTGATAATGCTTGAGATCATTTCTCACTCTCACCCCCTCATTTTTTGGGCATTTTTACCATGCCCACCCATCACCTCGGGTTGCGTGCCACATTGGCCATTGCCCCTTTTTGACAATCTTTATGTCATCGGATCCAGTATTCTGCACTCATGATGGTGCTTGAGACCTTTTCTCGCTCTCATTAGCCCTTTTTTGTTCGATATAGTTTTACCCCTTTTTTCGGGCCGAGCAATCCCTTTTATGAAAAAGGCACTTAGGGAGTTCCTGTTAAGCTCTTTTCTGACTCCTGAAACAATGAAAAGATCGCCGAGCAACCTTGCTTCCTTTCATGCTTGCTAAACGTATCTGAAAGGGCATCTACCTGGTATAAGTTTACCCCTTTTCCGGACCTTGTAGACTAATTACGAAAAAGGAATACTCTAGTCACATCGGCTAGAAGAGTTCTCCATTTGCATCATTTTATGCTTTTTCGGGCCTTGGAGACTAACTTATGAAAAAGAACTCCAATGGAGTCCACTTACCGCTTTCAAACTCTCTAAACATGAAAGCGACCACGAGCAATCACCATCCTGGGCTCGTAAAAACCAACAGGACAGTACTCACAACCACTGCAGAGTCTTCTTATCGTTTTCAGACTCCTTAAAAATGAAAGCACCAATGAGCAGGAACAATCCTGGGCTCACAAAATCCACAGGACAGTACCATTTCAGAGCACACTTTTATCCCTTCTTGGAGCTCATTAAAACTATGAAGAAGGACCCAATGGTGCTTCTTGGCGCCACAACAAATCACCTCTACTCATATGGCAGCTTCCCCATTTTGGTCACCTTTGTTCAGAGTATTCTGCAGTATGTCACCCTAAGAATACCTCGACAACAACCATCAGTTTGATCCCCCAGAGTCAATACATACCCTTCAGTCCTTAAAAGCTATGATCCCCACACCTACAAATCAGTTCCCTACGCTGCTAGGTCAACCATGTCATCATGCTCTGAACAAAGGAAGTTTGAGTCTGCCCACTATATGACCCCAGTTACTTCCCATCCCCACAAGTATGTCAGTCCTACCATTAGCACTACCACACTTCAGTTCTACACCTCGCGCTCCTATCAAGGAAACATCATTGCCTTGTTAGTTTTTGGTCTCCCTCTGTCGATGACAACTAAATTTATTCCAGAGGATAAACCTAGAGGTCCCTGTGTCTTGGACTCATCACCATTTATGATGAGTTCCTACGAATCATTTCGAGAGGAGTCCTCAGTACCTCTCCAAATGGTTGTTTCTCACATGCTTGACTTCAACACCTTGATCGCATCGTTGAGACTCGCACAGGGTATTGGTCCTTTTAGTTATTAGTCGAAGACCTCGGATACCACCTGACTCTTCCACATTTGAGAGTCTACCTATGGAAACAACCGATTACATTTTTCCTATAGATATCCAGGTTGCGCATGGCGACAACATTCAGATGTACCCCAGTTTTATACTCCCTTGAGTATATAGTTACATATATATCTCGGAGATGACTCACAGTCATTGAGTCCCTACAAATGTTGGACACCTTCAGTTTCAGCAGTTCATCAGTTATTCCAGTGTATCAGTTATTGAGATCAGTCATGTTATGATCATGAGTACATCCCAAAATAATGTCCCCTCTGAACCATTATGATGTACCAGTATATTTTTTATGTATTTTTTAGGTCCCCCATTCTTGGGACTAATTGTTATGTATATTTCTTGATACGAGCATGGGTATGCCCGCCTCGTCCATTATCAGTGATTATTCCTCATTCATATTGAGGCCATGTAATATTTTTTTTTTTGCAGCTTCCAAGGGCCGTAGATCCAGTCTCCAATCATTCTCTTCTCTTCCCCAAACCCCAGAAAAACGACAAAAGAACTATGATGTCTATCGGCCATACGATGAGCTCCTGCCCTCACACATCAGGGGGCAATCTGTTAACACCCAAAAAGTGCTCACTAGCTCATTTCCTTATTCACATGACCCATTTGTCCACTTTTTCACCATTTGAGCCTCTAAAGCCATCAAAAGGTCACCAAAAGACCTTAATACACCCCTTTTTCCACTCAAAATGAATATTTTTCCTCAAAAAGCATAAAAAAACCCTCAAAAAGGGTCCAGAATTTCCAAAAATATTAAAAAGGGAATAAAAATATTCAAAATATTCAAAAAAGGAAAAAGGAGGGAAAAAGTACCTAAACCATGTTGGTCAATACCATTGGTTTCCTCAAAACCATAATGGTATTCCCCACCACCAAAAACTATAAAAATGTGGTAGGGGCTCCTCACTTTCCATCCATGCATCATCCTATCCTCATGCTGCCAAAATCTCTCATGAGCTTTTGGCCATTATAGCAATCTTGGAGAAGAGACCATTGGAGCTTGGAGCTACTCACCCTTGGAGCTACTCAACAATCTTCATCATTTGAAGGTATCACTATTGCAAGCACTTGCTTGCCCCCACTCTTAATACAAAGTTATTTTTTATATTTTCTTGTTCTTGTTTTCAAAATTCTTTCCAAGTTTATTATGATGCACATGCTAGTTTAGTTTAGTTTTAGATTTAGATTTACAAATTGTTTTTGCTTTTAATATTTGAAACTGCTGCTACTAGTTAGCAGGTGCCCATAGCACTAAGCTTGGTTGCAAAACCAAGCCAACACCTGGTACCCGGGGACGGAAGCATTCTTGGTCTTCTTGGGTGTTGATTTGCTCCATTATGCATGTGATAGCTCTAAGAGGGAGCATACGGGAAGAGTACCCACATGACGAGCATCCATTATGTGATGGTGTCGTCATACATTTAGATGGGTCTTGTGACATTACAGGCTCTGTCACATTGTCTGCAGTTGGTGCAAATTCTGTGGGAGTGGTGATTGATGGTGCATACGATGTGGTGATCAGATTAATGGATGCTACTTCTTGGTGTAAGAAGGGGGGTTCCTCAATGGTTACTTGAGTGAGATGAACTATTTCCAACGCCTCTCGATATCGAGGGATTTTGAGGCAATGGTGCATATAGTTCCCATGCTGAGTGCAAATGGGGCATGTGTGATTCGTACGCAATGTTTTGGACTTAGATGTGGGCGAGGAAGGGGTTCCCCCTTTCACCGTTGGTGGAGCATGGGTAATGCTAACGGGAGTGTTAAGCAAATTCCATAGCTCCGGTAGAGTGGGACATAGATTGGTTGCGTGGCCTTGTTGCCCGCAAAGAGAACACGACAGTGTGACCCTTTGATTGGGAGCATTGATCATTACTGGGGCTTTCAACTTTTGATGGTTGATTCTCCCTACTTTAGGCTTCACAGTTTCTACCAAATTAGATGTAGGGTTTGGTAATAGGGGACCTTTCAATTTTGGTTGTTTGGTGACCCATTGGTGGTTTTAGAGGCAACTTATTGCAGGGTAGTTGCAAATGTCATAGGTTGGGTTGTCGTAACTGTTTGTGTTACTGGACTTGCATCCGTACTAGCCGATATAGGGACAAAATCATAATGGGCGACTGGTTTGGAAAACATCTTTGGAAAGGGTGGTGTAAGGTACCACATTGGGATTCCCAAATTTAGCCCAGGTAGAGTTAATTGATCCATAATGTACACCTGTGGGAGGATATAAGAATGGGATTTCAAATATTGGTGATACCGATGGCCTCAACATTTTTTCAATGCCACGACTCAATGATGGTGCTGATGGTGTTGAGGTGGAGGTGGCTCCATTTTCAGTGGTGAAAATTGTGCACATTAGGCCATTAGTAGATGTAGGGAACTTTGGTGGTGGTCCTAAATATGCTCCTGGAAAATTGGAGTCCTTGTACATACCGAGGTCAATGTCAACATACGGTTGATCATCCCCCGGTATAGTTTGTAGGACGTTGTCGGGATTGCTTGTGGTATTAGGGTCATAATAGTTAAGTTGGTCGAGGGTAGCTATCTTCCCATTTAAGGGAAAAATCATGATACAGAAGACTGAGGACGCTCCCACCTTCATGGCATATATGTAACTACGCCACAAGAGGATGTTGTAGTCAAGCTTAGCATCGATTACTTCATATCAATCATAACCATCTTTTCCCCCAGATCTATGGGGACATTTTGGTACAATCCTCTTGGTTGGGATGGTCTCCCATCATATGTGCAAAGAGCGATAGATGAGGGGACTAGATCAGGGGATCCTAATCGTTTCTAGAATTTTACGGGCATAACACAAGCAGATGTGCCTTCGTCGATGATACAACAATGGATCATGGAATTTTTAACCATGACTGGAACTTGAAATGTGACTGATGATGGTAGTCGCAAATCACCTTTGTCAACATCAAAGGTCATGAGGTGTGAATCAGATGGATTGACCACACCGAGTGTGTTGAGTAATTCCTTCCTTTGTGTTGAGAGGGACTGTAGCACTTATAATGTGGACATAACCGCAAGGGAATGAGCCAAGTCATCCACAATATTGTAATTGTGGGTGGATTTTGTGTGAGGGTTATTAGGGGTACGCCAAAGCGGAACTTTTGGAACCCATGGGATTTGTTCAGTATTCAGGCATGGTATTTGTAGAGAGCCCCCTGAGGGGATAGAGAGGTCTTCCACTTGAGGGGTGGAAGGCCCATCATAACCCTTTCCTCGTGTCTGAAGGTTTATGTCCAACGTTTCGATATTTTGGAAAGAGCTATTGCCAGGTGGACGAGGATCTTATTCTTATGTGACTTCTCCTCGATTGGAAAAGGGTTGTTGTAACAATGTTGTTTGTGGTTGGGGAGGATTCATTACCCAAGGAGGGTTCGTCACCATACTCTTTTTGGCTTCCACTAATTGTTGGCAGTCAAGGATAAGAGGAAAATGATGTGTGTAATGACTATAATCGCCGCAAATGGAGCAACAATAATTGGTTCTCAGGGGAGGATTATTCCCTTGTTTGGGGGTATTGTTAGTCTGGGCATTTGGATCACCCATGTTTTGGTTTTACTAGGCGGGTGATTTCCCCCTTGCCCCAGCTGCTGATTTTGTTTGTTGTTACCTTTCTTCTTCCTCTGATTATGTGGATTTTGGGGGTTTCTAGCATTCAACTACTCGAATTGTTGAGCTTTTTGAACATAAGTAGGTTGAACTAGGTTAACCCCCATGTTGCGGGTAAGCTGACTAGTTTGGCATGGGAAAGGGTAATATGGATTATATCCTGGTGGTGGGATGAATTTCATTTGCGCTCCATAAGAGGTGGATGTAGGAGTGACTTGCACCATTGGCAGTGTAGGAACCATCATTGTTTGGATAATGTTTGGGTATGTAGGACTATATGGTCCATACTGTAATTGACCAACTGATGGTGTTGGTACCAGCGTAGGGGGTACCGACGTAGGTGGCATGGATGGGTAATACAAAACCATGTTGAATGGAACTGATGTAGTGGGAGGAACCTTTCCTAAATGGGAAATGGACCTAATAATCCCATCCTCCGAATGTGATGAGCCCAAAGGTGTAGGATCCAACGATCAATGTTGCGGGGCATCAACGAGGATCGTGTAAAGGTATCCAGGCTGTGTATATATGAGGTCAAAATGTCGTACTTTCATAATAGCCTCTTCCTCGCTTTGTGGCATGGAGGTGACGACATCTTTAGATATGGTGGGTTGGAGAGATGTGATAAACAAATCCAACAAAAAGGGAGGTTGTATTTCGATTTTGCATAGTGTGCGGCATCTACGCCACTCATGGATGTGGTCAGCGATGTGGGTGGAAGTATTTTAACGAAACTCAGTGAGAATTTCAAGTCCTAGGTCATGTTGGATTGGCAGTTGAAAATACGTAAGAAATGTGGTGGCCAAAGTCATAAATGTGGAATGGGTGCCACTTTCTAGGTTTATGTACCATTTTGTTGTTGTTCGTATGAGGGGACGCTAGAACAAGCGAAGCCTCACGGGGTCATCCACTATGTTGTAATGAACACCATAAGTGGAAAGACATAACATGGTTTATGGGATCGTCTCCCTATTTTCCTTCGAATTTGGGAATATTGAAAGGAATCTTATCTGGCATAGTTGGCCATGTCGCATCATGAGCCATGAGCAATGGGGTCATTGGTTAGTTTGGACAAATCAGGTAGATTTAAACTAGCCATAAATGGTAAGGTAGGGACGACGGGTCTTTCCATTCTATTTGGGATGTGATTTCCATGAGGGGGAGACCTAGGTGTTGTTGTAAACAACGGACAACCTCCTATGAGCGAAGATGGGTCAAAGGGATCTCATTGGGGAGAATCTAGCGAGGTACTACTTCTGATGGGGGAAGAAGTGGTGTAATTAATAGATTTTCAAAGGGGAGAAAATGTACCTATCAAGGTGTGTCCTTGGCCAAATGATCCTATTAATGTTTCCTGGGAATGACCCCAGCTTGAATTCCCTCCGCATGTAATACGAGGGGGAGGTGTAATGACACCCCTCAAGAGAGGGGATAGGCCTTGCAGTCTACGAGAATATCTTAGGATGTTGTTTTGTTCCTCAATGGTGAAGGCTTTGTGTCAAATGAGAGTGATAGTGGAATAAACACAATTGAACAAATGAAAAAATATGCCAACCACAACAGATGAAAAATGGTGCGATAAGTGAGTGTTATGTGCAATATTGGTTTTAGTGCATGAGTTCCCACATATAGGTTCAGTTTATTACGAGTTAGTGAACTTGTAGTTTAAAAATAAAATAAATGTAAATTCCCCAGAAGACCCAACGTCCTTCCTCTCAAATGTAATATGGCCTCCCAAAAGCACAATTGATGGTGATAATGGTATCCACACACCAATCGACTTGTGGAGGTAACAAAGAGCTAGTTCTATCGGTGATGGCGCCAATGATCCAATCAAGAATACTTGGAAACACCTCCCAACGACAATAGCTAACTTCAGGAGTCAATTGCACTCATAATTGCTCCTTGGTGATATCCTAATTTGGGCCACTAAGTTACCTTGTGTCAAGTGTTGACTAGCGGTTCGACCTACACAGTATAGTGTGGTATCCCTACAAAAAACTGAGTGGATTGTAGGGGAGAGAAGGGAAACTATACCTTGACATTCACCTCCTTGGTCACGATGCACTTTTGATCCATGTTCTCTTTTAACACTTTCTTATAACAGGATTTTGTAAGTGCCCTAAAGGACAACAATGCTATGTTTCAAAAATATTCTCAATGAAACTATATTGGTGGGCATTAATGGATGCTTGGCCCAATAAATCCTACCTAAATAAAATGTTCTTTTGTGACCTTCCGTGGAGGATTATAGTTGGTTAAGACAATTACAATGTTTATTTTAAAGGGTTTCTATGTTTCACTTATGGAGTGTAAGAGGGGTATTTCATAATCCCTACCTTTCTAATTCACCAAGCTCACATGAAGTGCGAGGTGAAGAACATACTTGGATTGGAAGAGATTTTAGGCTTCTTATTGTGTGCTAGTGGAGCAAGCACATGTGATCAAAGCAAAAAACAAATGTTTTCATTGGCAAATTAACTAAAAGAGTATATCAAGCAATATGTACTTTTAACTCTAATAGATGCTCATGGCTCTTTGCAAAATCAAATTATTCTAACTAAATAGACAAGTGTGCAATGGAGGTATTTCACACTTCTCACCCATTTTCTGATTCACCAAGATCACATGAAAAGTGAGGTGAATAGCATGCTTCGGGCGACTTGTCTTTCGGTCCTTTCTTGTGTGCAAAAAGTGTTTTCTACACTAGCAATACTACTAAAAACATGTCGATTGATGCATAAACAAGAAATGGTCTTGAATACTAGTGACAACAATGAGGCCAGGTTGAAAGCCTCAAAGTTGGTTACTTAGTTAAGTTTTGAGAGAGATGTACTCTTTACTTCCTAACATTGGTCTAGGTGCACTAATTACTAATAAATTAAGTAATCGGGTGAATTAGACTTAATTTAAGTTCACTAGTAAGCAGCAATTGGGCTGCCAAACTAAACTATGCAAATAAAAAGAAAATAATCAACAATAGCATGGCTAAATCACACTCTGCCGCGTGTACAACATGGGTAAATACGAAACATATGTGCGGGTATCGCAGGTAATGCACTCATATCCGTGCAATCGCAATGAGCGGTGTAGTGTGGGTTGTGAATTGATAACCTGTGCGTACACACGACTGTTAGAGTCGATTCCATGTTATCAGCGCGACAAAGACACCGAGAACCACGCGACTACATAAAAAAATGTCCTATGGTCGTGATGGGGCCAAATTCTGGAAGCAATAGGTGGAATACCTGCTCTTTTGCAAGTGAAAAACACCCAGAATTAGATACGTAGCATAAAAAAACCTAGTTTAAAAATAAATGAACAAAAATAAGTATGGTCGCCATTAGAACTGTTATGGAAAAAATGCACAAGTGCACTCTTTCACTTGTTGAGGGGCTAAGCCTTGTAGGTTGTTGCAAGGCCTTAGTCCTTAGAGCCCCTTTTGATGGTGGTTGGTATTCCTCCAAGTGATCCTGCAAGATATTGTTAGTGTAGTTCACATCCAAACATGAAAATATTGATGAAAATAAAATGAAAGAGATGGGGGAAAAATGCAAACTCCAACAAAAACCAGATATATGCTAAACCACTCTTGTATTTCCCAATGGAATAGTTGTACAATACCTAGGAGGTGAAGGATTCAAGAGAATCTAACAATATCCCTTAGGGAGGCCTTTCTTATCCAAACTAAATGCTAAGTAGATGGAAGAACAATGGAGAGAAACACTTGCCCCTTTATGGTAGGTGGTAAGCAAGCTTGTGAATGTTCACAATGGTAGGAAATGGTGGGCTATGAGGAAGCTCCAACTCAAATTCAGAAGCCTAACCTTGCTCTAATTTCTCTCTACCAAATGCATCACAATGGCTTCTTTTTATAGGCCAAGAGGTGGCCAACAAACAACTAGATCCAAATGTGAACTCTCCTCCGTCATGAACTAGTTCAAGGTACACAAGGGAGGTAATTAATGCCACCAAGTGTGTAAGGAGATGAATTCTGATCCTTGGGGATAATTGAACTTTTAATGCGCCGCTAGGCGTGAGTGGTCCCATCATTTTGACAGTAGTCAGTAGTGCGACTATCAAAGGAAAATTTGTGTGGGTGTAGCGCGAGAATTGTTTAGGTAACCTGTGCTATAGCACGGGTCAACTGTGTAATACCCGCGCTACCCCTTTGTTTGCACTATTTCTTGGCACTTGTGGACTCATGCTGTGTTTTGGATCTGTTGAGGATGTATGTGGTGAGATGCATTCTTTATGTTGATGATGCTTTATTGGATGAATCGCCGAAATGTCACATGTGTGCGACTTTTAGGCGTTAACATAGTGCATCTAAGACTCTATGCCCATAACTAATATGCAATTGTAACCTACACATGTGGATAAGTATAATCTATAAATGTTGTGGATGCCACATCCCTTTAGTGATAAGGGCGATTCTTAAAGTAAAATGTGAACACACATAGGGAAGTTATCCACACTGGTAGAAAATATCTCTAGGAAGTCCAATATCTTTTAGTTTGATGCAAATGCAAGTATCCTAATGGTGACTACATAAACTATTGTTATACAATGTTCCGAAATATTGGAATTTGCAAAGATGTTGTGGTGGGTAGTCATGCAATGACACATGAACTAGGGTAGCTCTTATACCAATAAACAGAGGAATTCCATAATTTGCATAAGAAAAATGGTGATCTGAGAACTCATTATACTTCAACAAATAGTTAATTCCATAAGTTAGCTACTAAGACCAAGGTGATGCAGAAAATGATTCAAGAATTTTTTATTCACACTCGAGGAGTTCCCCAGCATAATTGTTATGGGTGAAACTAAACAACACATTAAATCTTTGGAAGTGCTGCAAAGTATGTTTGATCAAATGATATCGTGAGTGATAGGTAGATGAGTGTGAAGTTGGAGACAATGTATTCGTTATAAATAATTACGGGAAATTAGTTGTAAAAGGTTTTGAACATGTTATACAACTTGACGAGAAATTTATACTCAAAATGAGAACTCTAGCCATAAAAACTCACATTTTTGCGTCAAAAACACCAAAAACAACCTCGAATCGAAAGTGTTGCTATCGATAGCACCACTTTTTTTTTCGGAGCTCAAATTACAACTTTTTGGTAACCTTGGGTGGTGTCGCTATAATCAAAACCATAAAATAGGCCCGAAATTGAAAATGGCAGCGTGCATTTCTTACTCATATTTATTTATGCAGCTAAAATTACAACTTTTTGACATTGTTGCCTTAACAATCGATGCCTTCGCAATGCGGATGTCAAAATCAGCCTTTGAATAAAAAAGAGGTGCTACTAATGACACCTCTTTTCTTTGTCGGGTTACATTTGAAGGAATTTCTAAACCATACCTTGAAAACATTTAAATTTGAAAAAAAACTTTAAAATTGAACAAATTCATGATAATTTCAAAAAAAAAATATTAAACAAATTTTCACCCAAATACCCTTAAAAAAACAAAAAAAGAAAAAAAAACATATTTTAAACCATACACTTTGAAAAAACAAAAAAAAATTAAAAAAATGAAATGAGTGAACCCCACATACATATATATAAACCAAAATAAAAATAAACAAATAAAAT
This sequence comes from Larix kaempferi, assembly GCA_027924585.1. NCBI lineage: Eukaryota > Viridiplantae > Streptophyta > Pinopsida > Pinales > Pinaceae > Larix > Larix kaempferi. Next base: position 12,323,470 of record BSBM01000426.1, on the reverse strand, counting down.
ACAAACCTAGCTTAAAAAGATAAATATTAAAAAATCAAATAATTTAAAAATTAAAAATACAACCAAAAATAAAACATGATAAATTAAAAAAAAAAACTAAACTAAACTAAACTTTAAAAAGCATAATAAAGTTTTAAAAAATATTAAAAAAAAAACAAAACTTAAAAGAGCATAATAAAGTTGTAAAAAATATATAAAAAGACTAAAAAGGAAACATAATAAAGTTTGAAAAAATAAAAATGTTTTAAAAAATATAAAAAAGTTCATGTTAAAGCTTAATGGGAGGAGGGGGGGCACGTGAAGGAAGAGGGGTGGTTAATGGGGTGGGTAGTGGGGTAGGCGTTAAAGAGTGGTGCCATTCTGAGAGTGGGGCATCGCGCACCCTCCAATCACCCTCCCGCCACTATATATTTTTTTTTTTAAATATTGTTTTTAAAATGTTTAAAATTTGTTTTTTTTAATTTTTTTTTTAAATGTTTAAAATTTGGTGTTTTTTAATAGTTTTAGTTTTTGAAAGTTTTTTTTTGTTTTTTTTGTTTTAATTTGTTAAAATTTTAATTAATAATTTTTCGTCATTATTTAAAAATACCTGGAAATGTAACTTGAAAAAGGAAAGAGGTGTTACTGGTAGCACCTTTACTTGAGTCATTGGTTTATTTTAGCATTTGTGTTGGAAAGTTGTTGGTTGTTAAGGTAACAATGACAAAAAAGTTGTAATTTTAGCTCCAGAAATAAAAACTTGTTCTACCATTTTTTATTTGGGGGTCTATTTTACAGTTTTTATTACAATGACATTGTGTCGCATTGCTCGGGGTTATCAAAAATTTGTAATTTTAGCCCCGAAAAAAAGTGGTGCTACCGGTAGCACCACTTTTTGATTTGGGGTTGTATTTTGATGTTTTAACGCACATAAAAAAACGAGAACAATGTCGGGTTCTCGTCAAGTTGTATAAGTTGTTTTTGGAGTTCTCATTTTTTAAACATGTAAAACATGGAAAGAATCATGTTTCCATTGCTTCTAAGTTGAATTGTGATGTTTACATCTAATTTTAGAAATAGCTAGCTATTCCTAGAAAGAAGGAGAAATGTCTTCATAATTTTGTAAAGGAAAAACAAATAGAATCTTATTAGAATAATACATAATCAACATCATAGTAGTTTTCACATCTCTCTCTATGAGGAGTGAACATGTAGTTCTCAATGAAGTCTACCCTTATAAGATTGTACCTGGTTCGTATGCTTCAAAAGATTATATGAATTGATAAGTTTGCCACTTGGACATGTGAGATCATTTGATATATGTATAAATATGATTTTTAAACTTCCCCATGAATTTTGAAACAAGGATATCATCCTTAAGCAAGTCAATCCTTTTAGATGCCACATTTGAAGAAAATAAAATATTCATAGTAACATAACCATATCTTCTCCATGTGATTGTGATATCTAACAATCCAGGATGTATCAGATCCATAGGAAGAATCCTATGGGATAGTGTTAAACTACCACATACAAGGCATCTTATTCTGGACCTACATAACGTTTACTGAAAAACACATCTTCAGAATTCAGGGTCACCTTTGTTAGATTTAAACTAATTTGACTAGCAAGATCACTAAAAGAAACATAATCACAAGATAGATAAAGATATTACCCTGGGAAACCCTCATGGGGTAGAAAACCCAGCAAAGCTTTCCTCAATAAGATGATCAACCAAAATACAAGATGTGCTCCAAGACTTGACCTCCTTCTCTACCTCCTATGTAGACCTCTCAAACATAAGTGCACTACTTTCAGAGCTGAGCAAGTGTGAGATAAGTGATGAGCAATCTCCTCTACTTATACTAGTTCCCGACTGACTAAATTCCTAATGGAGACGACCTCTCCTAGTGAATTCTAATAACCCCTAAATAATAAACTCAGGGCTAACCCCCACATGGTGGGTCTAATAACCCTAGTTACCACAATCCATCGGAGGAATAAACATCTTCGGATACATAATAGGATCACCTCGGAGGTATGTAACATCTCCGGAATAATAAAGTACAAATATAATATTCTTAGAAGTTACAATATTCAACACTCCCCCTTAACGAGAAGGATATTATAACAACATCTGCAGGAGCAAGGAGTCATCGACTACATCATACATGATAAATCTATAAATCATCGGAAGCTTTCTTCAATACATCATCATCAGTAACTCAACCAGTTACTGGAACATCTCACGAACATTAACATCGTCATCACACGATCATCAGCATCATCATCACACGATCATCAACATCATCATCACATCAGCATCGTCATCACACGATCATCAGTATCGTCATCACATGATCATCGGCATCGTCATCACACGATCATCATAGCATACTCTGCAACACACATGATCCTTCCTTTCGGAATTCCGGGATCAATCTCATCACAATCATGTTTAAGACTATCCTTCCTTTCAGAATTACTGGATTTACTGTCTAAGGATGATTAATCCAATCTCAATCTCATTTAAGACTATCCTTCCTTTCGGAATTACTGGATTTACTGTCTAAGGATGATTAATCCACTCTCAATCTCATTTAAGACTATCCTTCCTTTTGGAATTACTGGATTTACTATCTACGGATGATTAATCAACTCTCAATCTCATTTAAGACTATACTTTCTTTCGGAATAACTGGATTTACTGTCTAAGGATGATTAATCCACTCTCAATCTCATTTAAGACTATCCTTCCTTTCGGAATTACTGGATTTACTGTCTAAGGATGATTAATCCACTCTCAATCTCATTTAAGACTATACTTCCTTTCGGAATTACTGGATTTACTGTCTAAGGATGATTAATCCACTCTCATACATTTTGAACTAAGCACTCAAGGACGATGTAGTCCTATCACGTCCACTAGGGACTTCATTCTCGGAGACATATGTCTACGGATCAATTCAGGGGACCGAATTTTAGGGATGATACAATCCCCACCTGTCCACTAAGGACTTCATTCTCGGAGACACATGTCTACGGATCAATTCAAGGGACCGAAGTCCAGGGATGATACAATCCCCACCTGTATCCTCATGAATACATCAATACAAGTATCCTCATCAATACATGTATACATATCAAAGCATGTATCCTCATCAATACATCAATAAAAAAATATCAGAAATATAAGTGATATAAGTCTTCTAAATATACATATAAGAATCCTAAGCATACATATAAATATCTAGGTGTAATAAACAGGTATCCTCATCATCGAACTTGTTGTCGATGAGGGAAATCTCATCATTAGTGACTATATCACTCCCCCTTTCGAGGAGGGTCCTTTTGAACTACACCAAGCTTGTCTCGGAAATATTCAAATTTCACTCGAGACAGAGGTTTGGTCAATATATCAGCAATTTGTTCCTCAGTGCTCACATACTCGAGCTTAATAGCTCCTCTCTGCACCATATCTCGTATGTATAAATATCGGATCTCTATGTGTTTTGACTTATCATGGAATACTGGATTTTCTGTCATCTCACTAGTAGATTTGAACCCAAAATCCGACGAGCAAATCTGACGACCTCCAACCAAATGGACTGTGTCGTCAGATTTTTCTTTGAAAATTACTTTTTTATGTTTTTTTTTTATAAATTTCGAGATGTGTCCGTCGGATATCCGACGTACTTTTGAATATCCGATGAGGCTGGCAGGCTATCCGACGGCTCTGCTAATATCCGACGCCTATTCGGATATCCGACGAAATGGATGTCGGATAACTGACTTCAGTTTGAACCCGAAGAGGTCAGATATCCGACGAATTTTTTCCCAACGGTCACTAGATTAATGTCGTCGGACATCCGATGTAGGTTTGATTTTTTTACTTTTACAATTTATAAATATCAAACCATTCCGACATGTTTTCCATACCAGGGACGGTTTGCGGATGTTTTTTTGTTCAGCGGACTGTTTTTCATTGTTTTTGTTGTTCAAGTGAGTAAAGTACTTTGGAGCTTCATTTTCTAAGATCAATAATCTTCATTTAAGCTCTTTACGAGAAAATGTCAACTACGAATATTCCTGATCCAGACGAACAAAATCGACAATTGCTTGCTAGATTGTGGGCAGGAGTTGAAAGAAGGGGTGATGGTAAATGCTATTGTCCATGTAATCAATGCAGAGGCTTTAAGAGGAGAACAATTTTGATCACAACAGCCACAAAACATTATAGGGAGCATGGGCACGCTGAGGGGGGACATGAATACCATCCATTTGTAAGTTTTCATTATATATGTTTTTATTTTGATTGCTTTTGTAAATTTATGTATTATTATAATATTTCTTATTTTTTACCAACAGTACAATTGGTCGTTGTTCTTTTCATCCCAACAGTACAAAATTTGTTAAATTTTTAATGTATCACATAAATTTTTACATTTTGCGTTTGAATTTCTTATATTAACTTTTATCTATTGATTGTTTCATGTAATTATAGAGGAAAGACATCCTACGGCATATCGTCTGGATTAGCAAGTGCTTCCAGAACAAGTATAGGAGGAACATGGAGCTATGAATATTAATGGAGAACAAGTTAATGATCACATTGAAGAAGATGATCATACTGATAACATAGTTGAAGATGATGTTACAAATAATTTGATCCATGATTCATTTAATGTTGGAATGGATGATGATCATGATCATGAAAATGATGAACATTTTGATGATATTCGTGATATACCTCTTCTTGACAAGGCATACGAACCCCTTTATGATGGCTCCAAGACAAATGTTCTCTCTGCTATATTGTTGGTAATGAACCTGAAGGTTATGAATGGTCTTTCAAACATATCAGCAGTATCATGTTTATCGTCGTCGTCACGGCCACCATCATCATCATCATCATTGTGATCAACATCATCGTCATCATCCTCACCATCATCATCATCATCTTCTTCTTCCTCATCATCATCAGCAATATCTTCATCATCATCGTCATCATCGATCGTCTTCATCGTCATCATCGATCGTCATCATCATCATCATCATCGATCGTCTTCATCATCATCCTCATCATCATCCTCATCATCATCGTCATCATCGATCGTCTTCATCATCATTGTCATCTTCATCATCATCATCGTCGTCATCATCATCATGATCTTCATCATTCTCATCATCATCATCAGCATCAGCATCATGTTTATCATCGTCGTCACGGCCACCATCATCATCATCATCATTGTGATCAGCGTCATCGTCATCATCCTCGCCATCATCATCATCATCATCTTCCTCATCATCGTCATCATCATCGTCATCATCGATCATCATCGTCATCATCGATCGTGATCATCGTCATCATCGATCGTGATCATCATCATCATCGTCATCATCGATCGTCATCATCATCGTCGTCGTCATCATCATCGTCTTCATCATCATCGTCATCATCATCATCATCATCGATCATCTTCATCATCATCGTCATCTTCATTATCGTCATCATCATCATGATTTTCATCACGATCATCATCGTTATATGATATCCGACGCAGCTATTACCTAGAAAAACCAACGGTGTTTGTCGTCGGTGATTTAGTGATCGCGTCAGATTCTTTTGAAGTCAGAAGTCTGATATTAGACACATGCATTGACGGTGTGGGAGGGTTTCAAGACTCGAATGAACGACACTCACCATTGCAGCATCAGAAACCATACCTATAAATTAAATAATGTGATACATGGGGCCAACGTTGAAATTTTTTAAATATGTGTTGGCTTGGACTAAAATTTGGCATGGTTAGACTAGATGCATGCATTTATGGTGTGGGAGGGTTTCTAGACTCAAAAATGACTTACACCAACCATTAATGGAGCATTAAAAACCATGTAATGATACTCAACAAGGAGTAATTTGATCATCATGGTTTCACTCTGAAATAACTTATTTTTTCGTGGACTCACTGGTACCATTTCTTATGGACCCTCACAAGGAAATCCTCTTAGGTCGTTGATTGTGTTGGGATAAATCATCACTAACTTGTCTGATGGACCTAATGGTCCCATGATAAACACTCATAACTTGTAAACTATAGAGGACAGACAAAAAATGGTTGATTCTCTCACCCAATTAGTTAGCAAAATGGAAACCAAGAATCACTTCTCATTTTCCAACCCTTCCAATAGTGTGACGCCTCATTTTTATGAAGTAATTCTAAACAAGTTTGGCGGGTCAGATCCGATTGGTTGGTTCGATCGATCAAATGAAGCACTAACTTTCCCTTAATGTAATATTTTATTACCTAATGAAATTCATTATAGGAGTCATCAAAGTTCATTTGTTTTTTCATAAAAATTAATTGATTATTTTTTAAGCAATTCCTTATTAGTGGTCTTAAAGAGGAAATTAAATCCCACTCAGAGGTGAACCACCCTACTACTTGGTTGGAGGACAATAATATTTATTGCAATGCCTGTGTTATATCCTATGCTCAGTCCAAAATCCCCAACTTTATTTCATTTCCTTTCCCCAACTATGGTGGCTCTTCAACAACCTCTTCCACCTTTCAAGGTCCATAAGTTGGCATAGGACAAAATGGAGGAACATCAACTTAAGGTTCTATGCTACAATTGTAATGAAAAATATTCTCTTGAGCATAGATGTAAGGAACATCAATTATTTGTGGACATATTTGAGGACATTTATGATGATGAACTTGATGGAAGAACTCAAAAGGAATCCCCTCCCATCATTGAGGAAGTTTTTCTTCCTAACCCTGTGAAGAACCCTATATCTCCCTTAATTATTTGACTAGTATTTATTTCTCCTCATTAATGTTCAAATGGGTGATTACTCCCAGAAAAATAACATGTTTTCCATTGAAACGGGTGGGCGTGATATTGTTCTCGATGTGAATGGATAATAAGATTATGTCATATCACCATGGATTTATTGGAATTACAAATGAGAGAGCATGATCATAGCATCTAATTACTTCATCGTATCCTCCCATCCAATGTGTGATCATATTGTCATACTTTTGAACAAAATAATATATGAAATTAAAAATATTGTATCGTTGTTCTTAGCTATTGGTATCATTCATCCTAGCACCAACCCGTACTCTTCTTTGGTTGTCATGGTCCTTAAAAAACAAGTCACTTGGCACATGTGTCCCAATTTTTTATCTCTTAACTCCTTGATAGTGAAAGATAAATTTCTCATTCTAGTCATTAATTATCTCTTATATGATACGTGGAGAAAAATTCTTCATTGATCGTGACCTTCGCTCTAGTTATCGCCAAATTCACATGAATGAAGAAAATATTCCTAAATATCTTTCCACAGTCATTAAGGTCAACATGAGTTTTTGGTGATTCCTTTTATCCTTTGCAATGACCCTTCCACTTTTCAGAGCCTGGCATGAACCATATTTTTTAAGCCCCTTCTTGAAAGTATGAGGAGGAAGGGTGCATATTTTCCTTATCTTCCCTAGTAGCGAATTAGCTATACGAGGTAGTTAAGAATGGTCAACATATACCAAGATCATAATGATGGCAATGATTATGTAACAAACATTAAAAAAAATATTATATATATAACAATTAGATAATAATTAAAAAATCGTTATATATATAACATTAAATATAACAATTAAAAAAAAAACATTATATATAACAAAAAAACCAATTAAAATTAAAAAAATGAATATATAATAAATAGAATTAAAACATGAATAAATAAAATTACAACATCCAAGGAAAAAAATAAAATTACAACATAAATATATAACAATGGTTTTTTAATTTGTTTTTAATTAAATATATATATAACATTATATATAACAATTAAATTTTAATTGTTATATATAATGTTATATATATATAGTTATATATATATATATATGTATATATTTAATTAAAAACAAATTAAAAAAACCAAAAAACAAACATTACATAACATATATATTGAACAAATAGAAAAGCCAGCAGCCATATGCATTTCACAAACCTGTGATTTGCGATTTGGAGTGACCTCAAGTGACCTCGATTTGGAATGACCTGCGATTTGGAGTGACCTCGATTTGGAGTGACCCTCGATTTGGAGTTGCGCCTCTGCGATTTGGACCTACGCCTCTACAATTTGGACCTGCTATCGATTTGGATTGAAATGTTCGATTGTGGGAGAGGCAGTTTGTGATTGTGGCAGGGGAGAGGGAGTGACCCAACGAGCAAGCAGTGGGAGTGACCCAATGAGCAAGCATTGGGAGAGGTGGTTTGGAGTCCAAGCAAATAAACTATAAGAGGAGCCGGAAATGCCTCCCACGTCTGTGAGTACCAAGCCCTAAATTGTTTTGATTTGACAAATTTAAAAATTTGGTAGCAAATCACTGTGGTTTCATTGCTAATTCGATCTTCTAAGAGGGTTTCGTTGCTAATTCAATCTACATTGGGGTATTTTTATCTTATTGCATCTACTGTTTTTTTTAGTTTGATGGGTGAACCCTCACCTCTTTGTAGTGAACTGAAAATGATGGCCATAATATCTCATAGAAAAAAGAATGTAGTGACTTTTGCTTATTGCCTTGCGTTTTGATTCTGGAAGGGCCTTCATTAGAATGAGAATACTGTGGTTGACGAACATAGGCTTGTTGTCCTCGGGTAGAGGAATCAATGTTCAACCTTCGTTGAAGCCGGGCACTGTGACCAATATCATGAAATAGATGTATTAGATCAAAAAGTTGAGGTTCTTGCAATGGACTCCCTTATTTTATCATGAATGGGGGGGCGGGGGCTATTACTAATGACCTCGATAAAGCAAAGTTACCAATCTCTCACTGTGACTGAGTACTTGTATTCATACAGGCTCGAGTTAAGGTTTCCATTAATGCATTAAAGCACCAATCCGAGCTAACAACAAATAATAATAGGTTGGGTAGAAACTTGCACTCATTCCTCTTTTCATAGGGGGGTAGGTAGGAGAGGGAACACCTATTTGTATTGACTGAATCTAAACCTCCATAGGAAGCTACAGCTAGACTGGAAATAACTACTTTTAATAAGCTGCCCGTAGACCTATATCGTGTTTTTTAAAGGCCCCCTATGAATGGAGCAGCAATTGGGTCAAATTATTATATTTAAAATGCGCAACATTCAAAACAGATGATTGCCTATGTTGATTCAAAAGAAGATCCACAGAGTGTCCAATAGAAGTTGGAAAGTAATCATCAATTTCATTTGCATGTGCATCCAAATCAGTTGTGACACTGCTGGAAACATTGCCATCATCTTTCTTTAACAGCGCCTTTGAATCCTCAACAAGTGCAACTTTCCATAGTATTTCTTGATGTATCATCCCAATATTAAGAAGCACATCCTTGCTATCATTTCCAAACTCTATCGTTAATGCTACCAACCATCGATTCTCTTTAGTATCATCAGCTAGAAAAACCAAAAATTGTACCATAAACAAGCACCAAAATACTTTCCTATTCAGTCCATCTTTTGCAGCTAATAAATTAGTCCCTGCAACATGATCCAAAACATTTAATGTAGTCTTGAGATGTTCCTTCAGATGAGCACAAAATACCCTTGCAAGGGCAACTGAGTGTTGTTGTGTGAATGCTTTGCAAACTGCAACCATGTGCACAGCTACAGACATCCCTTTTGAAGATAGCGGAATACTTGGAAGAGTCAAGAACCTCATAAGGGCTTCAATGCCCTTTTTCTCAACAAATATTCTACAAGTTTCAGGATTTTCCATTGCCAGATGCACAAACACCATGGCATGTGAAATGCTTAATTTTAGAAAGCGTTCATTACTCATATTTTCAAGAGACAATCCACTAGTTCCAACCCCGTCATTATGCTTATCTTCAGAATCAGTATCCATAGGAACAGGACTATCCAAACTGTCTTTGGCCTCTACTCTGAGCCTATGGGCCTTGCTGGGGCATACGTTGTTGATCCCTGGTGGCTGTCAGCTATTGCAGAAAGGGTTTATTGAAAAATATATATGATTATAAGGAAGGTCTAAACCAGCATTACTGATGCTAGTTGTTAGTTATGTTTAACTTGTTCATTACTTTATTAATGCTATTGTTATTTATTGTCCTTCTCTACTTCAACTTTAACACAGGGACCTTTGGGAGTGTTAATGTTGAAAGAGATGAAAATTATGTTCAAATTTATATTACCTTGTCACAACTGTACTATTTTGTTTCTAGGATTCATTTAGGAATTTATTTATGCATTAAAGTATAAATATTTTAATTTTCTACTCCAAACCCTAACCTAACCCAATTTTCAACTCATATAACAAGCTGTAGCCTCTCCTGAGCAGACCTCAGTCCCAAAATAGTCCCGAAGTAGTAATTTTTGTAAACTAAAATCACCATACTTTGAACTTTCCTCAAGTCTCGGCATGGAAGCAGCCTCCATCTCCGATTTTCAAATGAATGCCTCAGCCTCCACCAAATTAAATGAATGCCACAAAAATTTGTTGTGAATTGGAGGGATGTTAAGTTAACCAACCAAACCGTGAATGCAAAAAGCAAGACTTAAGGCCACCCACATTGTAGTTTTGAAGGTTCCCTGTGTTATTAGTGAAGTAGCAATGAATCTAGATATGACTTGGAGTTTTTTTCATGGGACCTGTCAAGGCTCCATAGAGTAGTGCAAGATCAGGTTTTCTCTATATCTCTCCGATAGCCATTTCTTCATAGATAAATCCTACTTGGGGGCTAGGAAAAACAATATGGGTGAGTTCAATTTGCTCTTCTATCTTTTGAAATTTGTTGCAGAATTGGGTCTCACCCAGATTCAATTCATACGGTCTGCATGTTAAATAACTCAGCAACAAATTAAAGATCAATCTGGTATGGATGTCAACCAAATCATTATCCTCTTTAAATTGCCCTGTCTCTATAAATTAGATTGCCCTGATATACGAAGGATTAGGTTGATAACTATACTACGGCTAAAAATTACCCTTTCTATAAATTGACATATCCTTCCATGTAGATTATAAAAATTGCAATTAGGTCAAGTTCTCCTTACATGGTTTGGATAAAATTGAAAGCTTCGATTTTCATACAATTAGAAAAGTTTGGGCAGTGTAGAATGTGAGGAATGAGAATGTATCAATCATTGCCACCATATGAGTTTTGAAAGTAAGATTAATTGGCCCCATCCCATTATGAAGTAGAACCATGTGAGATAGATCCTATAACACCATTAGCATCATGATATAAGCAAAATCGAAGTTCCGTTTTCCGTCGAGGTTGCTTGAAGATGATAATTTCCAGAAATTGGCCTCAGGGTATAAAGTAACGAAACATTTGACGGATTGGAAACATATATATATAAAAGGAACAGAATTAAATAGGCCTAAAATTGCGGTTGGTGCCATTGTGGTCAAATTTAAATCAATTTGTAAGCCACCTCGACAAAAAACGGAACTTCGATTTTGCTTACCCATTTTTGTTGTTTTGGTTTAGGAAGTATTTCAGGCTATTATGGTTTGTTTTAAAGTCTTCATCTTCTTAAAATTGGTTTTCATGGTATCATTCATCAGGGTTAGTAAATTCATAAAAGATAAGCATGCATCATCATACTTCAGACTTCAATCAAACCATCATGACTTGGATTGTGGCAATTTTAGTCTTCGGCTAGGGTAGTACTGTAGCAACTTTAACACTTAGAATATAGTAGCTTGGGGGAATTCATGTCAAGGTACTCAATGCAAGTTAAAGGGGAAATGATTAGTATTGCTCATGATGTAAAAGTAAAGCATGTATTGCTCATGATTAGGATACTCTTGTATTTATAGTCATAAAAAAACAAGTTGTGGTATAGCTTCCCTAGTTGTGGTTACTGTTTTTTTATTAAGCTCATGAAGATTTATATGCAGTTTATTGTTTCTACTATCCCTGTGTTTTTGTGAAGAATGATTGAAGAATGTTATAAGTGTTCCTAGAGAATTATGAACATGGATATGCACAATTCCTTATATTTATTATCACTTTGTTTTATGTGATGAATTCATTTGCATGACTTGAGTATATCTGAAGCTCTCCTTGAGGTCCCATGAATGAACTTGAACACTTGTTGCAAGAATTTAATTTGAAAGAGTAGTTATAGTTTGAAAGAACTCTCTCCTTACCTTAGCTAGCATTCATTGAAAGGAAATGCTTATTTTATTCATATGCATTTGCATGGTTTGAGTTAGTCATCACACCACGAGTTGCACTTCCATCACCCAACTGAGACAAATATTCTTGGGCTTATACTTATGAGATCATTCTGTAATTTAAGTCTCATAGCGTACATTAAATGGGTTTTAAATTGAAATAATGTGTCCTACCATACGCGATTATTCACAATATCACAATGTCATGCTTATGCTTTCTAATTAGGTTTAAACATTGTCATGCATTTTAGTCATTAGAAGTAGAAGAAAGTTATTGTTAATGGATTCATTTAATTTAAAAGAGTAGTTATAGTTTGAAAGAACTCTCTCCTTACCTTAGCTAGCATTCATTGAAAGGAAAGGCTTATTTTATTCATATGCATTTGCATGGTTTGAGTCAGTCATCACACCACGAGTTTCACTTCCATCACCCGATTGAGTAATACAACCACTAAAATTTACACCCCCTAACTAAACACACCATAGCCTCACTTGAGGAAATCAAAAGAATTTGGTAGTTAGGTAGGACACCGGGGATAGGCATCCAAATAATTCCCCCTTGTCATTTTTCATCTGAGACATAGTCATTGTCTTTAGTGAACCAAAATCCTCTAGTATTTGTTGACACGGTCACGACAAGTTTGTGGAGAGGCCTCCTGTTGTTTCAGGGGTTAAACCACCGCGAGATCGAGAATCGGACGGACTATGTGGAATGCCGCACTCCACTTAGCCCTTAGGCAACATCGATCATTGTCTTCCTTGTATTCTCCGACCACCATACTGGTGATACAAGGGTGATAAGGCAGAAGTGTCGAAAACCTTTTCCGACGTGTCATGAACGAGGTAGCTTAGTGACTTTTCTACTAGGGCTCTTTTACCCAGGATCCCTTTCAATTGAGGGATATCCTTCAAATTCGGTCTCTCACTTCGTATTGTTCAACTTGGATTTCATCACCTTGCGAAGGATACGATTTGTCGAGGTCTCCAGCTCCTAATTAGGAAGTTTGCTTGCATTTTCACCTTTTTAGAGGGTGTTTTTCTTTTTAGTGCTACTTGTTGGCATTCTAGCTACTTTTGTTTCAGCTCACTTACTGTGACATCAGTCCCAGTATAGTTTTTTGTGCTTGTTTTTTTGGCCTGCGAGCCTTGTCTTTTCATAGCTCCCCTTCTGCATGCTTAGTTGCTTTAGGGTTTTTGAGTTCATACACGGTAGTTACCAATACTTATTTGATGATGTGTGATGTCCTCTTCTCCTAGGTCTTCGAGATGGTTGAGTTAGATGGTCTTCTGAAGGGACTGAACACCCCTTCATGGAGCCACTAACGCTTGATCGTAGGAGTAGTCTAGAGGACCACGTGATCACATCACCCGTGTGGAATTTTCCATTTACTGTGATGATGGGCTTTCAAGTTATATGGAACAATGGTACATTTGAGAGAGAGATGAATGGTTGTACCCCACCTTGGTCAATTGTCTTATGGTCCTTTCATTTTGTCAATAATATTTTTGTGGTACCTTTCCTTTTACCTTTTGGGTGTTTTACTGATATTGGGATATCTTGTGATTTGTACCACCTTTTATGTTTTAGGTCTTGTGGCTACTATGGTAGTTTGTCCACATTTGAGGTACACCCACTTTCTCCAAATTGTTATATGTCTTTATACCCACTTTGTACCACCCTCCTGACCTTAGTTTGGAATATTGCATGCTATCATACCTTTTGGTGGTACTATTTGAGTTACAAGAGGTAATTACAAGGAGATATTGCATATATGAGGCAGTTACAAGGAGATATTGCATATATGAGGTAGTTACAAGGAGATATTGCATATATTGATTTGTACTGCCTTTTATGTTTTTGGTCTTGTGGTTATAACTATGGTAGTTTGTCCATGTTTGAGGTAGTGTACACCCCCTTAGTCCCAAGGGTTGTGAGTCTTTATACCCATTCTTTTTTTTTTACTTGTACCTTACTGGTTGGTCTTTGTACTGAGCCTTTTTACTGTCACTGAATTTCTTTGATTGACCGTACCATAGCCCAGACATCTCTCTCTCTCTTTGGTTTGTACCAGCCCTATCATAAGGTCACTTGGTTCCTAGAGTTGACTGGCCTCTAAGAGGCGCAGTCATTTCTGAAAGTAACTCTTCTGAGTATATTACATGAAACGTCTACACTAAGGTAATCAAATATGTGGTAAATAGTTTTCATTAAGTAGCCAGGACTTGTAGCATTAGAGGAGATCCTGTAACGTGTATGTGTAGTGTTTCATGTGTGCTACATGTGTGTTACATGTGTGATGTAGCGTTAAATCAAATAGTAAAAAACAATTCATAAATATTGCATGACTTTCTACTCTTAAGAAAGATAAATTGGTCGTCTTCCGATCATCACTTGAATGCCTACATGTTGACAAAGGGAATGAGGATCAAGTAAAATTATAAAAGGCGATACACATCAACTTTTAAGAGGTGTTATGCCTTGCGGTCGAATCTAAAATTTTTTCCAATGGTGCAGGTAGAACCAAACATGTATTTGTCTGATCTGTCCTCCTCGAGCGAGGGGAGTTTAGGAAGGCTAGAGGAAAGTGAGACATCTAGTAGGTCTAGAAGAATTGTATCAACTAGATGTCAAAAAACCAAAAGAAGATTCCATAGATGCAATTAATTTTTTCACGGTCAAGGGGGGGCATGTTCCTATGGTGATGAGACAAAAGACGACAAAGAGGTGCCCTTGAGGTACCTACATTTAGTGAAACAATGGGTACCGAAGGATCTTCCTCCATCGAACACTGATTTTTGTGTGAGCGAGAGGAGATATCGAATTGCACCGTCGTTGATACATGGTTTTGGGTTGTTTTCCATGGATTGCATCTTGGTCGATTACGGGACATGTACATAATTGATGGAGTATGTTGGACCCATATACAACTACAACGATTGGATGCGCCTTGTCCGATATACAGAAAGTATGCATAGTTATGGATTGTCAACAAACTATTTACAATTGAAAGCCAAAAATCAAAATAAAGGAGGAACGTTGTACATGGACGGAAGGCCAAAGGCCACAGGGAATATTGCGGGGTTTATAAACAATACACAACCAGGGTCTACAATTAAGCAACCAAACTGCGAATTTGAGGGGCGTGAAGGAAACCGTGTTTTTGTAGTTTCTATTAAAACAATATCTGCAGGGGACGAGTTGCTTATTGATTACCCTGTCAACCGAGTAGATACAAACAAGGTTACTATATAGAATTTTACCCAACCTTTTAGTAATAAATTAAAAATCATAAGGATTTTTTGTTAGTTTATTTTGTTTAAATTTCCCATATTTACTTCGCAGGCCAGTGATCGGGATAAATCCCTGCCAACAAATGGTCGGAGGAGAACTTCTTCCTCAACGGAGCAGGTATACATCTTTCTAATAGTACAAATATAATAAGAAAAAAGAGTTTTTATTTGCTTTCTTTTTCCATTATTAATAACTTGGTTTGTTTTATATAATGAAATTTATATTTGATGCAAAACGTTGATCGGGAAATACACCCGTCGAATGTTGATCAAATGACAACACCCTCGGGGCAACAGGTAGACCTGATTTGAATTGTACAATTAAAATATGTCAAAATGTTTTAGCATTATATTAATGTTTCAATGAATATTTTGGTTTCGTTTACGTAAATTTTCTAGTCTATGTTTTTGATGCAGGCCGGTTCCGTAAGGTTGGCCACACCAGGGTTCGTGCAATGAGTATACATATTTGTAATATTAAAAATATAATATGAATAATAATGTTTTTGATGTGTTTTCTCATGAATAGTTTTGGAATCGTTTAGGTGACTTTCACTATGTTTTTTTATTAGGGTGTTGTTAGGGGTAGCTCCCAGATATTAGTAGATCAGGGCAAGTCGCCTATGACCATTGATCCAATGAGTGGATCGTGATCCTCGAGGTCGCAGGTATAATTCATTTCAATTGTACCAATATAATACGTAGCATAATGTTAATTTTGTTATGTATTTTTCGTGTGATATACTGGTTTCGTTATGATAATGTAAACCGTGTTGTAATTTTACGAATCTATCACGATAGATGTGTTTTATACGTTAATATAAATTTGCAATCTATCAATAGAGAACTCAGTAGTGCTTTATATATGTTTGTTGCATCCCTCTAGTGAATCGTAGTATGAATTAGCATCGCAAGATTTTTCGTTAGACCCTGAAGTGGCAGAGGTGCTTCACGATTGCGAAAAAATTGGTGAAGCCGCACACCTGCTAAGGATGGCAGAGAAATTGTTGAATAGATATACTGCGGAAATCCTTTCTCTAGTAATCCAGGTTCCGCAGACAAGCGCAATTAAAGAAAGGATTGCATTGTTGGAACATAAATCTAATAACTTGCGAGTAAGTTGAGGAATCTTGAATCATAGAATAATTTGTTTAAATCTTTATAATGTTCTCTTTTATATGATAGTATTG
This sequence comes from Larix kaempferi, assembly GCA_027924585.1. Classification (NCBI taxonomy): domain Eukaryota; kingdom Viridiplantae; phylum Streptophyta; class Pinopsida; order Pinales; family Pinaceae; genus Larix; species Larix kaempferi. The sequence continues at coordinate 12,306,808 of BSBM01000426.1, read as the reverse complement.
AACATATAAAACGTGGTGTGTATTTACATAATTATAAGGGACCACACAATATTGGTCAAGGTGGTGTTGGCCCTAGTGAAGCTCGTGGAGAGACTTCGCATCATGACCAAACGACTCCATGTAGTTTGAATCCTTCGCCATTGTTGTCGACCGAACAGTCGACAACATGTTCCGAAACACCATGGACCCCCTCTGTGAGCGCAACAGCCGCTACTGACCAACACACAACGGATTGTCCACAAGAAGGGGTCGACACCAAGTCCCCTATCAATTTTGATGTCGAACAAGCTACATTTTCAGTATCTTCCCGTGTCAAAAGCATGGGAACACTGGAGACAACATTTTTGGTGGACGAAGATCTCGTCCCAATAAAGATACCGATGATCCCATGTAATTAATCATAGTTGATCAGGTTAATTAGTGTTTATAATTGCATTGTAATATAATAATAAAACGTTTTTTATCAACTAATTATGATCATGGCATGATCGTTGTGCAGGAAACAATGTTTTCTATAAACATATGAATGAATTTTGCTTGGAGATCTTCGAGCCCACCATCCAAACAAGGTGGGATAGACAACTGAAACATTTAAAAGATGAACTCACTAATCGGTTGGTTGGCCTGTTTGGGGAGAAAACCTTCAGTCATGCCAACGTCTTGAAAAAGACTTGTCAACATGTGAAGGTTTTCCGAGACCAATATAGGACACACCTCGAAAGAAACCATAGGTATGAGCGCCCACCAATGAGTCCAGCAATGGAGTGGAGAGCTCTAGTGGAAGATGGAAAGGAGAAGGCTCTGAGAAGAGAAGGAAAGCTAACACCAGGCACAGGGAGGTATGCAATACTTTCCGCAATGTAATTCTAAACCTTATTATCCTTGATTTCTATATCGAACTTGGAACATCTAACATATTTCAACACTTGCATAGGCTACCAGACACATCAAAGGCCACAAAGGCAAGACTAGAAAAAATAGGTAAGCACAAGCTTGGCCCTAGTGGTTATTCGAATTTGGCGGCACTGTTTGTAAGTTTCGAGAAACCAACAATGAATACAAATAATAAATTGAAAATTATTTTTCGTTTTATTGCACCGTAAAATGTTAATTAACGACGATAAGCAAATATGCAGGCCGATCGATTCAATGAAGTACCCACAGAGGAAGACATGAAGCTTGGCTTCCAAGAAGGCTTTGGAGCTGTTGTTGAATGTAGAAGAAGCTTATCTGGGAAAACGCAGTCTGGTGGTACCAATCCATCCGGTGCACAGGTATATAGAATCTATATAGTTTAATGAAGATTTATCGCTTGTGGAATATTTTCGTTCCAAATACTTGATGTAAAATATTGACTCTGTTTATAACAGGAAAGTAATGATCCCATTAGTGTCGAGGAGGGACAACAACAAATCAATGATCAAGCTTCAAATCCCGGTAATGAATTTATTCATATGCTACAATTTTATGTATAGCATTGCAGATGGTGACCATTAATTGTAGTTCACTGTATTTCAACTACAGAGCATGTAGAGGGTGAAATTGTACAGGTTGAGACTGGACACGAACATCAACAACATGATTTGGTCACACCTGGTAAAAAAACACCTTCGTAATGAATTTTTTTAAATGAAAAACTTGTCATTACAATAGAAAAATATAACGATGTAACATTTTCACATCATTGCAGCAAATTCGAACCCCTTGTCACAAAATCCAGGTCTAGAACAACAATCAGCTAGGATATTGCAAACATCACCAAAAGCGCCTGCTAAAGAACCAAGAACTGGAAGAGAAAGTCCAGATGATGTAGATGGTCCTCTCATACATTATATACCACTGAAGAGAAGAAAAACTTATAAAAAGAAGGATGGGAAAAACAACGTCTAAATTTTTTTGATAACAATATATCGTCCACTATTTTTGGTCTAATAAATGAATGAATGGTTTAATGAATGTTCTAATGTTTTAATGATTCAGTGTAGTAAACGGATACCTTCATTGAATTTCAACTTTTATTGAATGAATGTGTTGACTGAATGATTAATGAATGGTGTATTGAATGTTATCTTTTATTGAATGAATGTGTTGATCGACTGAAACGATGGTTTAGTGAATGTTAGCATTTATGGAATGAATAATGGATGAAAGTTCATGATGAAATATGGATGAATTTGCACATATTTGTTTTTTTCAAGTACATGCATTGGGTATGGGGAATTGAGAGTGATGTGAGGGGGGGGGGCATAAGAGCTTCTACCTTCACATGGTTGGCCCTATTCAGTAGAGAATATGAAATTATTCTCGAAACAGAGAGGAGCTCAATGAATGGCTATGATGCTGGCTTTCTACAACCCACTTGCGTGTTGTCTAAATTTTGACAATTTCTTAGAGCTTGTTGTGATTTTTGGTTGCTCCTCATAACCAATTTTCAGTTTCCACAACCTCAAAGGTTGAGTAAATGATGCACTGGAATCAATATCCTTAACCTTCTCTTTAATTTCCTTGGAATCAATATCCTTAACCTCACATTAAACCCTTCCAAATTGGTATATTTACCATTCAAGGCTGGCTTCTTCTAAAGCATGATATTTACAACTAAGCTAGCATACACCGACAACAATTAGAGACATGCTGCTTGTTGTGAATGTTCATCTTTTTTTTAGGAATGCAACTTGACCATAATGGATCCTCCTATGCTAGGGAATTAAAGTCAACAACAAATTAAAGAAAACATATAGTTTGCATCGAAAAAATAACAGGGTATGAACTGAACTGAGGAGATCCAAACCTACGACCTATGTCTAGTCCCAAGGCTACGACCTTCAAGCTTGAAGTGCAGCTGGCAAGGGCAACCACCTTCAAGCTTGATTCATTCTGCATGCATTTCACAATGGGAGATGGCGGGCTACCACATTCAACCTTGATTCATTGTATATGCATTTCACTATGCAATCATCTCAGATTCTCGTTGCGTTTTCCCTCTATTAGTTTATCAATTCGGTATGACCTACGCCCGCCATCCGAGGAGTGTTTCCGCGGTATTGAGATCCATCCTGACAACGATGACGATTCATTCTATATTTACGTTCCCTTAAGCTGCAATATGGCAAACTCATAGTTCACTATCAAGATTTCTTTGACCGCCAGCTTTGTCAGACAAACCTTAATAGTGAACTATGAGTTTGTCATTCGCAGTCGAAGGGAAATGTAATACCATGAATCGTCAACCGTTGCTAGGCTGAAACTGAAGACCACAGAAACTCATTGGACGACGGAAATTCATTGAATGGTTTAATGAATTTTTTAATGTTTTAATGATTCAGTGTAGTAAACTGTTACCTTTATTGAATTTCAGCTTTTATTGAATGAATGCGTTGACTTAATGATTAATGAATGGTTTATTGAATGTTATCTTTTATTGAATGAATGTGTGTATCGACAGAAACAATGGTTTAGTGAATGTTAGCATTTATTGAATGAATAATGGATGAAAGTTCATGATAAAATATGGATGAATTTGCACATATTTGTTTTTTTCGAGTGCATGCATTGGGTATGGGGAATTGAGAGTGATGTGAGGGGCGGGAGGGGCCATAAGAGCTTCCACCTTCACGTGGTTGGCCCTGTTCAGTAGAGAATATGAAATTATTCTCGAAACAGAGTGAATGGCTACGATGCTGGATTTCTACAACCCACACGCATGTTGTTTAAATTTTGACAATTTCTTGGAGCTTGTTGTGATTTTTGGCTGCTCCTCATAACCAATTTCAAGTTTCCATAACTTCAAAGGTTGAGTAAATGATGCACTGGAATCAATATCCTTAATCTTCTCTTTAATTTCCTTGGAATCAATATCCAGCTTAACCTCAAATAAATATAAGTGAACAAAAGAAAATGCAAGAAAGAGATTAAACTTGCAAAATAGAACACTTGCATTAATAAATTCAAAAAGAGAGAGTAATGTTCATGGGCCTCTTGGAGAGGATGAGCTCCTTTGAGCAAAGCTTCAATACAATACCAATCTTTGACAAAACAATATACATCCTTCTAGCGCTATAAATAGTTTCTTAATAACTACCAAAACCCTAACTACATGCAATCTCAAAATTAATGACTACCAACCACCTACTGGTTATTTAATAAAAATGAGTCTTTTACAATAAGTAACTACCCATTAACTATCTAATGAGCCTTATTCAAAGAATATGATCTCATACATGAATATACAAACTCCTCAGTATACCAAATTAGAGAATTTAGGTAAGAGTACCTTGACACAATGGAAGCACACTACCATCTCTTTGTGATGAATATGCCACAATGTTACATAACTTCCTAGTCCTTTTATTCTGCTACGTGGAAAGCCTATAGTCCATAAAGTAAGTTCCATAGACACTAGCACTTGAGACTTAGAGTACAGTCTTTTTTGCCACCTTAATAGGCACCCACTAGCCTGTAGGTCCACTTGAATAATGGTTGACTCCGCCACTTAATACAATGACTCTAATACAATGGCTTTATTACAACGGCTCTATTCCCTTAGGCTACTCCGCTGCTAATACAATGGGAAGAGCATAATGGGGCTCTCAGTTATATATATATATGTAATTATTCTACATATTTCCACAATAGAGATAGAATATATTGATTTCCTGTAGTATGAAAAATTTTATTTGAAAAATGTTGTTTTAAAAAAAAAAAATGTATTGGGTAGTCGCTTAACTAACGACCTAATCATGACGACCGTAGGGTAATATCCGACGTTTTTGCAATACGTCCGACGGCTCGGAATGTCGGATCCATTTTTTTTTGCTATGTTATCCACGTTGCTTAACCAACGACCTCTCTGATGATTGCAGGGTGATATCCTACGCTTGCACTATACTTCCGACGGCTCAGAACGTCGAAACTGACTTTTTTTTATGGCAAACACGTCACTTAACCGATGACTAAACCGACGCACAATTGATGGTGAAAGGATGGTATCCGACAAATATTGGAAGTTAACGCTATCGCTTATCCGACTACCTGTGAAGCTGGAGGAAGTCGGTTAATCAACGAGGTATGGTAGTCGAATATCCGACGTCTTGAACTATGTCGAATTTTAGCCAATATCCCACTGACGATAAAAAAAGATTAGAATTGTCGGATAGTCGACCAAGGTTGTATAAAATTTGACTTTTTCGCTGTCGGATTTTGGGTCTAAAAAACTTAGTGTCTTAATACAACTTTGATTGTCACACATGATCACAGTGGGATCCATTTCTAAGTAAAACACTCCGGATAATAGTTTCCGAATCCACATTGCTTCACAACTAGCAAAGCAGGCAGCTATATATTCTGCTTCAGTAGTACTGAGGGCCACACTAGATTGTTTCTTGCTGAACCATGATATCATGGCAGATCCAAGACCATAACATCCACCTGAAGTACTCTTTCTGTCTGAAACACTTCCTGCCCAATCAGAATCTGCGTAACCATGTAATCTAAGTTCATGACTTCCAAGATAATGTAGACCAAAATCTAATGTACCCTTTAGATGCCTCATTACATGCTTTGCAGCTATTAAGTGAACCTTTCTAGGTTCTACTAGATATTGACTCAAGGTATTTACATCAAAGCATATGTCTGGTCTGGTATTTGTTAAATACATTAGTGACCCAATGATTTGTCTATATAGAGTCACATCCACTAATTCTGAAGAGTCATCAACTAATAACTTCAAGTTTGAGTCCATGGGAGTGGCCATGGCTTTACACTCCAACATATCGAATCTTTTTAGAATACCCACAACATACTTACCTTGATTTAGAAAGATTCCTTTTGGTTCTTGCCATACTTCTAGACCTAAGAAGTAGTGCATTAATCCGAGATCTTTCATTTCGAATTCTGAAGAAAGCTTCTTCTTGCATTCGATAATTTCATTCTCATTTCCTGTTAGAAATAGATCATCTACATACAACAGTAATATAACAGGTTCATCATCCATAACTTTGAGGTAAAGATTAGGATCAACTTTACTTTTGGTAAAGCCCACGCTTGTTAAGAAACTGTCAATCCTTCCGTACCAAGCTCTAGGAGCTTGCTTTAATCCATATAAGGCCTTTTTCAGTTTGCATACATGTGTTCTCCCATCTTTAACATCAAACCCTTGTGGTTGTTCTATGTACACTTCTTCTTCAATTACACCATTCAAGAAAGCTGTCTTAACATCCATTTGGTGTAATTTCCACTTCATCATAGATGCAAGTGCCATGATAGTTTTAATTGAAGTGTACCTAGCAACTAGTGCAAATGTTTCTTCATAGTCAATTCCCTCTTTCTGAGAGAATCCTCTGGCTACAAATCTTGCCTTATATTTTTCAATGCTACCATCTGCAGCATGTTTTATCTTGAATATCCATTTGGAAGAAACCACACTTTTATCTTTTGGTTTGGGAACTATATCCCAAACATCATTTTTCATTATTGACTGGTATTCTTCTGTCATTGCTTCTACCCACTCCTTCTTCTGATCTGCCTCTTCATAGCTAGTAGGTTGTTGATCCACAAGATCACACATCAAGGCCACATAGTTGGATACTAGCTTTGGTTTCTTTCTTTCTCTAATGGAGCCTTCAGGAGCTCCATATTTTTCAGCTCCTTGAATAATGTCTCTAGCCCATGCTGGCCTTCTTTTCTTAGATAAGTTTGTAATAGGGGGTTCTTGTGGTTCCAACATGTCATGATCCTCTGGTGTATCATCTTCAGGGATGGGCACAGGAGGTGTATCTTCTTCATAGATTTCTTCAAGTTGGCACTTCCTAGATTTCTTGAGAGCTGCTTCTTCATCAAATGTTACATCTCTACTTATTTCCATATGATGAAAACCAGGTATGTAAATTCTGAAAGCTTTGGATGATTCACAATATCCAACAAATATTCCCTTCTTACCAGAAGGATCCAACTTGGTTCTCTTTTCTTTTGGAATGTGAATGTACACTGGACATCCAAATATTTTGAGATGACTTACCTTAGGCTTCTTTCCTATGAATACTTCTTCTGGAGTCTTGAATTCAAGAGCACTATGGGATAGTCTATTTTGTACATAGACTGTTGTCCTAGCTGCTTCAGCCCATAGATACATGGGTAGATCTTGGTCATGTATCATAGTCTTTACAGCTTCCATGATAGTTCTATTCTTTCTTTCAGCAACCCCATTTTGTTGGGGATTGTAGGGAGTGGTTAGTTCCCTCTTGATTCCAGCTTCCTTACAAAAATATTCAAAGTCCTTTGAAGTATATTCTCCGCCATTATCTGTTCCGAGAATATTGATTTTCTTTTCTTAGAGGATTTCTATTAAGGCCTTGAACTCTTTGAATTTTCCAAAGACTTCATTCTTTCCTTTTAGAAAGTATATCCAAGTCTTCCTTGAATAGTCATCAATGAATGTGAGATAGTATTCAAACCCACTTAGGGATGTGGTGGGAATTGGTCCACATACATTTGAATGAATTAATTCTAGAGTATTTTTGGTCTTTGTTTCACTCTTTGGAAAAGGGTTCTTGATATTCTTTCCTTTGGCACACCCCTTGCATGTGCCATTATGGTCAATCTTCAATTCTGGTAGTCCTATGACAACTTTACTCACATGAGGTAGTGCTTTGTAGTTAATATGAGCAAGCCTTCTATGCCATAGTTCATTAGGACTAGTGGCTTCATGAACAAGGGCAGCTTCTGGATGTCCTCTGAGTTTGTATAGACTTCCTTCCTCTTCACCAATAACAATTGCATCCTTAAATGATTTTCCTTTGGGCCACATGAGTACTTGTCCATCTATGAATGCAACCCCATAAACTTTCTTATCTAGAGCTGAGATAGAGAGTAAGTTCTTCTTCAATCCTGGGACATATAAAATTTCTTTCATTTTCAATGATGTTCCAGAATCAAGCTTGTAACTTGCTTCACCAATTCCCTTGATGGGATATTGATAGTCATCTCCTAATGACACCTTTTGTGGAGAAGTCTTCTCTTCCAATTTTGAAAGAGTTTTCTTTTGTCCAGTCATGTGCTTTGAAGCACCACTATCAATAAGCCATGTATCTTCTCTAGGTGTTATAGATCCTGAGACTGTAGAGAATAGGACATACTCTTCTGCATCTTCTTCTTCATTTCTTCTAGATCTTTTCTTGGGGAGGGGCCTTTCTTCTTCTTCTTCTTCATCTCTTTCATCTTCTGCAAGATGTGCTTGATGTCTTTTATAATGAAGATCTTTCCTCTTCTTTGAGGGACAAAATTTAGCAATGTGTCCTTCTTTATGACAAATGAAACATTGGAAGGAGGAGAATTTTCTTCTTCCTTTCTTCTGAAATCTTTGTGGAGATTGAGACTCCTTGTGATTATCCCTTTTGAAGTGAGACTGATTCCTCCTTCTCTTAGTGTGTGTAGCCAAGGCTTGGTCATCCTCCTTGAGAAGGGCTTCTCTGTTGGCTACCCTAGCTTCTTCTTGAACACAATCCTCCCATACTACATCAAACTTCATACTTTCTTTTATGGCACACATAGTTTGTATAAATGACTCCCAAGGTTTAGTGAAACCATTTAGAGCAGTCATCACAAGTTCATCTTCATCAAGAGTATCACCAATGACATCTAGTTGTTCCTTGATTTGGGAGACCCTTGAGAATTAGTATTGAATGGATTCTCCTTTGTGCATCTTGGTACTCTTCAACTGAGTTCTTAGGTTCATCTTCCTATTGATGTTCTTTCCTTCATACATTCTTCCTAGGGCATCATACATTTCCTTTGGAGTCTTCCTGGATGCCACTTGGGGAATCAAGTGGTATTTAATAGAATCAACAATGATTCTCTTTGCCCTAATCAAATCCTTCCTATGCTTCTCTTTGGCTTCATCTTATTCAGGTTCTGCAACTTCATCCTTGATATATTGAGCAAGGTCATTCTCTTCAAGAATGAGACCAATTCTATATTTCCATGCCCGAAAATTCTCTATGCCTTCAAGCTTGTCTTCAAGCTTAGTGTTTGGAGCCATCTTCTCTTGGGCGAGTCCAAGAGATAATAGAGATAGTAGTACTTACCAGGAAACTTTATCTTTTCACTTTTCTGGATCTACAACAGAATTTTTGGTTTATCGCACTTTTGGTAAAACTAGGGTTTGACTTTCCTGGAGTTTTACCCAACCAAAAACCTCGATCCAAGGCTCAAAAGATAGATCTTTAGAAGGGTTATTCAGCCATGCAACCAGAATCCAAAAATACTAACTTTTGCAGAAACCCTAATTTTGGGAGAGAGAGAGAGAGAGAAATATAATTTCACCTTGTGAAAGATGTTCTATTCAGGCTAGCTCTGATACCATGTTAGATTTAAACTAATTTGACTAGCAAGATCACTGAAATAAACATAATCACAAGATAGACAAAGATATTACCCTGGGAAACCCTCATGGGGTAGAAAACCCAGCAAAGCTTTCCTCAAAAAGATGATCAACCAAAATACAAGATGTGCTCCAAGACTTGACCTCCTTCTCTACCTCCTATGCAGACCTCTCAAACACAAGTGCACTACTTTCTGAGCTGAGCAAGTGTGAGATACATGAGGAGCAATCTCCTCTACTTATACTAGTTCCCGACTGACTAAATCCCTAATGGGGCCGACCTCTCCTAGTGAAGTCTAATAACCCCTAAATAATAAACTCAGGGCCGACCCCCACATGGTGGGTCTAATAACCCTGGTTACCACAATCCATCGGAGGAATAAACATCTCCGGATACATAATAGGATCACCTCAGAGGTATGTAACATCTCCGGAATAATAAAGTACAAATATAATATTCTTAGAAGTTACAATATTCAACAACCTTGCTAGTGTATTTTGTAGAAATCTACAAATGTGTCATAATTGAGTTGGAATTCAACATTGTACCAGCAACAATAAGTGTCATGGACTTTGTCGGGCCTCATATACCAAGGTTTAATTCATCAAAATATCAATGGTGATTTTGATAATGAGATTGCTTTCTTGACATTTCTCAAATAGATCAACTTTCATCATCTCCATAATGTGCTAATAATGGTCCTCATGCATGCCTCTAGATAAGCGGCATTGAAAAATGCCTTGAATTGAGCATATCATAAAAATGGGTTTCCCAAAACTCTGCCACCTTGTTTCTAATGCCTTCTTGGAGTCTACCTTTGTAGAGTTGTCTACAAATATGAGCACAACAAGCAAATTCATCATTTTCATCTATATAGACCTTAAAGTTAGTATGTTTTTGCAATGTTTTTCTTTAAATGTATTGAAGCAATTTTGACATCATTATCACTATTCAACTTCTTGAAATCCTTGGATCAACAACAATAATTGTAGTTTCCCTTAACACGGCTCCAATTTTGGGTTTTTGTTGATTTTCCAAGTGAAGAGAATTTATTTGATACATTCTAAGGTGCTTTTGCATGTTTAGCATCTCAAAAACCCAACAACTCCGTTTCCCATTTTAATTTTTAATGTTTTATCAATCCATGTAAGACTTGAGCTTTTGTAATAATTGATTTTTGCTAAAAAAACAACTTAATTATGTTACTAACATGTTATTTAACTGCCTGACCAGGACTCAAGTCTCTAAATTATTCTCTTTTGTTTGCATCTAAACTTTCTAAATAGTTTTCACCCCTTTGAGAACATTGTACAACTTCCAACTATTCTTGAAACCCGAGAGGAGACAAGGTCTATGATGATTGGTTAGATTTTTATCTGAGCATAGTCTAATTAGGGTTGTACATTTGTTACATATAAACCATATGTTCAAATAATGGTAGAATGAACTAATTACATGACACAATGTCATATCATTATAGGACCATGATGATGAGTTGAGATGTTAAAAAAATAAAGCATTGCTAGGAATGTTAACAACAAAACATGGGTATAAAGCACTAATCGAAGAGGGCAATATGGAGGAGAAGATATGGTGGTGGAGTATAATTTGAAACCTAAAAATCCCCTTAGAAACCATAATATTCCATTAGAAGAATTATGAGGTCTAAAATGGGCCTCTTAAGGAAAATAATAATACAAAAGTTATCATTTTTTTAAAGAAAATAAAAAACTATTTTTTCTGTCATATTTTCAACTTATCGTCTTGTAGGATTACTCAAATTTAGAGTGTGAGAACTCATTGGATGCAAAATTAAATTGTGCATCCAAAGAGTACCCACTCAACATACTTTTTACAGGTCACTGGTAGAAAAAAAAAAAAAAAAAAAAATACATAATAAAATGTATTTCCTTTAATGAAATACTTTTTTTTTATGTATTTTGATTTTTTCCTACGAATGTCTATCAAAAATATGTCGAGTGAGTACTCATTGGATGTAGAATTTAATTGTGCATACAATGGGTGCACACACTTGAAACTTGAGTAAACCTACAAATAGATAAGTTGCAAATATGATACAAAAAAATAGTTTTTATTTTTTTCCTCTAAAACTATTTACTCTTATACATCATCATCTTAAATCCTATTGGTTCTTATAAAGTTGATTTTGATAGTGCATTTTTTGTTTTGAGACCCATTTTTTAACTAAAAAATCCTATAATATTTGGTTAGCCCTCTCAAACAAGACCCTCCCTTGGGATAATGACCAGATAAGGATTTTGACCAGGCCAAATAGATGTATTCTCTGCAAGGGATATTATGAAACTATTAATCATCATTTTTTAACTTGTCCCTTCTCAATTTTAGCTTGTAAATAAATGTTGTTGTTAGTAAATGATTCATTCTCATGGGAAAAAGATACACTTATAAATTTTGTTTTGAACATTGGATTAGAGATCCCACTTACTCAAGCCATAAGACCTTTCCCTATTTTGTGTTGTGGGGGATCTAGATTAGCCAAAATCAAAATGAGTTTTGAAGGAAAATACCTTTATATTGGGAAAATTTATCATAGCATTAGACTTCTCTACAAAGAAATCTATAAGGATCCAAAGAAAAGGGCCGCAAGGGTTTTGAAGGAACCTAAGATAGATTATGAATATCCTTATGGGATTTTTTAATGGGACTAGTTAAGGTAGTCCAAGAAAGTGTGGTGTTGGGGCCATCCGTATATAAAAAATTATCATCACTTTATTATAAAATATAGTGTTGGCCTTGGTTCGAACAATAGAGCTAAGTTATTTTCTTTGTGGATATTGTAGAAATCAACAAAAATCAATGGTGTCAAAAACTTGCAAGTTTTGGGAGATTCTAAACTACTCATGGACTAGGAAAATGACTAGTGCCAAATCACTAACTTGGCTCTAGGACCTATAATGAATAAAGTTATGGATTAAAATCTCGCTTTGATTTAATCTCCTTCACTCATATTTACGGAGTATTTAACATCAAAGAAAACTCTATCTAAAGAAGCTCTCTCATTACAGGAAGATACTTTATCTATACAAATTCAAGAAGGATGTTATGTCCTTTGAATCTTCTCCATCTATCTTTTGAATAAAGTATAAGAAATAGTATAATTCCAAAATTAGCCCTAGGTGGGGTGTGTTTTCATCTGGTTTGATGATTTGTAGGTAAGATAGGAAGTCCCTTGGAGGTCTAGGGGACCAATGGATGACTATAAATAAGCATTTTAGGACTAGAATGATGTCTCAAACTATTCATAGTTTTTTGGACCTAAACCAAGAGACTTAGATAATGCATATTTTGACTTCAAGAAACCATATGTTAAATTTTAAAAAAATAATATGTAAATTATATTCACCAAACTATAAATCAAAATTAGGAGTAGAGTTACCAATTTTCCCTCAAGCAGATGTCGTGTAGACTCTCCAATTAGATGCACCGAAGGTTGGGACATGGGTGGACTTACATTTTATTTCTATTTCTCTCTCAATTCCACTCATCTTTGTTTCATTCCCTCTCTAGCATTCTCTCACATCTAATCTTTGTCAACCTGTCAGTGATCATATTTCCTTTTTGCACTTGCCAAATTCCTTATCTTGATCGCTAATTGAGGCATATTAATATTAGATTCTACACAAGTTTCTTGTTTTTCCGTCTTTTCAGAATAACAAGGGTACAAATAGGCACATTTGTTTTCTTTCAATATTTGATATGATGTGAAGATTCGTTTTCTTTTATGTTTGATGGTTACAACAATGCCTTGATCCAGGTTAATACCTCAATCAAGGTCATACCTCAATCGAGATGATTTTTAAATCCTATAATAAGCCCTCAATCGAGCTATATGTCTTGATGTAGCATTTGAAAACCAAAAATAATACCCCTTTCTATAGGATTATGTATAGTTGCAACTCCCAAGGTGTAAAATCCCTTTATCTCTTCAATCTGAAGTGGAGAACTTCATGCCAATGGATCATCATTGAATCCTCTATCTAATGGCATTTCATTTCACACTTTTGATTTCATATGATATTTGTAATTTATTTTCTTCTAAATCTAATACTTAAATTTAGTTTCCACAAAACTCAACAACATAAAAACTACACATAAAAAAAACTATAAAAAATGTGTGGGTTTTCCATAAGTGTTTTATCTTCAAAATAGCATTTCTGGTTTTTCATTTTATATTAACAAGAGGAAAAATAAATTGCTTGTGATTTGCAATCTGTTGTTGATATAACCAATGGGGTATAAAGACTATAAATTGGTTGTGCTAGATGTTTGGGACATAGAGGTTAACCAAACATAAGTCAATTGCATATGAGCATAGTAGTAAGATTCATTGAAATAAGGAAAACCCACTTTCTTGCTTAAATGCACATGAAGGAATCCGATGTTGGTTAAATCACAAACAATTTTGGGATTCGAATGGATTTCTGAAGCTGTTCATTGCTTTGCTTACTAACAAAGTTAGATGGCAATAGATTTCAGTGGAGCAATTTCAATCTCTAGCCAATTCCGTGTATACGTTCTTCAGATCCTCCTTCATCGCATTGGTTTCCAGCTTCAATAAATTATAGTAATCAAACCCCATTATGTTTCAAATCAGATTCAAACTTTGACCTCCTCATAACATAACTCTTAGCGATGTCAAAAGCTTTGTTATAAGGCACCGCTGAGAAGTAAAGAAATTTCCAATTGAGGAGCAAACAAAAATCAACAATGAAAATAGAGATGGACGAGACAAACGCATCGACCCATAATCCCTTCCATCAAAGGGTATTTACTCATTTTTAATATATATATAAATAAATGCAATTTTAAAATCACAATGTCATTATTGGTGTTTTCAAATTCACTAGCAAGCAAGTTGAAAAATAATATTTCACATTATAATGTCTAAATTTATTTAATTTGAGTGTTTTGGGGTCTCTGAAGTCACTGAATTCATTTATGCATTCAAAAACATGATTTGAATAACATAGAATTTGAATTTAAAAAAAATTATTGGATTTCAATAAAAAACTAGTTGAACTCATGAAATAGTCAAATATTTAGACTTATTCCACTTATATATACACACACACACATACACACACACATATATATATATATATGTTAATAGTAAATATAATAGTGAATACAACTCTCAACACATTTCTTCCTAATTCAACATGAATATGGCATATGCCAAAATATATATATATATATATATATATATATATATATATATATATATATATATAAGTGTTACGAGTGCCCACCCACCTGAAACCTTCCTATGACCGCATGAACAGCTCCAGTAATTCTAATTTTATTTATTCTGATGCTTGCTCACTCAACAGTGGAATGTGTTTGCACCAGAGGATCGATCTAGAAGCCTCCATTCCAACCAGTCTTAAATGAATGGTCTCCATATATATATATATATATATATATATATATATGCATATGCCATATTCATGTTGAATTAGGAAGAAATGTGTTGAGAGTTGTATTTACTATTAACATATACAATTCAAAAATAAACTTATGTTAGGAAGAAATGTGTTGAGAGTCATATTCACTATTATATTTACTATTAACATATACAATTCAAAAATAAACTTTGACTTCATGTAGAGTCGTAACGTACCATTATTACTCACTCCTTCCTTCGAATCGACTCATATTGGAACTCTTTACTCTATATCAATATCGCCTAACAAAAATTAAGACAATTACGCTTCTAACTTCCTAAATATACTTAACAACCAATTATGCTTCTAACTTCCTAAATATACTTAACAACCAATGCCTTTTAGTAGTACTAAAGACATTTCATTTCCAGTCTCTTACTTAACTTCTCTACCCTCCATCCTCACAAAATACACTTGGTGTCAAGGGTGATTGAGAAACATAATGAAGTTTTGAAAGGTCCCCAATGGCCCCAAGGTCAATATGTATTTACTATGTTACCTCAAACTAGATTATCCAGCGATTGTGTTATTCATTCTTACATTCATGTTGATTGTGCATTACAATATGTTGTATTCGGTACGTTTGTTGTGGTTGTGATGCAACTAATGGATATAGTAAAATATTAGGTTAAGTAATCTTGGAGAGAATCCTAAATGTCTATATATTGATCTCATCAAAATAAGTAAAATCTTTACCATCATGTTTGAGTTACATTATGTGATCATTATATCACCATTATCTTGATGTAATGATTTAAGGTCTATGTGAAGCTATTTCATAAAGGATGTACGAAGAACAAAATTATCATTCGCTATATTAGATGTTTTGATGCAAATGTTACTAACGGATCTTGATTCATCAATGCTGGAATGGGATAGGGTATATGAAATTTGAAAAGATGTTAAGCAAAGAATAATCTTAAATATTTAAGAGTTTCATTTTTTAAGTTTAAGTTTGTAATGGTGTTGTACTCCATTTGATGTAGGACACATGAAATATTTTGTATAAGCTCTCATAGTTTTATGATGTTATGTTAAATCTAACTTCATAATAATTTTTTGTCTTTTAACACTATAATAGTGTGTACCAAAATGAAGTGTAAGACATTGAAATTTTTATAGAAAATATCAGCTTAATATTATGGTTATGCATCAATACAAAACTTATAGAAAAATCAAACCTGGTTATTAGTAATATGTTTGGTTAAAATTAATTGAGGGACTTATAGTCCACACAATTCATGAACATAAGATCCTTGTAGAATTCAAAATGAAATCTTCATGATCTACTACATTACATTAATCACATAAACAAAGTTTTTGATTGCAGAGGCTATTCCATAAGGAAATAATGCCAAAAATCATAATTACCCACTATAGGTTTGCAAGGTCACTAATGAATGAATTCTGAGTTAAAATCCATGTAGGCACCACAATTTATTAATCCAGTGAATAGTCATAAATCAAATAATTGTGCATTCGATTGGAAATCATAAACCAACAAATTATGGGTTCCAACGCATAGAGTACACTTATCTTCCAAGATGGCAAAAATCTATCATAACCATTATTCAAGGAAAACCACACCACCTAAAATAACATGTTGGTGTTCTATAATTGGGGAAACTTTCGCTCTTGCTAGATGCCTCTGGGTCTTGGTTTAATACATTCTAGGAAGACAAGCTCTTAGCCAATGAAAAGCAGTTTTGGGTCTTACTCCAAGACCAAAAGGTGATTTCAACCCCCAATAATATCTACAAGATATCTAGTATACCCTATTCTCCATCATGGCTAAGGCTAGACAGAATTCATATGGTATTAAGTATTCACCAAGATTTAGCTCCATAAATGAAGCTAAAATACCATATCTAGTTACATTTTTACCTCATGCATAAGAACACATTGCACGTATAATAAAAACACAAATTTAAAAAAATAACATAAAAAACATAATATATACTTAACAAAACAAAAATAAATATTAAATCAATGTGAAGGGAAATTTATACACAGTGCACTTATAGTAAGGGCTGCGTGGTAGATAGTCCATGTCACTTAATTTAAGGATAACTAAATTGCAAAATAGATGAAATTGTCAACATCAAATGGGAACTTGTAGAGCATTAACAAAGTTGATTTAATTTTGTATTTGGATATTTTGATTTCGATGCATAGCATTAACTAACAACATGAACATAATGTCTACATATCATATGAACTTAATGACTACACGTTTGCACAAGTAATTACATATATGCTGAAGTAATTACATATTTGCTCTTGCGGATACTTGGAAGGATGGTTAGCCATAGCACATTGTTTAATGGAAGTACGATTAATGGTAGCGGTGGACACAATGACTACACATAAAGTATGTAATTAAACATGACATGTGTCTATGGTAGATTACTTAATGATTACACTATTCATAAGTAATTACATATCTCTGAAGTAATTACACATATTTTCTTTTGAATACTTGGTTAATGGTAGCACATTCTTTAGCCCAAGTACATAAGTAATTGAACATGACAGGTGGCAATACTATGGTTCCTATCAAATCGTATTTCTCCATCTTTCGTTATATATATATATATAGTGATCGCTCAATATTTCTAAAAATAAAATCAATAACCATTATGTTAATTCTTCGAGTTTTGAAACCTTCATAAATTATCTGTACACACTAATTAAGAAACACAAACAGATCAAGTTTTATATTAATATACCGCCATTCATTCATGACTATGATATTCGAACTCCAAAAGTTTCCATTGTATAATTAAGTTAAAATATATTTAAATTTATGTAGTATAATGTCTACATCAAATCAAATTGATAATTTGCAATGATTACATAACAAAAGTCAGGAGGTGGCAATGTCTGCCTTTTAAAATTCGCAAAGTATTGCTATAATACCAAATCTATTGAGATGAAAAAACTATGAAGAAAAGCATGTGTAACTAAGATCATAAACTTGAAACCAACTTCAATCTATTTTGGATTAGGTATTAATTTCACTTTTCTCTCAATACATGATTGTGCATATCATTAAGCTTAGACATGCCAATATGTTTTGCAAGGTGATCATTTAATCATGTCTCTACATAAACTTAAGATGATAAGTTTAGTATCTTAGTACCTAACTGGTAATCAAACTTGAGATGACATACATAAATGTTTTGAAATGTATAATGTTTATTGAGATGTTATTTATGAAAAACAATATTTGAAAATAACATATTATTTGTTGTTAATATTGTTAAGAACATGAAAAAAACTCTATATAAATAAAATTAATTAAAATAATTTATTAACCATAAATTTATATAATCATAACTCTTTTATATACACTATATATTAAATTGAAGAATAACACAAAATTATACTTTCATTAATATTTATATATTTCCATAAATTAAAATAATTTATTACCCATAAATTTATATAATCATAACTCTTTTATATACACTATATATTAAATTTAAGAATGAGACAAAATTACAGTTTTTCATTAATATTTATATATTTCTACGAATTTTTTTTAATCCAACTTCCAATAATTTGTATATCCTAACTAACCATATCAATGAGCAAATTTCCTTTATGATTATTAATATTTTTTGGTTAAACATATAATTTATAAAAAAATAAATTTGTTTAAGTTAAAAAAATTATACCTTGAGTAGATTTTATTTTGATTATTAATAATTTTTAGGTTAAAATATAATTTATAAAAAATTAAACCACACATTGTATGAAGTATTGGGAAAGTGGATATCAATGAGCACATTTCCTTTATGTTGATCATTGATTTTTTTTAGGTTAAACATATAATTACATTAATATAATTACATTAATAGGTGTATATATCTTAGAATTTGGGGTGGACTACCATTTATGATTTTCCTAGATTGGAGGATGAGACAAGTGTATTGTCCAGATTGATTTTATGGTCATCGTTCAAAATTCCAAATAAACAATTATAAAAAAAGAAATATAAAAAATAACTGGTAGTTGATGCATGGATAACTGGTAGCTCCTGCATGGATAACTGGTAGCTCTTGCATGGATAACACATAGACAACCCATTTAACTAAAGAAGGTAATATGTAACAATTAGCTGAGGCATGGAGAGGAATAGGTGATGACAACTAAGCATGGAAAACAAGTAAGAGATAACTTCTTCTGGACACTTAACTTATGACCTATTGATGTCCACAGCCACAAGTTAAGTGACTGTGTTAGTTTATAAAAAATTAAACCATACATTAAAGCATTGGGAAAGTGGATACAAATGTGCCAAAAAAGTGCATTTCTCACATACATTGAAGCATTGGGATAGCGGATAAAAATGTGACAAAAAGTGCATTTCTCACATATCAACAACGAAAGATGCTTACATAATATTTGTGATAGACAAAAAAATAAAGATAGTGGGGAAATTGCACAAATGCTTAAGTAATGTTTGTGATAGACCAAAACTAAAGATAGTGGGTAAATTGCAGAAACATTAGGCTTCACTTTATCCCAATCTCAAATCCATTGATTATGTAAGGATTACGAGAATTATTTTTTCAGGAAGAAAAAACATGTAACTTGTTATTTCAAGTTGAAATCAAAGTTACATAAATGTGCATGATGTTCAAATATTCAGGACAAAGACCTCCCATATCGAGTTTGCAAAATAACAAAAATAGTCATGTCTCCGTAGAACCAAAATTGCATACTAATGGTAGAACCAAAATACCAAAAGCCATATGAAGGCAAAAAACATAGGGAGACCAACCAAACTAAAGACAACAGAAGGAGAACTAAATGGAAGCTATATCGCCATAGTCCACAAGCACTCCATCAACCCAGTCTTCGAAAGATATAGACCCGTCAAAAGGCCCCAATGCTTCCTTAGAGAGACAGTCTACTTCAGAGTTGTACATCTTGAAAATATGTTGAAAGGTGATCTCCTCAAAGGAATTGATAAGTGCAATGGTTTGTTTTAGCCAAGGTAGAAGTAGTAAGGCATTGATATCATGCTTTCCCAAGGCCCATTCAATGAGGACATTTGAATCCCCAAAGATATTACTACAGAAAAGGCCCCTTATAGAGGCAAACCACAGTAAGCCCCAAAGAGAAAATAGCTCTGCTTTCATATTAGTGCCCACACCAACTCCGATTCTAAATTTAATCTTGTGGTTCGCTTTAACCCAAAGGATCATATCAGCACCACAAGTGTCACCTTTTGCTGCACCATCGAAAAAGTCGCAAGGTGTGTCATAGTCTATTAGTGGAGCATAGAAAATCCTTTTTGACTTTGGCTTATGTAGCATAGGGAACTCATACAGGAATGACAGAACCTTTTTGCATATGAGAAAAGTAGAGGGCTCAACATCCTTGAATAATCTCTTATTTATGCTAAACCATGTAACCCAAATAGTAAATATAGGCATCATCACATACTTTGTATTTCGTTGGATCCATCTAAAGAGGCAATATTCTAATGTCAACCTGGACCAATCATCCGAAATGCCCATGATAAATTAAAGTTCCTTCCAAATATTTCTGAAAAATGGACAGAAAATGTGTTAGTTTTTCAGAAATTTCAATCTGATCTAGGATCTTAACTGAGAGAATAACATGTACAGCATATCTATAGCATATCTACAGCATATCAATCATGGACACAATAATCCAAGCACACAAGAGACATGGAGTTTCACCAGGGAAAACCAAGAAGGTGAAAAACCCCGCAACTTCCTCAGAGATAGATAGAGCAATGATACAACCCAAGTACAAGAGATAATCTTCTCCTAGCAGCAGCTTCTCCTCCTCCACAAGTGCGCCACTCTCCAATGAGAGTATGAGTGAGAAAAGTGAATGATCAAATAGAGTGCCCCCCGCACTCTATTTATACTTGACTTGACTTGCCTAATAACCTTTACTAGGTCGGCCTTAACTTAACCACATAACATAATGCTAACTGGGCCGACCCCCAATAGGGTGGTCTAATAACCCTTTGACCCACATGACTTATACAGGGCTGACCCCACTAAGGTGGTCTAGTAACCCATCAAGTATAAGTTACGACACTTACAATATAAATGACGACACTTCCGTATAGAGGAATAATAACATCTCTATAGGAATACAAACACTTCCGTATAGAGGAATAATAACATCTCTATAGGAATACAATATACATATAGGAAATACATTCCGAAGTTACACATACATCAACACTCCCTCTTAACTAGGAAGGTATTTCTCGACACAGGTCTTCTAGCAAGTGTCTTCTTCCCTGGATCATCGTCACTGGATCATCGACATCGAATCATCGTCGTCGTCACTGTTGTTGCTATATCAATCAATCTTTGAACTACTCATCATAGGAAGTTCTATAGAGCCAGTCCTTTTTCATACTAGATGTAGGCCCACCACCTACAGGTCTTCATCACTGGCCATACTGTGGAATCCTCAGGACTTATTACGTGCATCACAAAACCTCGAAAGAACATCCCAGGCCTTTTATGAGCACAGAGCTCAACCTATCGGATCTCCCAGGATCTTTTACATGTGACTGTCACAAAACCTTAAAAGAGTGTCTTGCCAAGCAAGATCTCTAAAGAGCATCTGAGGCATTTTTCATCCTGTCCAGATCTCCATAACTTATTACATGTGACCCCTAACCCAAAACCTTAAAAGAGTGTCTTGCCAAGCAAGATCTCTAAAGAGCATCTGAGGCCTTTTTCATCCTGTCCAGATCTCTAGGACTTATTACATGTGGTCCCCACAAAACCTTAAAAGAGTGTCTTGCCAAGCAAGATCTCTAAAGAGCATCTGAGGCCTTTTTCATCCTATCCAGATCTCCAAGACTTATTACATGTGGTCTAGCAAAACCTTAAAAGAGTGTCTTGCCAAGAAAGATCTATAAAGAGCATCTGAGGCCTTTTTCATCCTGTCCAGATCTCCAGGACTTATTACATGCTACCCTTGCACAACCTGTCCACGGCCACGAAGTATCAACTTGATACTCACCATACATCATCCTGATGTACATCATCACATGATCAACCTGATCATCATCATAGCATCATCCTGATGCATATCATCTGGAGCAACATCCTGAAGCTCATCATCCATGATCATCCTGATCATACAATTTATCCACCTGATGCATACCAAGTGTCTACATGATCATACAATGTATCCACCTGATACATATCAAATCCATGATCCAACTGATAATATCAAGCATCCAACATGATGCATATACATATAGATGATCCAACTGATCATAACAAGCATCCAACATGATGCATATACAGAGCAGTAACTGGAGCATCGTCCTGATGCTCATCATCCAATGCTTACATCCATAGCCATGGGAAGGATCCTCCTCTCATCATGCTTGGAATGGCTCCAGCAAATGTGTCCATCACTTCTTCCTCGAAGTATCATCAATCTGAAGAACACCAAGTCTCTCTATGAAGTACTCAAACTTCACTCTGGCTAGTGGTTTCGTTAACACATCTGCAACCTGCTCATCTGTCGCAACATACAGGAGCTTCACTAATCCTCCTCTGCACCATATCACTGATATAGTGATGTTTGATCTCAATGTGTTTTGACCTGTCGTGGAACACCGGGTTCTCAGACAGCTTCACACAACTCTGGTTGTCACACAAGATACCAATAGCCTCCAACGGGAGATCAAATAACTTAGACAGTAGCTTCCTCAGCCATACTACCTCACAACTAACCGAACAAGCTGCAACATACTCTACTTTGGCTGTACTCAGTGCTACGCAGGACTGCTTCTGCTAAACCAAGAGATCACACCTGATCCCATACTGAAGCAGCACCCTGAAGTGCTCTTCCTATCTGCAGCACTGCATGCCCAGTTCGAGTCAACATAACCTTGCAGGTTAAACTTTTGATTCGCATCATACTTGAGCCCATAATCAATTGTACCCTTCAGGTACCTCAGAATATGCTTTACAGCAACCAGGTGAACACCTCTGGGATCTGTCAAGAACTGGCTCAATATGTTCACCGCAAAGCAAATATTTGGTCTAGTGTTCGTCAAGTACATCAAGGACCCAATCATCTGACAATACATCGTGACATCAACCGGATCAGATGAAGCATCACACAGAAGCTTCAAGTTCGATTCCATAGATGTGGCCATGGCCTTGCATTCCATCATCCCAAACCTCTTCAGGATCTCTACTGCATACTTCCCTTGTCCAAGGAAGATCCCATATGCACTCTGCCACACCTCCATGCCTAGAACATAGTGCATCATCCCCATGTCCTTCATCTCGAACTCAGCAGCAAGCTTCCTCTTGGTATCGGCAATCAATCCATCCTCACCTATAACAAACAAGTCATCCACATACAGAAGTAGTATCACAGGATTGTCTTCCTCAACCTTGTAGCAAAGGTTGGAATCTGCTTTACTCTTGGTAAAGCCCAAATTGGATAGAAAGCTTTATATCCTACCATACCAAGTCCTTGGAGCTTGTTTCAAGCCATACAAGGCTTTCTTCAACCTGCACACATATGACTCTCTATCATGTGTCTCAAAACCAAGTGGTTGCTCCACATACACTTCCTCCTCGACTACACCATTCAAGTAAGCTGTCTTGACATCCATCTGGTGTATCTTCTACTTCATCACTGCAGCTAGAGCAAGTACTGATCTGATGGAAGTGTATCTGGCTATAGATGCAAAAGTCTCTTCATAGTCAATCCCTCTTTCTGGGAGAAGCCACGAGCTACAAACCTCGCTTTGTATTTATCCATGCTACCATCTGCAGCATGCTTGATCTTATAGATCCATTTGGAAGTCATAACAAACTTCCCTTCAGGTCTTGGGACCACATCTTGAACATGATCAATTGGTACTTCTCGACCATGGCATCCTTTTACTGTATCCCGTATCCTGGGAACTTTAGATTCTTCAATATCTTCAATAGATAGTTTGAACTTCGTTGCTGGAACAAATGTTGTAGTCCTTATTTTGTAGGTGATGGTATACGATCTTTCCTACAAAACAAGTTCAATTGCATGATTAGAAACATCTCATAGTTTTCAGAACAAATTCTTGCACATAAAGAAATATGTCATACAGTCATGCAATTATTTTAGCCAATGCTTCAATACAACATTTATCCATATTTTGTAACTTTCTAGATGCCTTCCAATCTCTACCAGAACATTGTTAAGAGTGTGCACAACTCCCAACATGTCAACAAAGAGGTTTCATTCTAGATAAGTAGCAATGGAATGTTGTACAGTGCCATAGGCCACTTACCCATTACATGCATATTAGTAGTATATTGTTCATTAATGCAATTATTTTAATATGCATAATACACACCCTAAGTCTAGGAACATAAGCATATACATTATTGAATAATATTATTTAAACAAACAAGTATGCAAGAAATGACAATTCAAATACTTATCTTTGTTTGGTTGTAGGGTGGACTCCCTATCAATATTTGCTTCCTTGCAAGAACTACTGGAGTGTGCTCCCTCTTGATCTTTGCTTCTTGGATTACCTGTCTTTGAACTTATATCCATCCTTGATCACTATGCATACTTACTGGTATCATCATTGTGTTATCCTCGAGGTCTCATACATACATTCATTAGTATAATCTTAATACTATCAAAACATTATGATCCTAAATAAACTTAACATGTATGGCCATGATTATTTCGCACACAGTTTATTTATCACAAGCATTAGTATTCAAGGTTCCAGGGAGGAATTCTATTGCTCATGCATATTCTTATTTGACCAAAGCACTTTTCTGGTTAGTCATATCATCAATCAAGGTAAGAGACATAATATGCATAAACCCTTGATTACTTACATTTCTAACTTCATGAATAATCATTATCAACCATACAGCAGTACAAGGTAGGATTCTAACTTGATATAGGAAAAACATACCTGGTTATCATATTTGATGGTTATGTCTAGCAATGTCTTCTTGTTCTCTTCAATGACTTGTGCTAGTAACCTGCATATCTCATAGGTTAAGCATTGTAGAACCAAATTATACATACCTTGTAAGTAGATCTTCTATGTGATCCATGACAATGGATGAATCTTTGTCTTCATGTCACCATGGTCATATGTTCTTGAACTAGAACATGATTTGTCTTTCTTGATGTACCTTTCATGTTAGCGGACAACATCAACCTCATGCAACACCACAAAGCATTAGTACAATCATAAGTGTCAAAACCCTAATCAATGAATATCTATATTCATAATTTTATTAAGGTGATACGACAAGTCTAAAGTTAATCAAGATTGTACTAACCTTAATGAAGACAAACATACCATAAACTTAATCATGAACAGATCTCGAAACATACCTGGATAAGTCATACCTGTCGAGATTGCTTGTAATCCTCTTATGTAAGGTCTTAGCCTCATCTCCCTCTGAAACAAGAACTTCTTCACTTATGCAAGTGACCAAACGATTCTCTTCTAGCATTAACCCAATCCACTTGATTTGCAGAAACTGGATCTGGAGCTGGATTAGGGTTTGTCAGAGAAACCCTAAAAATTCAAACTTCTGAAAGGATAGAAGGATGCGCCTTGATGAGCTGATCAAGCTGATATACTCGGAATTTGAAAACTGCAAAGTTTCACCCCTCAAAATTGCCTTTGAAACTTCCAGATCTTCTGGACAGGATCCCGAACTAGGGTTTGATAAAGCCCACCCTTCTGCCCAACCAAAAGGTCCGATCCAAAGCTCTAAACTTCTATTTTTCTGAGCAGCTTCTAGCCATGGTCACAGACTTCAAAAATTCCAACTTTTGCAGAAGCCCTAATTTTCCACTTTTCCGATCAAAGTCCCAAACTAGGGTTTGATCAAGCCCGGCCTTCTGCCCAACCAAAAAATTTAATCTTGGTCTCTAAATTTCGATTTTGATGAGTAGAATTCAACCGTGGTCTCTGATTACAAAAATTCCAACTTTATCCAAAACCCTAATTCCTGGAGCCATGAATGAAGGTGCTCAAAATCCAATTATGTTTTGACAGAAATATGCACCTAATTGTTTCTGGTGTAACTCCAAAATTATGAATCCACAAGGTCTAAAACTTCTACCTGTGGTAGCCCGACCTGTCATATTTTCAACCCCATAGGTATGACCTCAATTGGAGTCTCTGAGAGAGAGTTATGCCAAGTGTCGCAACATGACCTGTTTATGGGATAAAACAGGAGAGCGAACTTGTATGGTGTGCCACGTGTCCCTGGTTAACTTCCGGCCTCTGAACCTTTGGCTTGTGAAAGTACAGTCCGTGCCCTACCTGTCACTTTTTACGAAATTTCATTGGAGCTTCCTAGCCCAAGTTATGACCTTTTTTCCTAGGTTACCTGTTTATGACTGAGATCTGGAAGAGGCAGAAACCCTAGATTGTACATATCATAAAACACAAAGTACAATGAATTAGAAGTTGTGCTTCGGACAAAAAGTACATGGGGATCTTTTCTTCAACCTGTAAGAGTTTCAGATCCTGAAACCTCGCCAAAATGCATTTATAGCGAAAGTGCTACGATGACTAGTTTTTGCTATATCAAGCCCTAGCTTCGCAAGTGCAACAAGTGTCATACATGCCATATCATGCCTTCTTTCAGGCTAGCTCTGATACCATGTTAGTTTTTCAGAAATTTCAATTTGATCTAGGATCTTAACTAAGAGAATAACATGTACAACATATCTATAGCATATCTACAGCATATCAATCATGGAAACAATAATGCAAACACACAAGAGACACGGAGTTTCACCAGGGAAAACCAAAAAGGTGAAAAACCCCATAACTTCCTCAGAGATAGATAGAGCAATGATACAACCCAAGTACAAGAGATAGTCTTCTCCTAGCAGTATCTTATCCTCCACCACAAGTGCGCCACTCTCTAATGAGAGTATGAGTGAGAAAAGTGAATGATCAAATAGAGTGCCCCCCGCACTCTATTTATACTTGACTTGACTTGACTTGCCTAATAACCTTTACTAGGTCGGCCTTAACTTAAACACATAACATAATGCTGACTGGGCCGACCCCCAATAGGGTGGTCTAATAACCCTTTGACCCACATGACTTATACAGGGCCGACCCCACCAAGGTGGTCTAGTAACCCATCAAGTATAAGTTACGACGCTTACAATATAAATGACGACACTTCCGTATAGAGGAATAATAACATATCTATAGGAATACAAACACTTCCATATAGAGGAATAATAACATCTCTATAGGAATACAATATACATATAGGAAATACATTCCGAAGTTACAAATACATCAACAAAATGAAGAGGTGCGAGATATCCTCTGCATCATCCATACACAAAATGCAGATGTTAGGTCCATGAAATCCTCTTTTCATTAAATTAGTCTAGATTAAAATTTGATTGTGAAGACACAGCCAAATGAAGCATTTAATCTTTGTAGGTAACTTCCAATGCTAGATCTTATCGAGCCACCACTTAGAACTTGGTATCTCGTGATTCTCAAGAATGGATTCACAAACCAACTTAACAATGAGGATACCATTCACTCGCAGGTGATCCCAAATAAGGATATCCAGTTCTTTGTTCGGAGCAATACCTGAAAAAGACAACCGCTTGATAAAAACATGCCATTCTGCACCCTAATTGCCTATAAGACCCAACTCTTTAGAAGATATCCTATGCAACTTACAACTTCATTCCTCTATATAATAAGCTTGATCCAAAATCAAAATTATTTTTGCATTCAACTTCTCCACCAAGGACGAAGGAAGCACAAAATCCTCACCCAAACCAACCATGGGATCGATACCCACCTGCACCTTATCACCACGGCCAACCTTCCAACTTAAGTATCTACAGATATAAGGAAAGGTGGAGACAATGCTTCTCTAAATAATCGAGGAATTCATGTAACAAAAGGAGGGGTTTTTGACCCATTGGATTACCGTGAAGGTTTTTAATATTCATTTATGATCTCCGAGCTCCACAACCCCTCAACTCTAAGTGTCCGCCACAAACTCTTGGTGCGTAAAGAATGACGAAAGAAGTTAAGGTTGATTAAACCCCATCCCCCAAGTTTCTTAGGCCAAGAAATGGAATCACAACTGGTAAGATGCAATTTCCTAGAGGATTGGTTGCCTACCCAAATAAAGTGAAATATCTTACTGCGAATAGCACCAAGAATTTTGGCTGGAGGTTTCATCAGGCCCATCCAATAAGTAGGAGTACTCATCAAAACCGATTGAGTCAGTATGAGTCTCACCCCTAAAGAGATCCATCTATAAGCCCACAAATTGATCCTGTAATCAATCTTCTTCAATAACCAGGCCCAGTCCTCTAATCTGTAATTATTTGGCTTTAAGAAGTACCCAAGGTACTTCAAACCGTACTCCAAACACTGCATTTTATATGGCATAAAGAATCTGATAGTAGTAAGATAGGTCTCATCCAAGCTGTGGTGCAGAAAGTTGGACTTGTGTTCACTAATGGCCATCCCCGAGGCTTTGCATAAAGTATTAAATATGTATTTATAGACCCTCCACTCATTAACAGTTGTTGCACCAAAAATTAGTACATCATCAACAAACAACAAATGAGTAAAAGTAAGGGACCTGGAGATTTTAATACCTTTTAACTTGTTTTCTCACTCCGCTTCTCCGATTAATCTACTAAGGCCTTCAATATCCAGAATAAGAAGCAGAGGTGACAAAAGGAATCCTTGTCGAATGCCTCTTCTTCCAAAAAATTGCTTGGTAGGAGAGCCATTAACCAGAACAACAAAGGATTCCAAAAAAATACAGTCCATAATCCAATTAGTCACATCCACAGGGATACCGATCTGAATAAGAATCAACCGAAGGTATGTCCAATCAATCCAGTCGTAGGCCTTGATTAGGTCCATTTTTAGAATGAGGGCTTGGAGATTCTTAACTTTAATGGAGTGTAATCCTTTCTGTGCAACCTGAATCGCGTCTAAGATCTAGTGGTTGTTCAGAAATCTGAATTGTTCCATAGAAATGAATTTAGCAAGGACCGGATTTATTTTGTTGGACAACAGTTTAGTAATAACTTTATATAGTAGGTTGCACAAATAAATCAGACATAATTCATTAAATTCCTTTGGCTTGTCTTTCTTGGGGATGAGTGTGATAAAGGTAGAATTGATCGACCTGGGAAGAAATGCCTTTAATCTGGACTCCTCGACAACATCATGAATATCTCCCCCAAAGAGGTCAAAAAAAGTGGAGGAAGAGTTACACGGTCTAGCCATCTGGACAGGGACTCTTCTCCTTCACAAACCCCTGTAGAATTCCTTTAATTGCATCCAATAAAATAGAATTACTGAGCATATTACCTTCTTCAATAGAGAAAAATTTGGGAAAGCGCTTGATAATCATGAGTTGCTCTACAAGATTTTGAGACTGCTCCTACTTATAAATATGAGAGAAATACGACACCGCCAAAATCATGATAGAAGTATGATCCTTTAATATATTGCCATCCTCATCCCGAATCTCCCAGATGGAATTGTTATTTCTGCAAATGTGATGCATATCGCTGAAAAAAATTGTATTTTGGTCTCCACAAGTGACCCATAACACCCGAATTTTCAACCGCCAAGTATTCTCTTGAAAGCTTAAAATTTCTCCCTTCCTCTTCTCCAAATTGATAAGCTCCATCTTCCTTGCCGAAGAGAACATGTCATCTCCCACATAATGCTCAATAGCCTGGATTTTATCGCATAAGTCTCTATTCATTGATTTTTGTTTATCCTTATCCCATTTTTTAACTTCACCTCTCAGCTTATTTAGTTTAATAATTAATTGCAGGAAAGGGGACGGGTGTTTAATATCATCCAATCTGGCCCATTGATCTTTGGCAAAATCGCAGAAGGAGTTGTCCTCCAACCAAGAGCTATTAAACTTGAAATGGAACATATATCAATCGCAATCAAAATCCACCTAAAGAGCCACACCCTTGTGGTCCGATATTTCCATAGACATGCTCCACGAGCGATATCTACCAAACCTGTTAATCAAAGCCTCGAATGGGTTTCCGAATAATCCACGGTCAGCATTTTTGTTGTCGACGTTTCGAATCCTAAGCTGGATTCATCTTTAGGACAGAATAGGTGTAGAAGAGTTGCTAACCAGGCGTATAAATAGTTAGGGATGCCCGGTCCTTTCCCATTCTGACCTAACCCTTCATCTTCTCAGAGAAATTTTAATAGAAACTTCCAAAATCATGAAACCCTAATTGATGATTATTACAAAAATTATTATTAATAAATTTTTAATATTATTCATTCATAAATGTTATTAAAATGATATTATTAATCCTTTTTAAAAGGATATTAAAGATGTAAAATCCTTAATCAAAGCCTCATTAATCAAGTATCTGGCAATCCTTTTCATGACACCTGCATTCCCAGTTCTCCCATTAGACTAGGTAGGGACCATCGAGGCCGGTACAATGTCTACGAGACCCACATTAGTAAATAAATCTTTGAATTACTATGCGAGAGGGTCTACAATCTTCTTTGATCCCCATATTTCCAGTTTAGACAATGTTAAATTCAGATCACCTCCAATGATAAGGCACTGATCATTGAGGATACCTTGAGCTGAGATATTGTCCCAAAAAGGCATCCTATTAGTGTAAGGCCCACAAATATTGATAATGATGAACAGATGGTTGAAACCCCCGAAACGTCCAGCCATCTTGATACCTGCAGAATTGTTAAAGGTAATAAAATCAGTAGACAATGGGTTCCATGCCCTCAGAAGACCACCAAAATGTCCATATGCATCAACACCACTACATAACCAATTTGGCCTCAGTTTAAGCAAAACGTCACATGCAGCAACACTAGAGCACATAGTCTCCTGAAACAAAATGATGTCAGGATGGGTATTATCAATCAATCTTCTAAATGCAGTCTTCTTAGGATGATTGCCAAGCCCTCTTATATTGAAGGACAAAATTATCATTGGCAATAGTCATCTTGGCCCAAAATTTCTCTAAGAGGCCATGAAGGAGACACATAGTCCATCAACATAGAGATATAGAAGATTTCATAGGCTTTAGGGTTTATCCACTTTTGATCATAATTAGAGTCCTTCCAAGTGTCCATCTTGGTTTTGCCTTTCTTTTTCCTAATGGTAACATTGTGCTAAATGGAGTTTATAGGGATGACCTTTCTCGCTAAAAATACTTATGCAATGCATATATTTTTATATCTTTCGAAGATTATGCTAATGGGGGTTTTAACAATCTCCTCAGCAATAGAGCCAAAAAGTGATGGGCCCAGGAACTATAGTAACAAACCAATGCCTTGTAATCCTGAGAACCCACTTAAAATCATTAATCTAAGTTTGTAATGATTCAAAGGTATTGTCCACTATTTATGAAAACTACATGAGTCTAATCTATTAATGAAGTTGCATTCTAGTCACTCTCTGGTGTTGGTATTGGTACCCACAACTTATTATTGTTTGTTAGAAGTCAATTATAGTAATTCCAAATACCAATAGAGTGTAGTACAACGTGGGTAATATAGAAAGGAGGAATCAATGGCTATTGCATATATGTCATAATATAGGGAACTAAAACAATAAAGATGATACCCATGAAGAGTGTGCATATATGGCATATTTTTTTTTGGCATGTGTTATCGACTTTTAGGACTTGTGATGATGAAATACATGTATGTGTAGTCCAGGGTATTTTTTAAGGATTCTAATATAATACCTAAGTATAGTATTCTAGGTGATTATTTTGGATTGAAAAAATCATATATATAGATTGGTAGGCGAAAATTAATATGAAACATACAGGTTTATACTGAAAATTGTAAATTTTAGTGAATATTACAATAAAAAACATATTTTATGTAAATATAGGCGATATTAGAGAGTAAAAATGACCAAATAACGAATTTATTTTTTGACCAATGTCGAATGCCAACGACATGAAACAAGAGAACCTGAGCCATAAACCCAGAACCTGGAGAGAATAACCTGCAGTGTGTCCTTAGTAAGAAAATTGAGGAAGACCCAACTGTTAACAAGCATGATAACCCGCAAAATATAGTGGATTAAGGGTTTCCAAACCCTA
Organism: Larix kaempferi; assembly: GCA_027924585.1. Taxonomy (NCBI): domain Eukaryota; kingdom Viridiplantae; phylum Streptophyta; class Pinopsida; order Pinales; family Pinaceae; genus Larix; species Larix kaempferi. Next base: position 12,274,785 of record BSBM01000426.1, on the reverse strand, counting down.
GTAATCCAATCAATAATCTCCCCTCGGCATTCTGGACTACTCAAATTTACCAACAAGGGCACTGGAGGACAAGTTATGGACCATATCCATAGTGACGTCTTTTCCCAAAACACAAAGCACCCTCTTCGTTTTTTTCCTTCTCAGACTTATATTTCTAGTGCTTCCTAGAATAGGCCCCTTGCTTTTTGTAAACAGGAGCACACGACCCTTCTCGCTTATTTTCAGACCCCGAAATTGGAGAATTTAAAATAGGCCCCTCACCATCTTTTACCCTTAGGAATTGGGGAGCAGTAAACTACCTCGCACAGTGGGTTAACCCTAACCTGGGCAGGCGTAGTAGTAGGGGAGAAAGTCAACGACACCTCCCTTCCCGACATCTGTTGAGAATAGGTGAAAACTAGTAAACGAAGATTCCCATTCTTTTTACTTGGTTGATACTAAGTCATTCAAGTCGAATGGCGAACTCCAAGTCAGCAGTAATTCCTAGTTCAACGACCACCACAACCAGTAAAACCTACCAACCACCCAAAACCAAAACCCTAACAAAGCCATCAGATTGTGATTGTAATACAAGAATATATTACAGAAATAGTACTTACTCTTTTATGTTTGTGATAGACCAAAACTAAAGATAGTGAGTAAATTGCATAAAAATTAGGCTTCACTTTATCCCAATGTCAAATCCTTCGAGTAGTTGAGTATGTACGGATTACAAAAATATATTGCAGAAATAGTAGATAGAACGAAATGGAAATGGAGATGTCATTTCATAATGGTGAGTAATAAATACCTAGCAGTGTAGCATTGAATGTTGAGGTCCATGTTTTGATGGTCTGTCCCAAGAAAACTTGAGATCCAATGACCAACAAAACACCCCAACAACATTCAATGATCATAAAATGCTTATTGCTTTCCTGTTTCAATACTTAGGCTTCACAGTAAGCGCAGCTGTAATGCAGTCTTGATGATGCAAGATGAGCTAAAATCCCCTTATGCTCACATGATAGTTTATTAAGTTGGAGTGAGCCCAATGATATACAGTGCACAAGTACATGGAATTTAAATAAAGTTCAAATCTTATACAGATTTACATATTTTACTGCATTTGCGTATCGACTGCGTTACAAACATGAGTACAGTATGGCATATTTGCTTCTAGTATGGGATTGAAGTAAATCGATGCCTTTAGCGGGACTCTCCGGGCATTTTGGCCATTTTTATATACACGGGGCATTTTGGCATTTTTATATACACACTTCAATACTCACACGCAGCTCTTTGTACTGCAGACCCACCAACCAGGCAAATCTTTTGTGAAGGTGAAAAGGGGATTCAATAGTTTTTCAATATACTTAATAAATATGGGATTTGTATATATTAATTTTCATTTTACTTTTTTTTTAAGAAAAAAAACATAATTTTATTTATAAGTATAAAGAAAGTTACAATTCATATTATCTGATTGTTAGAAGTCCATTCACTGTAGTAGCTTATATTGTTTTCATAATCTAAAAAAAAAGACGATTACATCTTTTGAATTCATATATAATTAAAAAAAAATGATTCGACACCTCAAAACTATTCCATAATTAAACAATGCTTTATGTTGTCGTGATCTGAGAAAAAAAAAAGGATTATCACATCTTTACACTTTCAGAAAAATTCAAAACCTCAAAACTTAATTTCATAAAATTTGTATATATTTGATTAGTTTCATAAAATTTTGAAAAGTAATTTACAACAACTATTTATAAGCTAAGTTTATATATAAAATTTAATTTTTTAAAAGTAATTTACAATAACCATTTTTTTCCCGCTAAAAAAAGCATATTATTGATATTCATTTTTGAATCAAATAGTACATGATATCAGTATTAATACTATACTAGCAACTTCCTCTCATGAAGAGAGTATTTCTGTAAGCAAAAATATACATCATAAGCCAAAAACACAGACATATCAATGTCCTTGGCAAATATCATCAGATCAGTCTAGAAAATATAAGCTACTCGAGTCAGTCATCTGATTTTCACAGAATTCCTCCCAAAATAAGTAATCATCAGCACCAACCAAAACCTGCTTTGAGAGAAGATCAATGTGTGAATTATGTTCTCTCTATATATGTTCAATGGTAACCAATCCAAAGTTTTGAAGTTCTTTCTTCACTCTATCACATCAACCAAACAGATTCAGAACATTGAGGTCATACTCCCCCTAACCCATATAATGGTATAAGCTAAGCTTATATATAAAATTTAATTTTTTACTTTTGAAAATGTTTTTTTATTAATTTTATTTTCTCAACTAATACATCTACTTGAACTTATAACCTAATAAATGGAAAATATAAGTAAATTATATCTTCACGTTATTAGAAATATTTGAAGGAATTTAACTATGGAGCATTGCTGGTCAGTGTTACTATCATGACCAATTGTATTTATTTTAACAATATTTATGGTTTTTGAAATTTATTTAGAATGTTAATTTTTTTTGATGATTCAAGAATTATTAGTTATCTATTAAAGAAATATATAAAATGTATGTAGCTAAGTGCTTATAATTTAGTATGAGGATGTTAAATTTGTCATGTCTATTTATTAAAAAACTAAAAGAAAAGGATCTAAATAATATTTTTATTAATGTGTAAAAAATTTAAGATTAATTCCATATATATCTATGCATTTGTGCATTGAAAGAGATACTATACAATTTTAATTATCGCTAATAAGCCAGAAATTAGAAACTCTCAGTGTTATCTTTAAAAATTCAGCCTTTCAATTTAAATGTTACAGATGTAAATTTATATGTTATAATGTTTAACCTGGGAAGAGATTAATGAGCGATCCGTGCTGGGAAAAGAGTAGGATTGAATTTGCCACTCACCCACTCATGTCAGCGAACTTACAGCTGAAAAGTTGGTGTTGTAGGGACCAATTGCTTGCAATCAGTTGTCATGCGTCGCTGTTATCTGCATTCAAAGTCACAATCAATGCTGCCGCAGAGAAATGCTGCTCACTGTAGGCATCCACTACCAATACGAATTGGTAGATGCCGCAGAGCAATGCTGCTCACAATCAATGTTGATATCATTACAATGTTGTAAACATTTGTGGGCCTTTAGATTTCTCAGTTACTACAATTCTGAGCCCCGTATGAGTTTTATATATATATATATATATATTTTTACATTATTATGTTAGTGTTATTCTCATCTATTTTCATCTGAGAATCGAAGATAACCCAGGCCTCCCACAAACCTCCATTTATGAACTTCCACCCCATCATAAGTGCTATTGCACCATTCCATTAACCTATATGGTTATATTTCTGTGTACATACTACTTTAACATATAGTAAATGCCTTACAACTCTTATATATAACTTACATATAAACAGTAAATACTCTGCAACTTTTATATATTACTTATATACAATAAATACTCAGATGAAGGCGGGTGAATCTTCTCAACTAGGTCAAAGGACCAAAGCAAAAGAGGCCATGAAGATTGGATTGGATTTAAATAAGACCTTTCGCAGGAGCGTGAATCAAATTAGCATGCTTTTTCCGTGCATCACACTACTTAACTTATATACAATAAATACTCAGGCTGCAACTTTTATATATAACTTATATACAATAAATACTCTGCAACTTTAATATTTATTATTAGCCATTACAATACTGTGCTTTGCTACTCTTATATACTACTTTAACATACAGACAGTAATTATTCTTAAAACTCTACTATATTTATTATCAGTCCTTACAATATTAGGACAAAAAAGCCTTCTACTTGTCCATGTTGACAGCAAAGCATCCACTATATTTACTATCAATAGTAGGACAAAAAAGCCTTCACCTTGTCCATGTTGACAGCAAAGCATCTACTATATTTATTATCAGTCCTTACAATATTAGGACAAAAAAGCCTTCATCTTGTCCATGTTGACAGCAAAGCAATTTAGGCCACAATCAATATTGCTGCATTGCAATGCTGTTCACAATTAATGTCATCATTACTATGAGTTTTCACTATCATAGGAAAAAATTCATAAACATTTTGTAGCATAAACAATTAATGCATTTTGTAACATGAAATTATCTTTCAGCTAAACAATTAATGTCATGTAAGATGAAGATGAGTTATACTGATACTTCATATCTAATAATCAATATCCAACTTATAACATTAATCGTTTTTATACTGAGTGTTTACATAATGTTGACGTTATAAAAAGTATTCATAATAAATATTGTAATTACGAAAAGCATTTATTATTACTGATAAATCTTAAATGATGTTCTTATGAAAAGTATTACCATCCTTGACAAATCATAAATATTCTATAACATGAATTTATTTGACCAAACATCGTTGACAAATTATAAATACATTGTAATTTAAAATTACTCATCAACAAAGTAAATAATGTTATATAAAATGTGATATATTATTAAATACTTTACATCCAATAATATATATATATATTTCAATTTACAAAATTAATTATTTGAATGTGAAATGCTTATTATTTATTTTGCTATCCATACAAGTAACTATGTAAACAATCAATGTTACAACAGAGTTAAGAATAAATATATATATATATATATATATTTTGTTAAATATAAATTTGGTAAAATGTATAGCAAACTTTATAACATATATAATTTTAACATAGTTTTGTATTAAAGTTTACAATGTATACAATTAAAAAATATATAAATTTTTAAATTTTTCATTTTCACATTTGACTAAAATTCACATATTTATGAAATTATCTTTCAATTATGATCTAAATTAGGATAAAACAATACTTATAGAGTTCTTCCTAATTCTGAATCAACTGATATTATTTAAATTTGAATCAAACTTTAAAATATAAAAAACTCTATTTTTTTATCACTATTTTTTATTAATAAAAAATTCTATTTTTTTCAATCACTATTTTTCATCAATCAAATATAATTTGTTACAGTGACAACCTTAAATTATATCAAGTCTCTCTTTATACTTTTTTAACTCTTAAAAATTAACAATATAATTACTATATACACATTAAAAAAACAATATAATTACAATATATATATATTAAAAATACAAAATTACTATATACACATTTAAAAAATCAATATAATTACAATATATACATTAAAAAAACAAAATTACAAATGTTAAATCATTTAACATCTTACTTTAACACATATATACAAAGTTATAACTCTTAAAAAATAAGGATATAATTACTATATATATACATTAAAAATAAAAATTGCAGTATAATTATTTCTAAACAATAAACAAGATGCAAAGAGAGAGAAAAAAAAAATCAATTATTATAAAAAATATATATTATAAAGATAAAAAAATACAAGTCCAAAATATAAAATATATAGGAAGTTTTAATATCTTGGTGGATTTCATTCAAAACCATGTGTTAAATTAAAACTTTGTAAAATCAGATTTAATGATTACTATCTACTTGTATGTAATTGGTTGGTTGGTTAATTATGGAATTGAATTAATTATTGATAGAATTTTGATGTTGTTGCATTTCATGTCTTCTCATAACTTATAAAAAAAAAAAGTTAATTAAAAAAATCCATACTATTTCATAAAATAAAAAAATTAAAACCAATATAAATCTATCTTAAACCTCGATCTATTAAGTAGCCAAAAAGATATAATTTCTTGAAGTGTAAATTTTTTTTGTAATTTTTTCTTCTAAAAACAACTTTATAAAATTTATTTAATGATTACACCTACTTGTATGAAAATCTATTTAATGATTACACCAACTTGTATGTAATGCTTGGTTTATTATGGAATTGAATTAATTACCCATTGAATTTTGATGTTTGTAAGGTTGCATTTAAAAGAGAGAGGCTACATCAAAATTCCAAAATTCCATGACCAATTATGACGATCTGTTTAAGGTTTGGCCATTTAACGCACGTTTCCAGAAAATCAATGTTTTTCGATTGATTTTATTGAATCTGAATTTCTTCTCATTGAACTCCGCTTTCACATTGAACTCTGCTTTATTGAATCCGAATTTCTTCTCCAGGAGGAGGCCGTACTCAACTGGCATTTGCTATTGAATAGGACGTTCAATATCACCATTTCTGTGTTTTTATAAGGTAGACGGAGCAATTCTAACCAATGGTTTTCTGATCCTTCGTTATACTTGCAAAAAGAAGCTATTTTTTGCAGGAGGCGATGGAGATCTGTTACGTTCCTTCTCTTCTGTTTTGTATTTTGAGGATGCATCTATTGTTTTATTTCATTCTCCTTTTCGCGCCTTCTGTCAGTTCGCATCCTCATCTGAGTAATATATCCGATCAAGAGGCTTTGCTGGGATTCGCGTCCGCAATCACTACCTATGATCCATCCCGATCATTATCCACTATTTGGAAACCAAATGTTTCCGTGTGCGAGTGGACTGGTGTCAACTGCAGTTGGCGCAGACAGAGAGTGGTTTCTTTATGTTTGATGAGCATGAAATTACAAGGTACAATCTCTCCTCTTCTCGGCAATCTCTCGTTTCTCAAAGTACTCGACCTTCGCAATAACAGCTTTCATGGTCACATTCCATATCAATTGGGAAGCCTCTTTCGCTTAAAAATGCTTTTGCTGTCTGAGAATCGACTAGAAGGCTCCATTCCGCCGTCGCTGGGTGGGTGTCGAAGCTTAATCAACTTCTCTATGTCCTACAACCATGTAGAAGGAAACATTCCCCCAGAACTATGTGTTCTCCCCTGCTTAAAATTCATTAACTTTGGATCTAACAATTTGACGGGTGCAATTCCCGCATGCTTGGGAAACATATCCTCTTTAGAGAAAATAAGTTTGGATAGTAACAAGCTTCACGGGCGCATTCCTTTCGAACTGGGTATGCTAAATCTCCTCGTCAAATTCCATGTTTGGAATAACAGTCTTACAGGGCAAATTCCTTCTTCCATTTCAAACTGCACAAATCTCCGAATCTTGAGCTTAGGTCAGAACAACTTTATTGGGCCCATGCCGCCAGAGTTGTGTACCAAGCACACCCGGTTGATAGGATTATATCTGCACGGTAATCAGTTCAGTGGCAACATTCCTCCATCCCTCTTCAATTGTACGAAGCTTCAAGTGATCGACTTAGGGGAAAACCAGCTCAGCGGAGTAGTGCCCATGGCGTTGGGTAAGTTGACGCAGCTCCAGCGCCTTCATTTAAACAATAATCAACTGGTTAGCGGCAGCAACACGAGCTTGCCCATTCTTACTGTTCTTACTAACTGTTCCTCCCTACAAGAACTAGCCTTATTCTCTAATCGTCTCACGGGACGTTTGCCCTTGTCTATTGGCCAACTTCCTAAAAACATGAACATCATATACTTGGGTGGCAATGAATTAGAAGGAGAAATACCTCCACAGATTGGAAACCTAACTAGCTTAACATTCCTTGACTTACAGGATAATCATTTTACAGGAGCAATCCCTTCTTCACTTAATATGCTTCAAAAGTTAGAAAGGTTATATCTGTTATTGAACAATTTACAAGGAAACATCCCGGAAATCGGGGAACTCAAGAGGTTAGGGCTTCTAAATCTCTGGGGAAACAATCTCTCTGGAAGAATCCCTGACTCTCTTGCCCACCTTCAACAGTTAAGGTATCTAAATCTTAACCGTAACCAGTTATCAGGTAATATACCTGCAAATCTAGGGAAATGTATAAACTTGCTGCAGCTAGACCTATCATATAACAGGCTCAGTGGACACATACCTCGAGAGGTTGCAGGTCTTGCAAATTTAGCTCTCTATTTCAGGCTGTCAAACAATTTATTACATGGCCCTGTACCTTTGGAACTAAGTAAGATGACTAAGGTACAAGTTATAGATATTTCTGCAAATCAGTTAACTGGTAACATTCCAAGCACACTCGGAAGATGTGTAGCACTAGAATACCTGAATCTTTCCTACAATGCACTTGAAGGTTGCATTCCAGCTTCACTTGGTGAGCTTCAAAATCTCAAGGTCATGGATTTCTCCTCCAACAATTTGTCAGGCGGAATACCCATGTCATTGGAAAAACTCAAAATGCTCAGCCATTTGAATTTTTCTTTCAACAAGTTATCAGGAGAAGTCCCTAAAGGTGGAGTTTTCAGAAAGATTGGTGCCAATGCATTTATTGGAACTGTTGGTCTGTGTGGAAGCTGGGTAGGTTTGCCAACATGCTCTGCTAACAAACATAAAATTCATTTGGAAAAAGTTTTCATAACTGTTATTGCAGTTACCGCAGTTGTTGTATGGTGTCTGTTTTTGGGTATCTTGTGGAGACGAAAACAACAGAGACTAGCAGCTGTGGAGTCCTTAAAAGGGGGGCACCAAAGAATTTCATATGGAGAGCTTGTCACTGCAACAGATGATTTTAGTGACTCCAACTTGATAGGAGTTGGCAGTTTTGGTAAAGTGTACAAAGGTGTTATGAACAATGGCACATTCATTGCTGTCAAGCTTCTCAATTTGGCAAATGAAGGGGCAAACAAGAGTTTTGTCCGAGAGTGCAATGTTTTGAGTAGAGTTCGACACCGGAACCTGATTAACATCATAACCTGTTATTCTGACTTGGACTTCAAAGCTTTGATATTTCCGTTCATGCCAAACGGAAGCTTAGAAAAGTGGTTATATCCCAATGGTGAAGAAGATTCAAGTGCTTTGAGTTTGATTCAAAGGTTGAATATAGCAATAGACATTGCTCATGGTATGGCATATCTCCATCATCATTGTTTCATGAAAGTGATTCATTGTGATCTAAAACCCAACAATGTGCTTCTTGGGGAAGATCTCACAGCATATTTAATCGACTTTGGCATTGCTACTGTATGTTTTGCAAATTCTGAGGAGGCAGCCATCACTTCTACAAATGTGCTCAAAGGATCTGTGGGCTACATTCCTCCAGGTATTATTTGAACTTGATAGCATATTAAACTTTGTCATGAGATTTCTATAAATGTTGAAAATTGTGAATAAGAAACCTTATTTGGGTTGTGAAAATGCAGAATATGGACTAGGAGGGGGTGTCACAGCAAAAGGTGATGTGTATAGCTATGGAATAGTACTATTGGAAATGGTTACTAGAAAGAAACCCACCCACAGTGCCTTTGTGGAAGGAATGGACTTGAAAAAATGGGTGACTAGTGGTTTTCCAAACCTAGTAGAGGAAGTGGTGGATAGGAGTCTACTGAAAAGTAGTAGCACAAGTGGTACTGAAGAAGATGAGAATCTGAAATGCATCACTCAACTCATAAGAGTGGGTTTGCTATGCACAGAACGATCTCCTCAAGAGCGACCTAATATGAAGGACATTGTGGACATATTGCAAAGTATTAGGAACACTTTTCTCCAAACTACTCAAAACTCAAATTCCAATCAAATATCATATTTGCAGGGAAGTACAAGTACTACTACCAATAATGCTGGTACCTCTGGCAACAGTCGAAGTTCTACTAACAACAATGCCGGTACATCTGGCAACAGTCAAAGTTCAACATTCTAATCTATTCTAAATCGCTGTGTAACTGAAACATGGAATAATGTAAACCTATTATCATTAATTCCATGAAATTTGAATCTCATCTATTATCTTGGGAAACTTTATTCATCTCAATTTTAATGCTCGGCATTTTCAGAATCTGTAATAAAATGCGTCGTACTTTAGTAGTTTTAATTTTATTTACGTTACGTGTTTGTTTGTTTCTTTAAAAAAAAATTCTATCTATGCATTCCCTCTTTATTAGAAATATTTTGAAAAACGAGTTCATGTAAGTACTTATTCCAACTTGCTTGAAATGCATGTCAAAAGATTATTTTTCACGTTCTGTTTCATTTGTTTTATGTGTAGTAGGAAGTTTTTTAAAGTTCCTCATTGGCTCGCTTGTCTATTGTTTATTGGCTTCTAAACTTTTTATATAATCATGCCCTGTTCTATTATGTTTGTGTAAGAAAATTTGTATAATCATGCCGCAACTATATTAGATCCGTGTAACAAGGATCACCGTGATAGGAAAGTGAAAAAAAATGGTGACGCTGGAAGAAGAGAAAAGATGTGGACAGTTCAAAGATCAGAAGGAGTGAGTAAGCAAGCGGTAAAGGTCTGTCCTAGAGTTCGGCCGCATCTTGTGTGCATGATACACATTCATCAACGAAAAGAGTAAATGTAGACATCGATCTAGTTCAATGCAGATGAGCTTGTTTTCTTGGATTCAATTTTTCAACATAATGTTAAAGTTGGGGTGTAATATCCTCGGGAGTGTTGGAATGCTAATATACACTGAGCCTCCGTTCACTTCTTGACGTTGCTAAATTTTTAAGCATAAAATTTCGAGAGAAAAAACCATGTTAGGCATAAAGATTCGATAACAAGACGTAGTGTATGAAAAATTAATAAATGACCCAAACTCGCTGGAGGTGAAATACACGTTCAAAGTCCCAGGTCTTCAATTTAAATCCATTGTCAAAAGGTTGAATTTAGTAAGTTGTGTGACTTGGTGGGATGTTATGATTGATCTATTACATAGAGTATTACATAGAGGGGGATTTGAGACAATAAATGACCAGATAGTACTAAGTTGAGACCAAAAAATACTTGTATATTGTTTTAATATTGTCTTTAAGTGGGTGTTTCTTTAGAAACAATATAGAATTCATAGAGGGGGATTTGAGACAATAAATGACCAGATAAAGTTGAGACCAAAAAAACTTGTATATTGTTTTAATATTGTCTTTAAGCGTGTTTCTCTAGAGACAATATAGAATACAAATCATTCTCTTTGCAGGGGCTATATTACTTTTGTCTCTCTAGAGACAATGTATAAAAAAAATATTTTATCACTGAGCTAAATCAGCATAAAAATTATTTTGTTAAAAATAAGCTACAATATGATCTGTTACTATATGGTAGGGCATGGTGGAATCAAACCACCAATCACTTGCTTGTAAGGCAGAGGCTCTTCCATTGAGCTAACACTCTTTAAAGAATTAGGGGAGAGAAGCAAATAGCTGTGAAGGTCTCGAGAGAAGCACTAGACCACATAATGCAAGGTTCATGGAAAGAATCATTGTCACCCTCGCATTCTATGAAGGTTGAATTAATTCAACTACAGTCATGTCTTTATTTGCACCACTTTTTGTAATAAGTCAGTCATATCACACCAATCACCTGTCATCCATTACTAAGTCAGTCATATCACACCACTCACCTGTCATCCATTATAAATTGTGGAGACCATGAACCATAGTAGTTTTGATATGTATTCCTCATAGGCATTGCATTTAATACACCTATACACCTAATGCGGCATATGAGTAGCCTCGTCTCTAGGCACTTGCCGAAAGATAACCTGGTTTTTTATTTTAAATAGCACCGTACTATACTTACTGCCAATTTAACAATAGAATAACTAGCCTGAAATTTCAATAACTGTAAAAATTATTTACATTAAATCTGGATTTGTGGTCCAAGTGCCGTCCGAAGAAGAAATTTAAATAAAATACTATTAGAACACATGGCAAACAACAGGGATCATAAGTCTACTCAAACAGCAAGGACTAGAAGTCTACTCAGGAAGTAAGTTAACAACTGTAAGTATCATCTATGTGGGGCATTTTCTGAGCAAAATCCATCAAATTTTATCTTCAGAAAATATTAAAATTCTACACTGCTAAACTAGAATCTCAATAAGAACTTCTGGAAATTACAATGTGCATAGTATTTTTCAATCCCAATGTTTCGCACAAACACTTACCCATCCTCGAGCACAATAACAACTACAAATGAATCTTATGCAGACTCTAGAAATCTTCATTTACAAAAAATGTAATCTATCATTCTTAGTATACTAGCGGCCAATGAAGAGGTTAGAAATACACTAATTACATTTATAGGTGCATAGCATAATAATGGAGTTTGGTCTGTGTTTTGCGGCTTTGGCCCACTTTATGGGTTGCACGTCGAGGAATTGAAATCCATCCAGATGGGTTCCTTAGTTCTACATTGAACCATATCAACCTGACTATCATCATTTGTACCAAATACAATAACTTTAGCAAAAACTTAACTAATAAAAACAATTATTCAACTCATCCTGTTATAACTGAATTTCCTTTTATTTAATCATTTCCCAAGATAAGAAAAGAAAATATGGGGGCATGAAAACTGGGGCAAAGAAGGATGCAGCAAGTAGGACATAAAACCCAAAAGTCCAATAAATAAGAAGTTTACTTTGTCAAGATTCATTGCCCTGCTAAGAAATATTCTTAAATACATTTTCAATTGAGCTTTGCATGAAAGGAAAATTTAAATCGACGAGTATATTTTGGAACTGACAACTGAATTTATTCTGATAATTTGAAGGTTGCTGACACGCCATGTACCCTCATTGCTGTGATGCACAAACAGAATTATTTGTAAACAGACAACGTTCTGTCATGTGGGTGTAATCACTGCTAGTAACAGGTTATTCTGATAAACATTTATCCTCGCAAACATTTTGAGATGTGTGCTATTTAACTCATAAAATACATGATAAAATTGAAGAGAAACTTGATCTTTAAAGCATTCTTCCCTCAGCTACTCTTGATGGTCTGACACATATTTATATATTGTTTCAATTACTATTCAAATATAATGCAATGAAATCAAAACCAAGATAAAAGTTTCCAACTCCTAATCTTCATTCAGATCAATTCCTAGTTTATGAACAAATGGAACAGATATTGGCCATACGTGTACTACAATTTGACCGAGTTCTATGTTTTACTTGTGGGTCTCAACAAATGTAGAGACTGCTTCGATTAATTTCTCAAATCTTAGTGCAATTGAAAAATACATTTCGATCTCTGGTTTGCTCCTTACTCCAGTTGCCCTGCCTATCAGTGACCAAATGCAAGAGAAGAGGAAAAGGCATGGAGCATTTCTGTGGTCATACCAAAAGACAATGAACCCACAAATATGAGCAGAAAATGAACACCCACATTCTATAGCAATAATGGAACCAAAAACCAAATAATGCTGTGACTTTCTAAGTGGATAAATAACATCCATGGGTTAACTCAACAGAAACAGGACAATGTGAAACCAATTAATCGAATTATTAATCCCAGTACTCTCATTTATTGCAGAACTTGAATCAATGAAATGAGGCACTAGTACCATAAAGTTTCTAACAAGAATCTTGGCAACAAAACTAAATAGGAGAGAGTCTGACCAATCATAAATTATAATCAATTTTATCAGCATCATTCGTCAGCAGATCACTCATCTCTGTGAACTGGTTGAGATACTAAGTCTCTAGTCTGAAAAGTCCCTCTGATTTACAGCTGCAAGTTGCAACTCCTGAATGGGGCAAGAAACTATCATTTTCCTTTGTTTGCATATCCTGGAACAAAGCAACCTCCTCATCCTTATCCCTATCCATATTTTGTGGGTGATCTACAGACTCCGTCACCTTTTGTGGCATTCCACTTGGCTGCCCCTTGCAGGCGAACATCTTGCGCTGGACAAGAAGGCATTTTATCCACACTGTTTTCACAAGACAAAATTTTGCCAGTGAGAATTACCCAAGGCATTTCATAGCTAGAAGATTTAACTCAACATTATGTTTTCTTGTACGCTCTGTAGACACTAACTGCACCCAGTTTGCCTGTCTGGTGAACACCACAACCAAAAAAAAATTTGTGAGCTGGGTATGAACACAAGAAGCCCAAAGTGGCCTTTCAACTGCCAATGCTCCCAAAAAGCCCAGACCTGCCCATTAGCTGTATATGACTTCACAGAAATTCTAAAGCTACCCATCAGGCACTCTTGATTTCACACCAATCAAAAGAAATTGGCATGAGCAGAATAGACCTAAAACTGCCCATTCAGAATAACCACAAAAACTATGCAAAGTAGCCTATATGTGAGCACAATGACACCAAAACTATCAATTATCATGGCATTTTCACATTGAACCAAAACTAAAACCACCCACAAGTACAAAGAGCCCAAAACTGCCAACCATCTAGATTTACCATCTCTGAAACTAGCAATGGACTTAATATCAGCACAACACCCAAATTGCCCAGGCCCAAAAAATGCCTTTCAGTTTGATTTGTCAGAACGAATCCCAAAACTGCCAATCAACTTGATATGAGCATAAGGACATCAAAACTGCTCAACTTCAAGCACAAAACTTCTCTGCTAGATTTGTACACAATTGGCACCCAAATTCAATGACACCCAAATGAGCAATCAAATTGTACACAGTAAACTAAAAAACCTCCAAACCACCCATCATATAGTATGTTACCTATTTTGCTTTTTTTCTCTTTTGCTTATCCCCCAACACAGTTGTATTATATATTCCTCTAACTACTTTGATTCCTGATCTCCTGTATTTTTGGAAGTGATTTACATCAAGTGACCTTGAAATGCTCAACATAAGCACTCATATACTGCAACTGCATTGGTAGATCTAGCCCATTCTGCACTCCCTCACCTTGGAAATAGCAGATCAAAAGGCGACCTTGTCTTTCACAACCCATCCCAATTCCCACCTTCCCAAACATTTGTTTTTTTTTCTCTTCTTAGTACTCACGGAGCTGTCTAGTACTTGCGGTGAATCGTTCCAGGAGCATGATCCCCTCCAAAGCAAGCTTCCGGGAGTGAGCACCGGGGGGAGGGAGGGAGCTGTCTAGGTGCAGTGAATCGTTCTAGGAGCATGATCCCCTCCAAAGTGAGCTTTGGGAGAGTGAGCACAGAGCGGGGAGAGGGGGGGGTGCTTTCCCACAGCTAGGGACAGGACACTCGTAATTCTTTGACATCCCTAGAATGGAGTATTTCCTAAGTGTCGTTGGGAATTATGAGAAACATGCCATGCAGAGGAAATGTCCAAGGCATATCGGGGGCATCCACAGAGTGTCCCCACATAACCAAACAAATGGTGAAAGCCCCACCATGGCTCAAGTATCATAGAAGCTTCACAAAATAAAATCTATTTGAATTCACTCTCTTCTTCTAAAATTTAAACTCAGGGTGCACAGATGGTTGAAACTCTACAAAAGACACCTTTTTTTAGGAAATGCAGCTTTCGTTTATAGAAACTCTTATCAACTAACCGACCACCATTAACAAGATAAAGGGATGAAATATTCAAATCTTGACAAGAGGCAATTGGGGAATCAGATTCAACAATTGTTCCAAGACATCTTTTAAATACTTGTTCATTAATACACTATTAGAAACATGGCCAATAATAAAGTGGCTTGGAGGTTCTGGTTTGGTATCTGGCATAGAGCTATTATCTTCTTCTTGTCGATAACACATACGGTGACTTTTGATGGTGTCAGTGAGAATTTTGTAATGTAGAGCATTAATGTCTTGATCTTCTGCCAGTCCTGTATCTGTTATGGTGGAATGAAGACTGCCATAATCTTTTTAAGATGGAAAAATAACCTCTACGATCTTTTCTAATAAGTATACATTTAGGGCTTACAGGGGGCTAACCTATCAGAAGACAGCAATTATCTCCAATTTTCCATCATAAAGAATACACATGGGCATTGGTATGTGAGATAATTAACTTTAGTGATGATCTGCTGAAATAGAATAAAACAGAAATGCAGACGCATATTACATATTTGAATGGGAACTTATGTCGATATCGTTCTTGAGAAGAGAGAATCTGGCTCAATATCATTTGTCTTCTTTCATCTGCTTCTCAAAACAAGCATTACATGGATTTCCTGCAATCAAAAAGTTTGAAAAAATAAAAAGATAAAACAAAAAGGAGGTCTCACAAAGCTAGTAATACCACCAGGATTTTGTAGACATTCAGGATACAAATTCGTAAATTAAATATAGTATGTCAATAGTGTACAAAAAGCAAGCCATCTCTATAATTTCCAGATTACATGAAAGTAATCAAGATACAGAGCTTGTGCTGAAGGCTAAAAATTGTTATCCAATTCATCTCTTTTTCTTCTCATGCTGCTTCTTGACACTATGTCAATTGCCCTGCAAAATACACAGTGATTAAGATAAAGATGGGAAGGAAATCTGGATACCAAACTACAAATTAACTAAGAAGGTACAATAACTGTCCTTTAACAATGAAGTGAATTGTACAATGGTTTGAAGTTTACAGCAGACTATAATGCTATGTGATTTGAAAGCTCTTTGAGCCAAAAATACAAGAATATTAATACAGATCGAGACGTATTATTATTAGTTATCAATGATACAAGTAAACCGGTTCTCACATATTGAGTGTCTTTAGGAGGTATCACTTATGACTGAGATATACTATTGCCACTAAGTCACTTGACACGTGGACACAGGATATGGAGGACACAGAAATACGAGTATCCAACACTGAACACAATGACCCTTTTATGCCACATTCTGCAGGAATACTATTTTCCAGGCTTATTTTTGCTTTGAGCATTTGCATTCCGGAGTATTGAGGCCCATCTTTGCTGCTCTTGGGTCTCTTTCTTTTGATGATGTGATGATGATGAGATATATACCATGTTTCTACTACTATGCCATGCCATGATGATATATGATGTGATGATGCGCTATATGTTGATGTTGCCATATGAAATGTATTGATTATCCAATGAGTATAGTTAGTAGTATCACACTTTCAAGTTGACAAGGGTAGTAGATTCTTGATTTAGTAATGTACCATTGGACCTAGATGATTCGATGCGACTTGCAAGGACTTTTACCCCCCCCTTCTTCAGGTCCATCGTATGGCCATCACCCATCACCCTTTTCACTTTATACTTTGGTCTGCATCCTTCAGTTAAAGATAGATGAATTGACTCTTGAACTCCCCTCTGTGACCCCTTCACCATGAAGGCCTCCCAGTTATCCCTTGTGTCTCGGGCATGTTTGTATTGCAACAATATTGTGACGGTTCAGGAGGCTTCCTTGTAAATCCCTAGGGTTAACTACTTATCAAGCTAAGAAGGTTTCCATGGGGCAATGCTCCTCCCTAGACCTGAAGCATGAAAAACTTTTCCCCTTCCAATGCCTCAAAAACGGCATATGAAGAAAGCTCCCAACCCAAGACTCCTTGTACCCGCAAAGTCAAAGAAAATTAAAACCAAGTCAAAGAAAATAAAATCAAGCAAAGAAAGAAAGAAGCAAGTCTAAACATGCAAATGGGCCTCAAAATAGAATAAAAGGCCAAAGTCTCAAGTACAAGAATGATAGTGTCCAAGAAAGCAAACGAAGACAAGTCCAAGAAGGAGCTAGCAAATTCAAAGTAAAAAACAGGGAAGTTTGGTTGCCAAGGTTAAAGGGGGATTACCTCATTACACATCACCCATTTGTGATACACTTACTTATTGTTTGCCCTATTGGTGAAGATCATAGATATATCTCGTCCTACATCTTGAATCAACTAATGTAACACACCCAATGTCACACTAGACTTAATACATTTTTTAAATAATAAAATAAATATATGCTCATTAGCTACATGCATATTTCTTATCTGCAATCCTATAACAAATGCATAAAATATATACAAGTAATCCATAAGACTTGTTACCAACTATTTTGTACCATAGTTGGATTTCGTGTGAGCCGCCAGTGTTGTGAACATGTTCAATGTTCAAAAGTTCATAAGTCATTTACAGGGTCAATTTTGGCTCCCTTGTAATAATTGCATGTTCATACCCCTTGGGGATATTGTAAAACTGTGCTAGCAAGACTTTCTTATGTAAACAACTTAGCCTCCTAGGACTTTTTTTATCAACGGTGATCATTCCATGGTGTTTTTTCCTTGCCAATTATGCAATGCTGAATAAGTGTTGTATAATCGACGAGTTTTTCACCCGCTCCTCCAAAGCTGGAATAGTCATCCTGACTTTTTAGCCTTAGGATGTTCTTAAAGTTCAAGTGTCAATGTTTATGAGCTTGCTAGACATATAATTGAGTCATTATGAACATGTACTAGGTCCCATAGTTGTTTGAGTAAGTTCGGACAATTTTTTTTTTCCCGTTTTACAGGGTTTTTTAATGATTTTAATTAAAATATCAAAATATGATAAAAGTGTGGTCTATGTAAATTTTCTGTTTTTGCAATTTGCTGGTTTATGTCAAGTTTTTATTGTTTTTCATTCCCAAGCCGGTTTTGCATTGGCTGGAAACTACTTATAAAAATGCAGACAATTAAACACACTGGAAATACACTTCTAACAAGCAGAAAATTAATTTAACATGCACACCATAAATATTTCAGACTCAGAAATTTTTGGCCAATAGCCCTGGGAAAACCCCCACGGAGAAAACCAGTTAGAGAGAAAGAGAGATTTATTATTTCTTCAGTAAATCTCAGTACATAAATTTTACAGCAGAAATGTACTTATCTCCACCATGAAATTTCACCCAGAAAATATCTCGAAATCAGTGCCAAACCGCTGCCTCGATTTCAGTGCCAGAAGGAACCTCGAAATCTGTGCTGAAGGTACAGAATCCGTACTGTATGATCCTCCTTGAAATACGTGCATACTGTCTCGATTTCTATGCCCTAAATCCACCTCGAAATGTGTGCAACAGTTCTCGATTTCTATGCCCAATAAACTCCTCGAAAACAGTGCTGATATTCTCAAGATATGTGCCCAGAATCTCCTCGGGATGCGTGTAGACAGTCTCGAAATTAGTGCCCAGTTTCTCTTCGAAACGTGTGCCCAGTTTCACCTCGGGATGCGTGCTATACTAAAGAAAAGGTGTTGTTCAGAAATCTGTACGGTGCATTTAATGCACAACTAGCAGCCTCAAAATGCGTGCCAACTAAAACTTGCACAAAATGCCTCCTTGGAATCCGTGCCAATGCCCTCTTGCTCTCTCTTGCTCACTCTCTTCTTTCTCTTCTCAAGAATGAAGCTCATTTGCCTCCCTTTTCCTTGGAATCCGTGCCAATGCCCTCTTGCTCTCTCTTGCTCACTCTCTTCTTTCTCTTCTCAAGAATGAAGCTCATTTGCCTCCCTTTTCCTTTTTGACAAAACCCTAAGTGAGTTTTTCATCCAACGGTGGAGATTAGATCAATCCAACGGTTGAGATGTGATGAGAATAAAAAATATCTAATTTAATTCTCATAAATGCAATTTCACTCACCCACTTAAATTTGATCAAAAGTGACTTTATAACATAAAGTCACATTAAATGCTTTTCTCAAGTCATTTAATGCAAGGGTCACTTTTCCCCACTTACGTGACTTAGGCAAAAAGTCACCTAGGGAACACTTCCTAGGTACAAAAACTAACAGTCTAGGAGTTGTTTTTACCATGGGGGTGCTCGTTTTCTAACCCAGAGCACCCATAAAACCCCAAAACCCACTTATCCTAAGTTTTAAGTGATTATTTATCACTTTAATAAAAATTCTCTCCAAAATAATAAAAGAGAATTATTTAATTAAAATAATAAAGAATGGAGAAAAATCAAATTCTCTAGAAAAGAGGGATTTGAGTCAAATAAAGGGCCAATTGACATGGCAATCAGTATCGGAGGTGATTTCAATCAAGAGTTAAGACATTCAGTTAAGGATTTGATCACATCAAGCTATTGTTCCTTGAGAAATGCGCCCTCCTTCCATGCATGGATGACTTTCCTATTTGGAGGCATTCGATTGGTTGGGAGATAGTTACAAAGTTAAGAGGGGCGCCCCTCGCTTGAGGTGGCAGCCACCTCATCCAATCCCACCTTCCATGTTCTAGTTCAATGCCAAGTCAAGCCTCAATCTATGGATGCGCCCTCCTAAACCCTAGATCTCTTCATAAACTCGCCCTCTCTTCTTCTTTTGCTATAAAAGCAAGGCTTGCTCCTCATTGTTGATGGATGCAAGGAACCTAGGCTAGTTTTGTAATGTTATGCCTTTGTGCACTTTAACTGAATAATATTGAGGCTTTGGAAGTCCATTAGTGCATGCCAAACTTGTGAATGGTGTGAGCTTAATGAGGTAATCTTGTTCTAGTTTTTTCATGCATTGTCTAATTTGGTAATCAATCTGGCTTAGAGGGTTGTTCTAAAACACATGAGTAAATATTTGTAGTCTTCAACTTATTTACTTACTATTTTGCATCTAGAAATTTGAGAGTAGCATGCTTTAGTAAGTTATATTTCATGCTCTTTCGGTTTTTATTTGTGAAATGTAACAAATTTGACCCTTCTTTTTGCAAGTGTGAATAAGCTTTCGGGTTACTCTTTTGGAGCAAGGGGTGGAGCTAAGTTGCATCTCCCCCTTCTTCAAATCTTCGATGAATAGCATTTCTTATTTCCATTGGCACCTGCAAGTCTCAAAAGAGATTCAAGCTTGAGAAAGCTTTTTTTCTTCATCCTCTTAAAACTCAATTTTCTCTCTTTGGTTACTTCGTTCTTTTTTCATTTTGCTTAACATAGTTAGTTCTACATAGCCTCATTTTATATTTGATTTGTTATGCAAAATTGATAGCTCTAAAAGTACTTTAAAGCCCTACTTCAAGCTTACATCTAGTTTTGAATTGTTAATACTTGAAATATCAAATTTTTCCTATCATTCGCAACTATTAATTTGTAACTTTTAACTTTTATGTGATTTAGCTAACCAATACTAACACATTAATTAATTTTCTGTTTGTTGGTTTTTAGTTTTGTTTTACAGAGAAGCGAGAAAGGGAAGCAATTTTAGGAGCATAAACCACAAAAGAAGCTTTTCTCTCACTTCTATATTTTTCGTTAGCTTCTACAAACTAACAAAGTCTCTTGAATCTCGCTTCTGCGGATCAAGAACATTCTCTATCGGAGAGTTAATTAATTTGTAATAAAATCAATAAAAGAGCAAGTGGGATTACGACTCCCACACCCTTCTTCCCCCATTTGGGGGAAGCCTGTATCTGTCTTTTTACTATTTCATTTTTACTCACATCATAATTAGAGTAATATCATGTTAGGCTAGTTTTCATTTTCGCAAAGTTAAATTAAATCGATTCTTTACTGAAAGCTTTACTTTTGCAAATTCAAAGTTATTCAAGTTTTGCTTTCAATCTTTTTTAGATTTATCTTATGCTAAATTGAATACTAACTCCCTTGCTTTCCCGAGTACGGTCTTTGACCTGAAAGAGACTCTTGGGCAGTGTTGTCCGCCGAGATGCACACTAGCAGTAGAAATCTTTCGAAAGTTGTTCCCTCACTACAAGTGGGGAAGGTGTGGCCTTGGGGGCAAGCAATGAGTCAGGTACTTGTTATCACCTAAACTGTAGTTACCCCTATGGATGGATCCAGTCATGGATGGCAATAGGGAAGGGCAACTCAAAAGGTGCAACCACGATCACCTCGACCTCCAATATATATATGGTTGTCACGCCAGTCGAGGCAACCTTCACTTTATGTTACCTAGCCCAGATAACAAAGGGGGAGACCCGATCTACTCCCGACAGGAGAGATCAAAACCAAGACACCAAATCAGGGTATTTCTAAGTGAAGTTAGGTGTATGGTTTATCCTAGACCTTAGGATGAAGTCATAAGCCAAGTGAGGGGTTCAATGGGTATAGCTTTGGTTCATAGTTGATGTGAGAGTGACTTATAATCTTTGAAGTGGAATCTAGGATTATTGTACTAGTTCAATGTTAGAAGATCCACTGCCTTGGGAACTGTGTCCAATGCAGGGTAGTTTAGGGGTTGTATTGGGGCTAACTAGTACAAGTGACAAGTTTGACCATGATACATGGTGGCATCAAGGGTTTGGTTCACCACACTTAGGTCAAACCGCAAGTTAATCCAACAATCTAGGAAAGTCGAATTGACTTGGAGAGTAACCAGTGCCTTGGGAATTGGGATAATGGAGTCAAAGTAGGGTTGACTTGTGGTTGAAGACTCCTATAGCATGAGACAAGTGGGCAATAAAGGTCTTGATGGATAAGTAGATCTAGGTTTAACCCAAGTGGACCACAATCCCTTAAAACAAGGAATGCTATCCTCAAGGCATGATCTGACAAAGTGACACACTAGACCTAGGTTTTGAATTATTCCCGTTCCAAATCCGCAAGAATCTCAAGTACCCACGTCCTAGAAGTGAGTTAACTCACTTCTCCAAGGTGGTGCGACTTTACCCAAGGAGGTTGAAAAGGTGGGTTAGGTGGGTCAAGACAAGTCCGATGGCATCCAAACTTTAGATCCGGGTAGGTTAGTCAAGTAGGATTATGGATCTATAATTTCACGGCAATCCGACGGCTAGATCTTACTAGATCTGAGTTTAAGTACACCTAATGGTCCAAAATGGGGATTAAATCCCTTAAAATGTGGAATAGGGCCCACAAGGTGAATTTCAGGAAAGTAACAATCTAGGTGTATGTTATTTGATGTGTAGATTATGGATCAAGAGGGATCTCAAACACCCATGTACTAGATCTAGGTCAACTTGCTCAAACTAGGAAGTGCGCTTTGCTTGGGAGAGGCTAAGTTGGCTTGGGAAGGGGTCAAACGGAAGCCAATCCTCACCAAACTATAGATCCGGGATGCCGTGGATGCTATAGAGGTGGGTTTTCAATATTATGCCCAACAACCCACTAGATCTAAGTAGATCTGAGAAAATGTAAAATAGGGGTTTTGAAATATTTAGGGTTTTAACAATTTATGAACTATGTCAATGGATTGGATAAAGGAAAGAGAAACAAACCTGTGGATCTTACCTGGGTAACCTTGTAGATGCCTTGATGATGATGATCTATGCAAACCTGATCAATTTGAGAAGCTTTGAAGTAGTTTTCTATGCAAGTCGATTTGATCCAAGAAGCCAATGCGCCCTCTCTCCTGCACAACAAACGTCAACAATATCAGATTTGATGCATCAAGAGATAAGACTAATGCCACAAGAGAAGTAACAGAAAGATAGCATAGATCACAATGAAGTTAATGATAACCCCTTGATAAAAGCGAATGCCAAGAAAGTCGATTTGAAGAAGCTTTGCAAAATCGCCCTTGTTGAAGTCGCCCTCCTGTAGACAAACAATGATTTCCAAAAAAGATAGATCTTACCACAATTTCCAAATGCTAGGTTGCAATAGACTTTCCAATCACCATCTAAGAACACCAGATGCAAAGGAGACCACAAGAATTTCCACAAGAATATTTTTCTATACCAATAATCCAAGAGCCAAAGACCCCTTACAATGAGAGGCTCTCTCCTTTAAATAGGAAGGAGAGGCACCAAAACCCTAACCACTTTTTGAATGAGTGGCTAAGATTAAAAGATACAAATGTCTAATCAATGGTTGAGATGAGCTCAACAATAAAATACATGGATCACTAATAAAATATTATGTAAGTGGACAAAATCGCCCTAGAAGAGGGGAATCCCACCAAATCATGATGACATAATATCATAGGAGGCTTATGGTGGGTCCAAGGGGTAATTTTATCCCTCCTTGGTCAATCCCCATAGCACAATAACCATAAAATAATCATGAATGTACCAAATCGTGCCTCCATAGTCAAATCGTAGGCCTCAAAAAGACCTCAGAAATCCACAGAAAGTGCCATAAGTGATGGATGCAGGCCTCGATGAAGCTGAAACTGTTGGAGAAGGTGCGGAGGACCCCGATCTATCATCACTGATCATCCCATGCCATAAAATTGCCTCAGTAGCCCAAATCGATTTCCTCAATAGCCATTTCTACCAATCCTGAAATGCCTCGGGAAGCGTGAAACTGCCCCAAACAGCCTCCTGGAGTGCCTGCGATGTCAAGGTGAGGGCACCAGTGTGTCCGGGAGGGGGGTAATATGGTAAAAACAAGTGGCTGGACCACCCCCTCCATCATCAGCGCCCTAGGTCAACCGGATAAAAATCACATCTGCTCTGACAGGGCCTCCGACAGACCAAAACTGCACTGGGATAGCCTACTGAGGCTCAATCATCACTGTAAGTGCCCGGAACTGAAAACAAACTATCCCATTGGACTCAGAAGGTCCAAATCCATCCAAGATGTGTACTCATACACCATATGAGTCTCTGCATGATCAAAATAAATATCCAATATACCGGAACAGGGCCAATAATAATAATCTGTAAATGACCAAACACTGCTGTAAACCAAGAATCATCATCATAACCCTGTAGCTGCTGCATAGAATCATCATGTATGTATACACAGACCATATATCATCTATCCATATCATCATAAGGTCCAACATCTCATGTCCCATGGTCCTCCATGGTCAAACTAGGTCTAACCAAGACCAAATATAACTCAGACCATCATCGAAAGCTGCTGCAAGGTGTCAAGGTTAATGCATGCTCTACAACTTATTCAAATAACAATTATAACACAAAGTAGTCATTTCTAGCGACCTAAATCCAAATATATAATGTCGTTAATTATTATTATTACTCAGACTAGACTTTCAGGATCATACTCACTTCATAGTTGTGATCAATTTGCTAGTGATGGGTGAAGGCTAAATTAACTGGCTAGGCTAAGGGATGACTTGACTGACTTGACTTTGTGACACTTTGGAAAAGGAAAGGGAATACACACCATAGTATATACTGAACGAGCAATAACACAGGGAATGGCGGTGTCTCACAAATGGATGAGTTGTTTAAAGAGGGTTTATTCACCTTCACAGATGCGCACAATCCATAATACAAATAAGGCCAGCAATTGTTTAGATATAGCATTTAAGTTCCATTGCTTTTTGGGCCTGAAGTTTCCATAGCCTTGATCTATGTGTGTTTAAAAACACATTGCATAGATTTACATTTATTTTAGGCTTTCTGCTGCAGGTGTGTTTTTAAGGCACTTGTTTACCTGAGCACTTCTAGGTGTGTCATGGACAGCTTGTTTACCTAGTTATTTACTTTCCAAAAAGATATAACATTTTATTTTCATAGCCATTTTCATTTGGCATGCCTTTCATTCATGTGTGTTTAGAAACACATTGCATGAATGGGCTTTTCATACAAGATGTAGCATTTCATTTTTTCAGATTTTGTATTCATGGCAGCACTAAAAGTTTCAGGTTTAGCCAACACAACTTTAGTGACTAGGGGGAATTCCGAGGAACTCCAACTCACCATAGGTAAGTTTTGTCACCAACTCAAAGCCGAGACACAATAAACAGGGAAGCTCATCCAATACAGAGGCTACAGTGGGGAAAAGTCCTCCATGCCACTAGTCAAGTAGTAAGTCAGGGTGATAATCTAAAAGGTAGGTCATGGATGGATGAAGACAATGAAATGATGGAGCCAACACTAGCAAGCCAAGGTATGGTGGAATGATCACCTCTATTCTCCCTAAGGAGGGTACATACCAATGAGTATGAATAGTGAACTTCTAAGTCTGAGTAGGGACAATATAATATATATATATAGATCAACCAGGTCCAAATATCTATATGATCGCCAGATCATGACACTAAGTGCTAAGACATGCTATAAGAATAAGTATAAAAGTAATCTAACCATAACACCATAATATACCTGCTGAGTCATATACCTGAATGCTCATCAACCTGTACCATCCTCTGTCCTCTGAAACTGCTGCTGTAACTCTGGGCACTACTGACTGCTCTGTACCAATGGTATAATGGCTACATCGGTCATCTCTCTGAGTGTCTCGAGACTCAGTCATGGCATGGGGAATATAACTGCTGTCCACAATCTGATAGTGATCCAATATAGATGCTCATCTCAGCATCTCAAATGTAGGGGAACTGGCTAAATAGTGTACTGGCATCAGAAAAATAATGTATGGTATCCCGGCTACTATAAATGTGATAACAGTACTGTCACTTGAATCTCAGCTCCTCCGTTTAGGCTAACTCCTAACGAAGCTAAGGGGGGTAGTGCCTACAAAGAGTTAACTATGGCTCAATGTGTTTTAAATGTTTTTTGGTGTTGTGATGCGGATGGGTGTTGTTTAGGAGTTTTTGAAAAGATCACAAAATACTTTAAATGGAACACAAGATAAAATGCAATCCACGTTGCAAAACAAGACTACAAGATCGAAGAAAAAACCACTTGATAAATTAAAGCAAGACAACCATGATAATGTAAATGCTCCAAATAGATAAATAAAAATAATGACAAGGACCAATGCCTTATGGAGTCAAAACAATCTTTAAGTGCCTGGGTTGCTTGATACAAGAGTTCAAAGTGGTAATGTTTGTGAGATCGTTTTGCAGTTTATCTTGGTAAATTAAAGATTTTAATGGTTTTGATTATTAGGTTAAGAACCAACAAGGTAATCAAAAGTCCGGAAAGGTATACTTTGAGTAGCTATCCACGGTGATCTGACGAACTGTCCAGTTATCAAGAGGATAAGTGTCCAATGTTTAAACCACCCTCGAAGTCTGAACAACGGTATGTTTTCGGATCCACCTCCCAGAATAGCACTTTCAGGTATAAATCGAAGACAACGCTGGTTCATTGGTTGTGGGGAATTTTTTTTATTATGTGATAGAAGTTTTATCAAATTTAACACCTTTCTGAGTACTAGCCCAACCCTTTCAGGTTGGCAGAGCATACGGGTGTCAGATAGCAACCAAGATGAATTTATTATGGGAGTGTGAGTTGGAAAGTTTTATTGTTGTTTAAGCACACAGTTCATCTCTCCGATAGAGAGTGCTCTTCACTTTGTCTTATGACAAGGTTCAAGAGACTTATCTAATCTAATATGCCTAATGCAAGGGGAAAAGATGCAAGCTAAAATGCTCTCCGACAGAGAGTGCTCTTGACTTGGATTACGACAAGTTCAAGAGGCTTTGTTTGTTTATTAGAATAGAGGCAGTCTTGCATAAAGAAAAGTGCACTTTTAGAAGTAAAACAGTTGAACAATATTGATAGCAAAGCATGCTTTCTAAGGCCAAGTTTAACCACTAATCTAAGAAATAAACAACACGTGGGGTCAACCTCCGAACAAGGATGACCACTAGAACCACCAGTCCTTGAGAAATTCCAGCTAGCTGAGTTTCGACAAGGAGTCTAATGGAGAAAGAGAAGTAACCACAAAACTATGTGGCCATGCCCTTGGGATGAAATCCCAAGAATACTATCTTAAGTCAAGACTTGGAAGAGAACTTAATCTAATAACCAAAATTTGAAATTTTAATCTAAATGACTAAAAATAAAACTAGTCTAAGCATACATGAACAAACTTCTCCAAATGGGAAAGGAGAAACTAAGTGTGGGAGGCATATCCCACCTAGCCTTTTTATTACTTGGGTTACAATTGCCTTAGGAAAAATCCTTGAAAGGTCTTGTTATCACATATATAGTAGCCGGGCTACCATACATTATTTTTCTAATTCCAGTACACTATTCAGCCAGTTCCCTTACATTGAGATGCTGAGATGAGCATCTATATTGGATCACTATCAGATTTTGGACAGCAGTATATATATTCCCCATGCCATGACTGAGTCTCGGGACACTCAGAGAGATGACCGATGTAGCCATTATAGCATTTGTACAGAGCAGTTAGTAGTGCCCAGAGTTGCAGTATCAGTTTCAGAGGACAGATGATGGTTCAGATGATGAGCATTCAGGTATATGACTCAGCAGGTATATCATAGTGTTTTGGTTATATTGCTTTTATATTTATTCTTATAACATGTCTTAGCACCTAGTGTCATGATCTGACGATCATATAGATATGTGGACTTGGTTAATCTTATTATATATATTATATTGTCCCTACTCAAACTTAGAAGTTCATTATTCATACTCATCGGCTTTACCCTCCTTAGGGAGAATAGAGGTGATCATTCCACCATACCTTGGCTTGCTAGTGTTGGCACCATTATTCATTGTCTTCATCCATCCATTACCTACCTTTTAGTTTATCACCCTGACTTACTACTTGACTAGTGACATGGAGGATCTTTTCCCCACTGTAGCCTCTATATTGGATGAGCTTCCCTGTTTATTGTGTCTCGGCTCTGAGTTGGTGACAAAACTTGCCTATGGTGAGTTGGAGTTTCTTGTGAATTCCCCCTAGTCACTAAAGTTGTGTTGGCTAAACCCGAAACTTTTAGTGCTGCCATGAATACAAAATCTGGAAAATGAAATGTTATATCTTGTATGAAAAGCCCGTTCATGCAATGTGTTTTTCAACACACATGAATGAAAGGCATGCCAAATGAAAATGGCCATGAAAATAAAATGCTATATCTTTTGGAAATGTAGACACCTAGATAAACAAGCTGTCTATGACACACCTAGAAGTGCTCAGGTAAACAAGTGCCTTAAAAACACACCTGCAGCAGAAAGCCTCAAATAAATGTAAATCTATGAAATGTGTTTATAAACACACATAGATCAAGGCTATGGAAACTTCAGGCCCAAAAAGCAATGGAACTTAAATGCTATATCAAAACAATTGCTGGCCTCATTTGTATTATGGATTGTGCGCATCTGTTAAAGGTGAATAAACCCTCTTAAACAACTCATCCATTTGTGAGACACCGCCATTCCTTGTGTTGTTGCTCATTCAGTATATACTATGGTGTGTATTCCCTTTCCCATATCCAAAGTGTCACAATGTTAAGTCAGTCAAGTCACCCCTTAGCCTAGTCAGTTATTTTAGCCTTCACCCTTCACTAGCAAATTGATCACAACTATGAAGTGAGTATGGTCTTGAAAGTCTAGTTTGAGTAATAATAATAATTAATGACATTATATATTTGGATTTAGATCGCCAGTAATGATTACTCCGTGTTTTAATTGTTATTTGAATAAGTTGTAGAGCATGCATTAACCTTTGACACTTTGCAGCAGCTTTTGATGATGGTCTGAGTTATATTTGGTCATGTTGACTTGGTCAAACTTAGTTTGACCAAGGTCAACCATAGGACATGAGATGGTTGGACCTTTTGATGATATGGATAGATGATATATGGTCTATGTACATGTACATGATGGTTCTATGCATCAGATATAGGTTTATGATGATGATTCATGGTTTACAGCATTATTTGATCATTTACAGATTATTATTATTTGACCTGTTCCGGTATATTGGATATATTATATGATCATGCAGAGATTCATATGGTGTATGAGTACACATCTTAGATAGATTTGGACCTTCTGAGTCCAATGAGATAGTCCGTTTTCAGTTATGGGCAGTTACAGTGATGATTGAGCCTCAGTAGACTACTCCAATGCAGTTTTGGTCTGTCGGAGACCCTGTCAGAGCAGAGAGGATTTTTATTTGGTTGACCTAGGGCGCTGTGCTTGGAGGGGGTGGTCCAGCCACTTGTTTTTACCATATAACCCCCCTCCCAGACACACTGGTGCCCTCACCTTGACAGCGTAGGAAATCCAGGAGGCAGTTTAGGGCAGTTTCACGCTTCCCGAGGCATTTCAGGATTGGTGGAAATGGCTATTGAGGAATTCGATTTGGGCCACTGAGGCAATGTCTTGGCATGGGATGATCAGTGATGATGGATTGATGTCTTCCACACCTTCTCCAGCAGTTTCAACTTCATCGGGACCCGCAACCATCACTTATGGCACTTTCTGATGATTTCTGAGGTCTTTTGAGGCCTACCATTTGTCCATAGAGGCACGATTTGGTATATTGATGACTATTTTATTATTATTGTGCTATGGGGATTGACCAAGGGTGGCTAAAATTACCCTTTGGACCCACCATAAACTTCTTATTATATTTTGTCATCATGATTTGGTGGGATTCCCCTCTTCTAGGGCGATTTTGTCCACTTATGTTATATTTTATGAGTGATCCATGTATTTTATTGTTGAGCTCATCTCAACCATTGATTAGACTTTTGTATCTTTTAATCTTAGCCACTCATTCAAAAAGTGGTTAGGATTTTGATGCCTCTCCTTCCTATTTAAAGGAGAGAGCTACTCATTGTAAAGGGACTTGTGGCTCTGGATTATTGGAATAGAAAATTATTATTGCATCTATCTCCAGTGTTGTGGTGAATATTTTTGGTGTTCGTTCGTTGGTTCTTCCTTTGCACTGAGTTATTGGAGATCTTGTTTGCCATATCTTTTGTACCACGTTTTTGCATCTACAGGTGGAGGCCGATTTGCTTTAAGGAGGAAGTATTGGTAGGGGAAGACTCTCCCTACTTCTTCTTTGGATCTCTTCGTTGGTAACAGGGAGTATTACTGTCCCAAGACCTTCTATTCTATGTTATCATTGCATTTTACTTGTATTTCCTCCATACTTGACCTCTCTGATTGAAATCGATTTTCCTTGGATTGACAGGTAGAGGAGGGCGCACTTGTGGGCTAGGGCATCAATTTGGCAAGCAAAATCAACAATTTCTCATTTGATCTCTGCGGGAATCTTCCTCAACATCAAAGCATCTCTCTTCATCACTCAGGTATGATCTCAAGGTAAGTTCTATCTCCATGATCTATCCACTTGTCTAAAACATTTTAAACCCTTATTTCTTCAAACCCTCATTTTTACATTTTTTCAGATCTACTAAGATCTAGTGGCTTCTTGGGTAAGATATTGAAAACCCACCTCTATAGTATCCACGGCATCCCGGATCTATAGTCTGGTGAGGATTGTCCTCCATTTGACCCTCTTCCCAAGGCATTTAGCCTCTCCAAGCAAGGGCGCACTTCCTAGTTTGGTGGGTTGACCTAGATCTAGTATGTGGGTAGTTGAGATCCCGCTTGATTCATGATCTACACATCCAATACCCTACCCCCAGATTGTCACTTTTCTGATTTCTACCTTGTGGGCCCTATTCCACATTTTAAGGGATTTAATCCCCATTTTGGACCACTTGGTATCTTCAAACTCAGATCTAGTAAGATCTATCCATTGGATTGCCTTGAAATTGTAGATCCATACTCTCACTTGCTTAAACCACTTGGATCTAAAGTTTGGATGCCATTGGACTTGTCTTGACCCCACTTATCCCACTTTTAGGCCTCCTTGGGTAAAGCCGCACCACCTTGGAGAAGTGAGTTGTCCCACTTCTAGGACATGGGTACATGAGATCTTTGTGGATTTGGAACGGGCATAATTCAAAACCTAGGTCTAGTAGGTCACCTTGTCAAATGTTGCCTTGGGGATAGCATTCCTTGTTTTAAGGGATTGTGGTCCACTTAGGGTAAAACATTAAATCTCTAGATCTAGACCTATTCATCCATCAAGACTTTAATTGCCCACTTGTCTCATGCAATAGGAGTCCTTAACCACAAGTTAACCTTACTTTGACTCCATTATCCCAATTCCCAAGGCACTGGTTTCTTTCCAAGTCAATTCGAATTTCCTAGATTGTTGGATTAACTTGTGGTTTGACCTTTGTATGGTGAACTAAACCCTTTGATGTCCTCATGTATCATGATCAAGCTTGTCACTTGTACTAGTTAGCCCCAATTCAACCCCTAAACTACCCTGCATTGGACACAGTTCCCAAGGCGATGGATTTTCTCACATTAAACTAGTACTTTAATCCTGGATCCTATCATAAGTCACTCTCACATCAATAATGAACCAAAGCTATACTCACTAAACCCCTCATTTGTCTTGTGACTTCATCCTAAGGTCTAGGATAAACCATACACCTTACTTCACTTAGAATTAACTTGATTTGGTGTCTTGGTTTTGATCTCTCCTGTCGGGAGTAGATCGGGTCTCCCCCTTTGTTGTTTGGGCTAGATAACATAAAGCGAAGGTTGCCTCGACTGGCATGACAACCATATATTGGAGGTTGAGGTGATCGTGGTTGCACCTTTTGAGTTGCCCTTCCCTATTGCCATCCATGAGTGGATACATCCATAGGGGTAACTACAGTTTAGGTGATAACAGGCCTTTTTGAAGAAGAGAACAACTTAGTGAAGCAAAACTTTATGAGTCCTTAATGGCTAATTACAAAAAAAAGGAGAGTGGCTTTGGTTGTATTATTTAGTTTGAATCTTCTCCTTGAATGTACTTTGCTCCTCTTTGAGTATTGTTTTTATCAAGATTTTCTCCTCCTTCAAAGAGATCTACACAAGCTCAAAACGTCTTCAACAAGTACCCATTAAATGTTAGTGAAAATCAAATAAACTTGAAACTAAGTGCAAAGAACTAAGATCTAATCTATATGCAAAACGCTTTTTCAAATGCAAGCTTTAGAGATTTATAAAATGAGATCTAAGCTACCCTATTGCTACTTTTTCAAAACTAGAAACTATTTTAATGATCTGAGCTACAAATTTTCATAAAGAAATGCCAAACTATTGCACGATGTAAGATCTAAAATGTGAAACTATTCTAACACTAAATCAAGCTTACTCTTAGTTTTTGTTTATGTTTTTCTTTGTAGGTGGACGAAAGGAAGAAGGGAGGAAGAAGTAGGGAGACGAGAGGAGGAAGGAGATGAAGAAGTAGGGAGACGAGAGGAGAAGAAGGTAGGGAGACGAGAGGAGGAAGGAAGAAAAGATGAGGAACGAATGGAAGAAGGAGAGGAAAGACGAGAGGAGAGGAGGAGCGAATGGAGGAAGAGAGCTAAGGTAGACGAGAGCAAAGGAAAGGAAAAAGATGGAGAAATGGCAAGGAGAGAAGGCAAAGACGAGAGCAAAGAGAGACTAAAAACTAAGATGAGAGAGAGGGGGAGCTATGGCTTCAAAGAAAAGGCTAGCAATCAAAGACAAAGATTCAAGGAGAAAGTGGAGGGCTTGAAGAAAAGAAGCCTCTAGATCTAGGTAACCAAGTGGTAACCAAGTTGAAAGTAGTGTTTTGTTTTGATGGAGAGAAGCAAACTCTTAGCTTCAAGTGCAAAACATAAGATCTTGTCTTTGGGAGGCTTCCTGAAAACACAAGTGTTAGGGAAAAATATTGATGGAGAGGAGGGAGAGACAACCAAGTTCACCTCCACTCTATCTTTTGGATACCTGCACACATGCAAAACTCATACAAACAAACTAGATCATGCTTAGGGTAGTAGACTAAATCGAAATAAAAGACAAACAAGTATTACCGATTACAGTTTGTGCTCTTAAAACAAATCAAGCCTAAAACCAACAAATATCTTGGACCATCAAATATTTGTTCTTTGCTCTTAAGAAAGAGATCTAAGCTAAACAATGATTAAGCATGAAATAATATAATTTAAACAATGGCATGTATCACCTCAATGTTGGAAATATTTGCTCACAAACACATAGTGCACACCATAGACCTCAAAAGCCAACTTTATTTCCAATGTGTAGCAATAGCCACAACCTTTACAATCTCAGCAGAGTAAGTTTACAACAAAGAGTCCATGAAGAATGAGGAAAGAGAGCCTTATTATATAACAAAACAAGAGCACACCTTACCCTAATTCGAATTGGCAGAGAATGGAGCCAATGGCACTTAACACAAACTCGAATTGCCATCAAAATCTCAATCAACATCAAGTCAATGCCAAGTTTTGGAGTTAACTCCACCAAACAAATCGAGTTGCAATGAATGAGATGAGGAGGTGGCCTCCACCTTGGCAAGGCGCCCCTCATCTCCACCTTGGAAGTATCACCATGCGAATAGGTATGTGCCAAGTGTAAACTCGAGCCCCAAGAAGAGGTTGACGTGAGGATGTCAAGGAATTCGAATATGCCACATAACACAAGCTTGGAGTGTAGTGGGTGGAGGTAACATGAGTTATGAAAGGAGCCAATGCTTTGTGATTGCACAAATCAAGGATGGCACCTACCATATCCATTAATGCAATCAACAACCCAATAATCATGTGTCAACACATCAAATCGAATTCTTGGTGAAGGAGGGTGAATTCTCTTGAAGGAGATCTCTTGCAGTGACTGGATACTGAACTGAATGTCAACTGAGTTGATTGGAATCTTCATAAATGCCAGGTGCCATGTCAATTAGCCTTTTATTTTAATCCGTTTGGATTATTTTGGAAAGATTTGGATTATCTCCAAATATTCAATTTTTAATATTTTAATTAATAATTTCTTTGTAAATGGTTTTTTTGAGAAATTATTAATTATGAGGCTGAATTGACATCCGAAACTTAGAATAAACTGGTCCGGGGATCATGAATTATTTTTGGCTTAAGGTTGGAGCCTTCAATCACTGAATTCGGATCCCGGATGACTGACATATTACAAATTGAAATTTTTCCATTTAAACTATGGAATAATTTATTAAAATTTAAAAAATAATTAAAAACCCAAAACCGGAGGACCCGGTAAATTTTTTTCAAAAATTTTTATGACGGTTCTAGGGACCTAGGACATGACCAAAACCTATTCTAATAGTGTCTAGTAGGCTTATATACATCAATTGGACTCTAATAACCACCCATGGCTAAAATTTTGAAAATCGGGCATTCCAGCTTTGGAGGAAGCGGGAGAAAACCTCATCGATTATAGCTCGGCTATAGGCAAAGTATAATTGACAAGGGAAAAAACTCCCTGGAATACCTGTTATCACACTATAGTAGCAGGGCTACTATCCTTGTTCAGCAGATATCTGCACATTCCAGAGCTTCCATTATTCCAGAGCTTCCATTATTCCAGAGCATGGCTATATATTTTGGATCACTCATGATCAGAGCAGTATATTATTCAGATTTATGTTAGACCTTGTGTCAAGGCTGAGCCTTGAGAGTTCAGATTTGATGACCGATGTGACCCTTTATTCCATACAGTTTCAGTTCAGTGCTTAGAGATGTATTGCAGCAGTGTTTCAGATGGTACATGATGATTATTATTATGATGATGTTGTATGATCTATGGATATGTTATCACTGACTGTGGATTATTATTTTGTTGATTTAGTCATGTTCATAGCATCTTCTTGGTATATTATTCCTGACGTGGCAAACTGTTTAAAATGAACTATAAATCATAAAATGGACAATTGCTTGCACATTTAGGTCATTTAACAAAACCCACTGGTTTTCCACCTTACATAGATATGGTCTTTCCTGACACCAGTTGTCTGCTAGTGTAGGCTCCATATTCACTTGACTCCATCCATTCATGACCTTCCTATTTGACTTTAAACCTTGTTTTGTCTCATTTGACTTTCTGATACCGAGGACTTCCCCATTTTTCTACCTCTGTGTTTGGACCGCATCCCTGTATATTCAGTGTCTCGGCTCTGAGTTGGTGACAAAACTTGCCTTTGGTGAGTTGGATTGTAGGCCTAAATCATTCTGGTTGGTTGTCCCGATGTTTGGCATTGGCTCGAACTCCCCCTAGTCACTTGAGATGTTGTTGGCTAAAATTAAAAGCTCATGTTCTACCTATGGAACTTATAAATTTGCCCATGGAAAATAAAAAAAAAGGGCAAGAGTGATGAACAGCTAAAAAATACTCCTCGAAGAGTATAAGAAAGGTCCAAAAAGCAATGGCTCTTAAAAGTTATATCTAAACAATTGCTAACCTTATATGTATTTGAAAAACATGCCCTGGATGCAAGCTGCAACTAGTTGTGTTTATCAGCACACCTGAGATCCGAAAGGTTATGTAGGCCAAAAAGGCCATGAAATGAAATTGAATGATCCTAATGAACCTGGATCAACTTGATGTAGACATGATGCCTAAGTTGAATAAGCACTCTCTAAACAACTTATCCATTTGTGAGACACAGCCATTCCCCGTGTTATTTTGTCCAGGACAGAGTTTGTAGCTTCCCCCTTCTCCTAGTCCAAAGTATTTTTGAGTTAAGTTAGACAAGTCAACCCCTTGGCCCAACCTTGCTCCTAGCCTTCATCCTTCACTAGCAGTTTGACCATGTCCAATGGGTGAGTTTGTCATTTGAACTATTGTGCAAGTAATTTCATATAAAAAAATGAATATCCTAACTTGATTAATGCCACTGAATGGATGATATACTTTGAGCTTGGCTGTGAGAATGATTATCTCTTGTCTCTTGTGTTTGATATCTTGTACATGTTGCTCTCTCAGTTAAAGTCCTAGATCATATTGAATTAAATGATGAAAAACTAACATAGTATCAGAGCTAGCCTGAAGGAAGGCATTGTATGGCATTTATGACACTTGTTGCACTTGCGACAAATTGGAAGCTAGGGCTTGGTATAGTAAAAACCAGGCATCATGGCACTTTCGATATAACTCAGTTTTGGCGAAGTTTCAGAATCTGAAACTTTTACAGGTCGAAGATGAAATGTTCATGTACCTTATGTCCGAAGGACAGCCTCAGATTCGTTATACTTTGTGAGATATGATCCGTACAAGTTAGGGTTTTTGCCTCTTCCAGAATGCAGTCCTAAACAGGTGACCTAGGAAAAAAGGTCATTACTCGGGCTAGGAAGCTCCAAATGGAATTCTGTAAAAAGTGACAGTTAGGGCACGGACTGTAGTTTCTTAGGCCCGGGTTTCTACTAATATACTACTAATATGCAAGTAATGGGTAAGTGGCCTATGGTACTGTACAACATTCCATTGCTACTTATCTAGAATGAAACCTCTTTGCTGACATGTTGTGAGTTGTGCACACTCTTAACAATGTTCTGGTAGAGACGGAAGGCATCTAGAGAGTTACGGGATATGGATAAATGCTGTATTGAAGCATTGGCTAAGATAATTGCATGACTATATGACATATATCTTTATGTGTAAGAATTTGTTCTGAAATCTATGGGATGTTTCTAATCATGCAATTGAACTTATCTTGTAGGAAAGACTGTGTACCATCACCTACAAGAAAGACTTGTTTCGAAGAACAAGCAACGAAGACTCAACAATGACATTTGTTCCAGCAACGAAGTTCAAGAAAACTACCTATTGAAGATATTGAAGAATCTAAAGTTCCCAAGATCTGGGATGCAATAATGGAAGGATACCATGATCGAGGAGTACCAGTCGATCATTAAGAATGATGTTTGGGATGTGGTCCCAAGACCAGAAGGGAAGTATGTTGTGACTTCCAAGCAGATCTACAAGATCAAGCATGCTGCAGATGGCAGCATAGAGAAATACAAGGCAAGGTTTGTGGCTTGTGGCTTCTCCTAGAAAGAAGGGGTAGATTATGAAAAGACTTTTGCACCTGTATCCAGATACACTTCCATCAAAACAGTACTTGCTCTGGTTGCAGTAATGAAGTGGAAGATACACCAGATGGATGTCAAGACAACTTTCTTGAATGGTGTAGTCGAAGAGGAAGTGTATGTGGAGTAGCCACTCAGTTTTGAGACACATGACAGGGAGTCATATGTGTGCAGATTGAAGAAAGCCTTGTATGGCTTGAAGCAAGCACCCAAGACATGGTACGGCAGGATAGACAGCATCCTGTCCAGTTTGGGCTTTACCAAGAGTAAAGCGGATTCCAACCTTTACTACAAGGTTGAGGAAGGAAATCCAGTGATACTCCTACTATATGTGGATGACCTGTTTGTGACAGGTGGGGATAGGTTGATTGCCGACACGAAGCGGAAGGTTGCTACCGAGTTCGAGATGAAGGACTTGGATATGATGCATCACTTTCTAGGTATGGAGGTGTGGCAGAGTACAGATGGAATCTTCCTTAGACAAGGGAAGTATGCAGTAGAGATCCTGAAGCGGTTTGGGATGATGGACTGCAAGGCCATGGCCACACCTATGGCATCGAACGTGAAGCTATTAAGTGATGCTTCATCAGGATCGGTTGATGCCACAATATATCGTCAAATGATTGGGTCCTTGATGTACCTGACGAACACGAGACCAGATATTTGCTTTGCGGTGAACATTTTGAGCCAGTTCCTAACGGATCCTAGACATGTTCACCTGATTATTGTAAAGCATATTCTAAGGTACCTGAAGGGTACGATTGATTATGGGCTCAAGTATGATGCGAATCAAAAGTTTAACCTAGAGGGTTATGTTGATTCAGATTGGGAAGGCAGTGCTGCAGATAGGAAGAGCACTTCGGGGTGCTGCTTCAGTATGGGATCTGTTGTCACCTAAGCTGTAGTTACCCCTATGGATGTATCCATTCATGGATGGCAATAGGGAAGGGCAACTCAAAAGGTGCAACCACGATCACCTCGACCTCCAATAGATGGTTGTCACGCCAGTCGAGGCAACCTTCACTTTATGTTATCTAGCCCAGACAACAAAGGGGGAGACCCGATCTACTCCCGATAGGAGAGATCAAAACCAAGACACCAAATCAAGTTAATTCTAAGTGAAGTAAGGTGTATGGTTTATCCTAGACCTTGGGATGAAGTCACAAGACAAGTGAGGGGTTCAATGAGTATAGCTTTGGTTCATTATTGATGTGAGAGTGACTTTATGATTTGTGAAATAGGATCCAGGAATAAAGTACTAGTTCAATGTGAGAAAATCCACTGCCTTGGGAACTGTGTCCAATGCAGGGGAGTTGGGGGTTGAATTGGGGCTAACTAGTACAAGTGACAAGCTTCACCATGATACATGATGGCATCAAGGGTTTAGTTCACCACACTAAGGTCAAACCACAAGTTAATCCAACAATCTAGGAAAGTCGAATTGACTTGGAGAGAAACCAGTGCCTTGGGAATTGGGATAATGGAGTCAAAGTATGGTTAACTTGTGGTTAAGGATTCCTATTGCATGAGACAAGTGGGCAATTAAAGTCTTGATGGATGAATAGGTCTAGATCTAGGTTTGACCAAAGTGGACCACAATCCCTTAAAACAAGGAATGCTATCCCCAAGGCAAGATTTGATGAAGTGACACACTAGACCTAGGTTTTGAATTATGCCCGTACCAAATCCACAAAAATCTCATGTACCCACGTCCTAGAAGTGGACCAACTCCCTTCTCCAAGGTGGTG
This sequence comes from Larix kaempferi, assembly GCA_027924585.1. Classification (NCBI taxonomy): domain Eukaryota; kingdom Viridiplantae; phylum Streptophyta; class Pinopsida; order Pinales; family Pinaceae; genus Larix; species Larix kaempferi. Next base: position 12,236,025 of record BSBM01000426.1, on the reverse strand, counting down.
CGACTTTGCCCAAGGAGGCCTAAAGGTGGGATAAGTGGGGTAAAGACATGTCCGATAGCATCCAAACTTTAGATCCAAGTAGGTTGATCAATGGGGAGTGTGGATCTACAATTTCAAGGCAATCCGATGGCTAGATCTTACTAGATATGAGTTTGAAGATACCAAGTGGTCCAAAATGTGGATTAAATCCCTTAAAATGTGGAATGGGGCCCACAAGGTCGAAATCAGAAAAGTGACAATCTGGGGGTATGTTATTGGATGTGTAGATCACGAATCAAGTGGAATCTCAACTACCCACATACTAGATCTAGGTCAACCAACCCAAACTAGGAAGTGCGCCCTTGCTTGGAGAGGCTAAATGCCTTGGGAAGAGGGTCAAATGGAAGCCTATCCTCACCAAACTATAGATCCGGGATGCCGTGGATACTATAGAGGTGGGTTTTCAAAATCTTACCCAAGGAGCCACTAGATCTAAGTAGATCTGAAAAAATGTAAAAATGGGGTTTTGATTGATTAGGGTTTTAAATATTTTAGACAAGTCGATAGATCATGGAGATAGAAATTACCTTGAGATCATACCTGAGTGATGAAGAGAGATGCCTTGATGTTGAGGAAGATTCCTGCAGAGATCAAATGAGAATTTGTTGATTTTGCTTGCCAAATTGATGCCCTAGCCCACAAGTGCGCCCTCCTCTACCTGTCAATCCAAGGAAAATCGATTTCAATCAGAGAGGTCAAGTATGGAGGAAATACAAGTAAAATGCAATGATAACATAGAATAGAAGGTCCTGGGACAGTAATACTCCCTGTTACCAACGAAGAGATCCAAAGAAGAAGTAGGGAGAGTCTTCCCCTACCAATACTTCCTCCTTAAAGCAAATCGGCCTCCACCTGTAGATGCAAAAACGTGGTACAAAAGATATGGCAAACAAGATCTCCAATAACTCAGTGCAAAGGAAGAACCATCGAACGAACACCAAAAACATTCACCACAACACTGGAGATAGATGCAATAGTAATTTTCTATTCCAATAATCCAGAGCCACAAGTCCCTTTACAATGAGAAGCTCTCTCCTTTAAATAGGAAGGAGAGGCATCAAAATCCTAACCACTTTTTGAATGAGTGGCTAAGATTAAAAGATACAAATGTCTAATCAATGGTTGAGATGAACTCAACAATAAAATACATGGATCACTAATAAAATATAATATGAGTGGACAAAATCGCCCTAGAAGAAGGGAATCCCACCAAATCATGATGACAAAATATAATAGGGGGCTTATGGTGGGTCCAAGGGGTAATTTTATCCCTCCTTGGTCAATCCCCATAGCACAATAATCATAAAATAATCATCAATGTACCAAATCGTGCCTCCATGGTCAAATTTTAGGCCTCAAAAGACCTCATAAATCCTCAGAAAGTGCCATAAGTGATGGATGCGGGCCCCGATGAAGCTGAAACTGCTGGAGGAGGTGTGGAAGACCTCGATCTATCATCACTGATCATCCCATGCCATAACATTACCTCAGTAGCCCAAATCGATTTCCTCAATAGCCATTTCTACCAATCTTGAAATGCCTCAGGAAGCGTGAAACTGCCCCAAACTGCCTCCTGGAGTGCCTGCGCTGTCAAGGTGAGGCACCAGTGTGTCCGGGAAGGGGGTAATATGGTAAAAACAAGTGGTTGGACCACCCCCTCCAAGCACAGTGCCCTAGGTCAACCGGATAAAAATCACATCTGCTCTGACAAGGCCTCCGACAGACCAAAACTGCACTGGGATAGCCTACTGAGGCTCAATCATCACTATAAGTGCCCGGAACTGAAAACAAACTGTCTCATTGGACTCAGAAGGTCCAAATCCATCCAAGATGTGTACTCATACACTCTATGAGTCTCTGCATGATCAAAATATATATCCAATATACCGGAACAGGGTAAATAATAATGATCTGTAAATGATCAAATACTGCTGTAAACCATGAATCATCATCATAACCCTGTAGCTGCTATATAGAATCATCATGTATGCGTGCATAGACCATATATCATCTATCCATATCATCATAAGGTCCAATCATCTCATGTCCTATGGTTGACCTTGGTCAGACTAGGCCTAACCAAGTCAACATGACCAAATATAACTCAGACTATCATCAAAAGCTGCTGCAAAGTGTCAAAGGTTAATGCATGCTCTACAACTTATTCAAATAACAATTATAACACAAAGTAATCATTACTGGCGATCTAAATCCAAATATATAATGTCATTAATTATTATTATTACTCAGACCAGACTTTCAAGATCATACTCACTTCATAGCTGTGATCAATTTGCTAGTGAAGGGTGAAGGCTAAAATAAATGGTTAGGCTAAGGGATGACTTGACTGACTTAACTTTGTGACACTTTGGCAAGGGAAAGGGAAAACACACCATAGTATATACTGAATGAGCAACAACACAGGGAATGGCGGTGTCTCACAAATGAATGAGTTGTTCAAAGAGGGTTTATTCACCTTTAATAGATGCGCACAATCCATAATACAAATAAGGCCAGCAATTGTTTTGATATTGCATTTAAGTTCCATTGCTTTTTGGGCCTGAAGTTTCCATAGCCTTGGTCTATGTGTGTTTATAAACACATTGCATAGATTTTCATTTATTTTAGGCTTTCTGCTGCAGGTGTGTTTTTAAGGCACTTGTTTACCTAAGCACTTCTAGGTGTGTCATGGACAGCTTGTTTACCTAGGTATTTACATTTCCAAAAGATATAACATTTTATTTTCATGGCCATTTTCATTTGGCATGCCTTTCATTCATGTGTGTTTAGAAACACATTGCATGAATGGGCTTTTCATACAAGATATAGCATTTCATTTTTCCATACTTTGTATTCATGGCAGCACTAAAAGTTTCAGGTTTAGCCAACACAACTTTAGTGACTAGGGGGAATTCACAAGGAACTCCAACTCACCATAGGCAAGTTTTGTCACCAACTCAGAGCCGAGACACAATAAACAGGGAAGCTCATCTAATACAGAGGCTACAGTGGGGAAGATATCCTCCATGTCACTAGTCAAGTAGTAAGTCAGGGTGATAAACTAAAAGGTAGGCAATGGATGGATGAAGACAATGAATAATGGAGCCAACACTAGCAAGCCAAGGTATGGTGGAATGATCACCTCTATTCTCCCTAAGGAGGGTAAAACCAATGAGTATGAATAGTGAACTTCTAAGTCTGAGTAGGGACAATATAATATATATAATAAGATCAACCAAGTCCACATATCTATATGATCGCCAGATCATGAAACTAAGTGCTAAGACATGCTATAAGAATAAGTATAAAAGCAATATAACAATAACACAATGATATACCTGCTGAGTCATATACCTGAATGCTCATCAACCTGTACCATCATCTATCCTCTGAAACTGCTGCCGTAACTCTTGGCACTACTGACTGCTCTGTACCAATGGTATAATGGCTACATCGGTCATCTCTCTGAGTGTCCTGAGACTCAGTCATGACATGGGGAATATATACTGCTGTCCACAATCTGATAGTGATCCAATATAGATGCTCATCTCAGCATCTCAAATGTAAGGGAACTGGCTGAATGGTGTACTGGAATCAGAAAAATAATGTATGGTAACCCGGCTACTATAAATGTGATAACAGGATCAGGTGTGATCTCTTGGTTTAGCAGGAAGCAATCCTGCGTAGCAATGAGTACAGCCGAAGCAGAGTATGTCGCATCTTGTTTGGCCAGTTATGAGGCAGTATGGCTAAGGAAGCTGCTGTCTGATTTATTTGATCTCCAGTTGGATGCTACTTGTATCTATTGTGACAACCAGAGTTGTGTGAAGTTGTCAGAGAACCCAGTGTTCCATGACAAGTCGAAGCACATCAAGATCAAATATCACTATATCAGGGATATGGTGCAAAGAGGAGCAGTGAAGCTCCAGTATGTTGCGACAGATGAACAGATTGCAGATGTGTTGACCAAACCACTAGCCAAGAGTGAAGTTCGAGTACTTCAGAGAGAGGCTTGGTGTTCTTCAGATAGAAGATACTTCGAGGAAGAAGTGATGGGACACATTTGCAAGAGCCCTTCCAAGCATGGTGGTAGGAGGATCCTTCCCATGATTGTGGATGTAAGCGATGTGTGATGAGCATCAGGACGATGCCCCAGATGATGTTCTACATGATGATGATCAAGATGATCATATGTGTCGATATGCATCAGGATGATGCTATGTATATGATCAGGTGGATCATGTGATGATGATATGCATCGAGATGATGCTAGGTATATGATCAGGTGGATCATGTGATGATGATATGCATCAAGAAGATGCTGCGATGATGATTAGGATGATCATGTGATGATATGCATCAGGACGATGCTGTGATGATGATTAGGATGATCATGTGATGATGATATGCATCAAGACGATGTTGTGATGATGATCAGGACGATCATGTGTGGTGAACATCAGGTCGATGCTCTAGATGTTGTGCATCAGGAGGATGTACTGTATGATGATGATCGGTATGATCATGAGCATCAGGATGATGCCTCATGCGAAGAAGATGATCAGTGGGATCATAAGTATAAGGATGATACTCCGTGGCCCTGGACAGGTTGTGCAGTTGCATAGAAAAGATCCTGGGATGCTCTTTAGAGATCTTGTAGGATGCAAGATACTCTTTTAAGGTTTTGCAAGGGTCGCATAGAAAAGATCCTGGAGATCCGGACAGGTTGTGCTAGGCACGGAAAAGATTCTGGGATGCTCTTTAGAGCTTTTGTAGGATGCAAGATACTCTTTTAAGGTTTTGCGAGTTCACATGTAAAAGATCTTGGAGATCCGGACAGGTTGTGCTAGGCACGGAAAAGATCTTGGATGCTCTGTAGAGATCTTGCAGGTTGCAAGATATTCTTTTAAGGTTTTGTGAATGTCACATGTAAAAGATCCTGGGATATCCGATAGGTTGAGCAGTAAGCTCATAAAAGTCCTGGGATGCTCTTTCGAGATTTTGTTGACGCACGTAATCAGCCCTGAGAATTCCACAGGATGGCACGCTCGCAGAGATGATGAAGACCTACAGGAGGCTAGGCCTACATCCAGCATGAAAAAGGGTTGGCTCTGTAGAACTTCCCATAACGAGAAGAATTAAGAGATAGCACCAGTGATCGAGATGACGAGTACAGCAACAGTGACGATGATACTCCAGTGATCCAGTGACGATGATCCAACTCCTGTATTGATGACTTGTGTCAAGAGAATACCTTCCTAGTTAAGAGGGAGTTGTTATCACCAAACTTGTAGTTGCCCCTAGAGATGTATCCAAGATGGATGGCAAAGGGGATAGGAAACCAAAGAGATGCAACCAAGATAGCCTCGACTCCCAATGGATGGTTGTCACGCCAATCAAGGCAATCTTCACTTTATGTTATCTAACCCAAGAGAACAAAGGGGGAGACCCAGATCTACTCCCGATAGGAGAGATCAGACCAAGACGCCAGATCAAATCAAGTATGGATGAAGTACGTAAGGTGTATGGTAAACCCTAGATCTATGGATGAAGTCACAAGATGAGTAATGGGTTGGATCAAGAGGTTTAAGCAATGTAGATTTGGTCCAACTTCATTATGTGAGTGACTTATGAGATTTAAAACAGGATCTAGGATCAGGGTACTAGTCAAAGATGAGAAAATCCACTGCCTTGGGAACCGTGTCCAATGCAGCGTAGTTAGGGACCAAAATGGGGCTAACTAGTACCAAAGATAAGCTTGATGAGTGGATATGACAATGTCTAGGTGTTCAAGCAGTAAGAAAAAGACCAAACCACAAGCAAACTCAACAAACCAGAAAAGTCGTGAGGGCTTGGAGAAAGATCAGTGCCTTGGGAAGTGCGCCAAATGGAGTCGGATATCCACCAAACTGTAGATCAGGGATGTTGAGGTGTAAATCTAGGTCAGTCTTGAAAATTAGGATCATCCAATGGCTAGACCTCAGTAGATCTAAGATTGAAATGCATCACCAAGTGACCCAAGTGGGGCTCAACCCTCAAAATCAGGAATGGGGCCCACAAGGCAGAAATCAACAAGGTGAAGCACTAGGGGTAGGTTATCAACTGTGGAGAGTAAGGATCAAGTGGGATCTCACCTACCCAGGTGCTAGATCTAGCAAAACTCACCTATCCAAGAAGTACGACCTCACTTGGAGAGGCTATTTTGCCTTGGGAAATCGGTCAGATGAAGGCCAATCCACACCAAACTATAGATCTGAATTTTCGTGGATGCTATAGATGTGGGTTTTAAATGTTTTACCCAAAAGCCAAGTAGATCTTAGTAGATCTGATAAATTGTAAAATGAGGGTTTTAACTTATGAGGGTTTTCAGTTACTTAGACAAATGGATAGATCATGGAATGAGAAATTTACCTTGAGATCATACCTGAGTGATGGGTGAGGTTGCCTTGTTGTTGAGGAAGATTCCTGCAGAGATCAAATGGGAGATTGTTGATTTGCCTTGCTTGAATTGATGCCCTAGTTCCACACGTGCGCCCTCCTCTACCGATGAAGAAACCCAAAGAAGAAGTAGGGAGAGTCTTCCCCTACCAATGCGTCCTCCTTGAACCAATTCGGCTTCCACCTATAGATGAGAAAATCATGGAACAAAAGATATAGCAAGATAATCTCCAATAACCCAGTGCAAAGGAAGAACCAATGAATGAACTCCAAAAGCATTCACCACAACACAACAGATAGATGCAATAGTATTTTTCTATTCCAATAATCAAGAGCCAAAAGTCCCCTTTACAATGAGAAGCTCTCTCCTTTAAATAGGATGGAGAGAGGCCATAATCCTAACCACTTTTTAAATGAGTGGCTAAGATTAAAAGATCAAAAGATCTAATCAATGGTTGAGATGAGCTCAACAATACAATACATGGATCACTAATAAAATAATACATCAATGGACCATATCACCCTAGGAGAGGGGGTCCCACCAAAAGTGAATGATAAAACATAAGATCTAGCCCATGGTGGGTCCAAGGGGTAATTTCTAACACCCTTGGTCAATCCCCATGGCACAATATCCAAAAATAAATAAGCTAGACACCAAATCGTTCCCCTCTGGAAAAGTCGTGAGCCTTAGGAGGATCTAGAAAATCATATAAAATGCCAAATGTGATGGGTGTGGGTCCCACTGAAAGTTGAAACTGCTGGAGAAGGTGTGGAAGACATCCCACTCATCATCACAAATCATCCCATGCCATACCTTTGCCTTACTAGCCCAAATCGAATCCTTCAGTAGCCATTTCCACCACTTCTAGATTGCCTCGGGAAATGTGATCATGCCCAAACTGCCTCCTGGAGTGCCTGCGTTGTCAAGGTGAGGCCACCAGGCTCTCTGGGAGGGGGATAATATGGTAATATCAAGTGGTTGGACCACCCCCTCCATGCACAGTTCCCCAGGTGAACTCATCAACTCTCTGCTATGCTCTGACAGGGCCTCTGATAGGCCAAAACTGCACTAGGATAGCCAACTGAGGCTAATAATCATTGTAACTGCCCGGAACTGAAAACAGACTGTCCCATTGGACTCAGAAGGTCCAAATCCATCTAAGATATGTACTCATACACCATATAGACCTCTGCATGGTCAAAATAAATACTCATCATATCCGGCAGACCAAATAATAATAATCTGTAAAAGTGTTGAAAAGCACAAATCATCATCATAAGCCTGAAACCACTGCATAGAACCACCATGGTGACCTGTACCAGACCATATATCATATCTCTGTATCATCTGAGGTCTGCCACCTCATGTCCCGTGGTTGACTTTTGGTCAAACTGGGTTTGACCAAGTCAACATGACCAAAATATAACTCAAACTGTCATCATAATGCTGCAAGGTGTTAAAGGTTAAAGCATGCTTTACAATCCATTCAAATAGCAATTATAACAAAAACTAATCATTACTGGCAATTTAAATCCAAATATATAAGGTCATTATTTATTATTTATAACTCAGACTAGACTTTCAAAACCATACTCACTTCATAGTTGTGATCAATTTGCTAGTGAAGGGTGAAGGCTAAAATGAAGATGGTTAGGCCAAGGGATGACTTACTGATTTAAGACTGTGACAATTTGGATATGGAAAAGGGAATACACACCATAGCATATACCGGACAAGCAATAACACAGGGAATGGCGGTGTCTCACAAATGGGTAAGTCGTTCCAAGAGTGTTTATTCACCTTAGCAGATGCTCACAATCCTTAATACAAATGAGGCCAGCAATCTTTTTGATATAGAGTTTAAGTTCCATTGCTTTCTGGGCCTATAGTTTCCATAGCCTTTGATCTATGTGTGTTTATAAACACATTGCATAGATTTACATTTCATTAGGCTTCTTGCTGCAGGTGTGTTTTTAAGGCACTTGTTTACCTGAGCACTTCCAGGTGTGTTTTAGACATCTTGTTTACCTGGGTATTACATTTCACAATAGATATAACATTTGATATTTCTTTGCCAGTTTCATTTGGCTTTTCACAATAGATATAACATTTCCTTTTCATAATTTGTATTCATGGCAGCACTATCTATTTCAGGTTTAGCCAACAACATCGTTAGTGACTAGGGAAGTTCGTGCCAGTGCCAAACATTGGGACAACCGACCAGAATGATTTAGGCCTACAATCCAACTCACCAAAGGTGAGTTTTGTCACCAACTCAAAGCCGAGACACAATAAACAAGGAAGCTTATCCAATACAGAGGCTACAGTGGGGAAAGGTCCTCCATGCCACTAGTCAAGTAGTAAGTCAAGGTAAATAACAAACTGGGCAGGTAATGGATGGACGAAGACAATGAATAATGAGACCAACACTAGCAAGGCAAAGTATGGTGGGAATGATCACCTCTAATCTCCCTAAGGAGGGTAAAACTGATGAGTATAGGTCAAGAACTTCTAAGTTTGAGTAGGGACAATATGATATATATAAAAGTACAACCAAGTCGACATATTTATATGATCGCCAGATCATGATACTAAATGCTAAGACATGCTACAAGAATGAATATAAAAGCAATATAACCAGAACACCAAAATATACCTGCTGAGTCATATACTTGAATGCTCATCATCTGAACCAACATCTATCCTCTGAAACTGCTACTGTAACTCTAGGCAATACTGACTGCTCTGTATAAATGGCTAAATGGCTACATCAGTCATCTCTTTGAGTGTCCTGAAACTCAAACTGGCATGGGGAATAAAACTGTTGTGCATAATCTGATATTGATCCATAGTGGATGCTCATCTCATCATCTCAATGCAAGGGAACTGGCTGAATAGTGTACTGGAATCTGAAAAATAATGTATGGTAGCTCGGCTATTATATATGTGATATCAGGAGTGTTCATGTATTTGTAACTTCGGAAGATATTCACTTGTATATTGTATGTATTACATTTGTACTTTATTGTATCCCCAACGGAGATGTATTATTCCTCCGATTGGAAGTGTCGTCATTTGTATTTGCAAGTGTCACAGGTATTATTGTAAGTGTCGCAACTTATATTTGATGGGTTATTAGACCACCTTGGTGGGGTCGGCCCTGTTTGAGTTGTGTGGGTCAAAGGGTTATTAGACCACCCTAGTGGGGTCGGCCCAGTGACATGTGGATGGGTTATTAGGCTTCCTTAGGAAGTCGGCCCAGTTAGAGTAAAAGGCAAGTCAAGTCATTGTATAAATAGAGAGTGTGTCTCTCTCATTCTATTCATTCACTCACTCACTCACTTCGCATTAGTGAGAGAGAGGAGGAGTGCGCACAAGTGGAGGAGGAGCAACTGCTAGGAAACTATCTCTTATCTTGGGGTTTGATCTTTGTTATCTTTGTATTGGTGCTCATTCTACCTTTGAGGAAGTTGCGGGGTTTTTCACCTTCTTGGTTTTCCCTGGTGAAATGCTTTGTGTCTCTTGTCTCTTGTGTTTGATATGTTGTACATGTTCTCTCAGTTAAGATCCTAGATCATATCGAATTAAATGATGAAAAACTAACACATGCTGCTCTGGGTAGTTTGCTTCCATGTGTGTAGGAATAGGTACATATGAAGATGAAGCAGAACAGTTAGGTGTTGGATTGAAGATTGATGTAGTTTGTGATGGAGACCAGAGATTTCTGAGGTTCTCAAGCACTCTCTCCCTTAGAGCACTTGTCCCAGCTGGAGCCAGATGTTATCACATCCATGCATTTTAAATTGTTGTTCTAGATTAGAATCTAATTTTAGCATTTTTATTTTATTCCATACATGTTGCTTTGGGTAGTTTGCTTCCATGTGTGTAGGAATAGGTACATATGAAGATGAAGCAGAACAATTAGGTGTTGGATTGAAGATTGATGCAGTTTATGATGGGGACCAGAGATTTATGAGGTTCTCAAGCACTCTCTCCCTTAGAGCACTTGTCCCAACTGGAGCCAGATGTTATCACATCCATAGTAGCCGGGCTACCATGGTTGCAGAGGAGTTCATTGTATATTTTTGAGCCACGCCTTTACACATTTTTTATGAGATCAGCTGTGATGAGCAATATTATTGATGATCACTCACTCATCATAGCATCCTCAGATCAAACATGCAGTAAACCTTATGCCAAGGTTGAGCCTCATGACCTCAGATTTGGTGAGCGAGGTGACCTTTTATCCCATACAGAGCAGTGCAGTTCCCAGAGCTTCGGCGGCAGTGATTTCAGTGGTTACAGATGGTCCAGGTAGCAGGTACAAGTATATGGCCCAACAAATATATGATGTGCATTGGTTTTGATTATATTTCTCTTTTGGTCATTTTAGTAGTTGGACTTGGTATGTAGTGGTCATGATCTGGGAGTATTTATATATATGGTTGTTATTGATTATATAAATGATCTTATTACTCAGAATTAAAAGCTCTTGTTTTATACTCGTTGGTTTTACCCTCTTAGGAGTGTGGACATGATCATTCCCACCTTTATGCCTTACTAGCTTAGGCATCACCTTCACTCTCCTCATGCATCTGTTATCTTTCCCATTTTTGTTTTTTACCATGACTTACACCTTAGCCTGTGATATGGAGGACCTCCCCACTTTTGCCTCTATGTTGGATAGCATCCCCGTTAATTTGTGTCTCGGCTCTGAGTTGGCGACAAAACTTACCTTTGGTGAGTTGGATTTGATACCTTGATCACTCTCGTCGGTTGCCCCGATGTTTGGTTTTGATTGTGGAAAGTCCCCATAGTTGCCTGAGTTGTGTTGGCTAAAACCTGAAGCAAATTGTACTACCATCATTGCATATGGAAATTATTGTTATATCTTTTATGAAAGCCCATGAGAATACTTTAAAAATTGTGCTTCTCAGCACAATGAAAGAGAGTTGTGAAATTAAATAGAAACTTAAATGAAAAACACCTTGGATGAAAGCTTGAGTAGTTGTGCTTCTAAGCACATGCAAAATCCACAAAAGGGTTATGAAATGAAATGAAATGGAAACTAAAAGCACACTAGATGAAAGCTTTAGTAGTTGTGCTTCTAAGCACATGCAAAATCCCCAAAAAGTTATATAGGCCTGAAGAAAGCAATGGTTAAATGGATGCTAAATCCAAATACTGTTGGCCAAGGAAATGAAATGCAATGATTAATTCCTCACGGAGCCCACGGGTTATGATGTGAGATGGATTAAGGGACAACTAATTCTAAGTGTCCCCTAGAACCTCAAGTTACGGTTCGCTGGGCACCCGGTCCATGGCGGTTCTAGAAAAGATCCTCACAGATCTGATGCAACTTGGATGTGAGTTGTAGACTTTTTGCCAATGTTGAATAACCACTCCTCTAAACAACTTATCCCATTTGTGGGACACTGCCATTCCCTGTGTGTTTATTATCCGACATATTCTTAAGTGTGTATTCACTTTCCCCTATCCAAAGTATCACAATGTTGAGTCAGTCAAGTCACCCCCTTGTCCTAGCCTTGCATTCTTCACCCTCACCCTTTGCTAGCAAAATGATCATGTCTATAGAATGAGTATATCCTTGAGGTTCTTTTGTAAGTAAATGATTATTTAAACTTATGCTTGATATAATTATCTATTAACTGCCAGTGAAATGATGCTTAATCAAGGTTACACGAACCGTGGGTGCGATCGGAATCGGCTGAAGAATCTGATACGGGATTCGGCAATCTCCAAAATTAGGAATCGCGGATTCGGAACCCTAACCCTAATTTTTTTATAATATTTTAAATTTTTAATATATATATATATATATATATATAAAATAAATTAACAAATAATATATATTTAAAAATTAAAAATAGAAACCTATAATTTTATAAAAAATCCCAAATTTAAAATCATATACAGGTTACAAGTAACAATTAACATCAAATTTCAATGCATCATAGATTCATGAATCATTTCATTCATCAATGTTCAGCTATATTGATCATACATGTAACATGTAACATTTACATCATACATTCAAAGTTGTAACATGATCATACATCGTATTCGTAACATGAAACATCAATATCATAGATTCATAGAATCATACATGTAATTTTCAGATTTGAAACCAAATTGAATTTCATAAAATAACATATTATTTATTAACAGTAAATCAATAACATTATGATCATAGATTCATACATCAATGAGCAATAGCATCATAGATTCATACATGTAATTTTTAGATTTGAAATCAAATTCATAAGTTCATAAGTTTAACATAATGGTAATGACAAGTCACACATGTTATACTGATTATATCATATAATGTCAACATGGTAATGGTAAATGTCAAATGATAAATATCAAAGAGTCACGAAGCAAGTCTATAGTTCTTCAAAATAACAAAAAGTGAGCTTATCTAGAGAGCTCCACAAGTCTGAAATGAAAAACAGTAAAGTGTAACCTAGAAACATGAAAATCAAGAGTGACTCAGTGAGATAAACTAATCTGATAGATAGTCATCTCCATCCACATCCTCCAATGGAAGGCACCTAGTTCCCCAAACTGATGATATGAAGCAGCAGGGGAAAAGGATGCCATACGACTACCACTCTGCCCACCAGCAATAGAAGAAGAGGAACCTGGCACGGTCGAGCTAGTCCTAGGCATGGGTGCCTCATCTAAATCCCCAACATCAAAAGGATCTGTAGAATCAACCAAAGAGAGGTTGGCCATCAAACAATCAGGTGTATCCAAATCAACATCCTCAGGATTCACATCCCATAACTTCCAAGGACCCTCGCTATAATCTGACTTTGATCGAGAGATGAGGCGAAGATTTGAGTGAATGTACACAACATCTTCTGCCTTTGTTGATTGAATCCTGTTTCTCTTGACTGAATGGATGAACCCATAAGTGCTCCAGTTTCTCTCTGCTGCTGAAGAACTGCAAACCTGTAAAAGAACTCTAGATGCAAGGGTCTGTAACTCTGGAGCTTGGGCACCATAATATCCCCATCATGCAAGAGGTGTCATAGTTCCTCTATCGGCTAGTGCATTTACATTGCCAAATACACCACTCCCTGTGATGAATGAAGTAAACTGGTTCTTTAGCTCTGCAAGCTACAATTGATCGTAGTAAATCTTTGAAATAGCTGCTCTAAAACCATTGGCCACCTCATTGTCTTTGTGTGGGGCCTTCCTCTTACCCCCAAATTTAGCCAAGTAGGCCTCATCATAGTACTTTGGATTTAAGGCATAGGCTAAAGCATGTAGATTGGTATTGTATTTGTTCCATCTACTAATTATGATGTCCCTTATGGAACCAAGCAAAAGAGGGTCCTTCTCTTCAAGAAGTTCCTGAATTCTTTCCAACATATGGTCAGTTCCTTCATAGATATCACGCAACATAGGCACATCCGAATCACAAAGTCTCAGCAAATCAACAAGTGTCTCCATTATGGAAACAAAAAGCTCAGCTTGAACCCAACAAGCCTCATCAAGAATTGTACCTCTAACCTGCATTGCTTTTTCACTGTTGCTTTGTTTCCATGTCTGCCACCGTGGACTAACAACCATAGAGGACAAAGCATCCCTCATGTAACTAACCGCCTAATCATTATATAATGTGATGCAAATCGGGTTTCTGCAACCTTAAGCAGTTGGAGTCTAGCAAATTCCCTGTACATAGTGTTGTCCGCCAAAATGCACACCAGCAGCGGAAATCTTTCGAAAGCTGTCTCTTCACTTACAAGTGAGAGAGGTGTGGCCTTGGGGGCAAGCAATGAACCAGGTACTGTCACCTGAATCCCAGCTCCTCCGTTTAGGCAAACTCCTAACGAAGCCAAGGGGGGTAGTCCCTAAAAGAGAGTTTCACTAAGGCTCTTGTTTTTTATAGTGTTTTTGATGTATTGATGCGGATGAGTGTTGTTTAGGAGTTTTTTGTGAAATGAGAGACGATATAAAGCTTGAAAATAAAACACAAGATGAGATGCAATCCACGTTGCGAAACAGTATATAAAGACTTGATATAATTAAGAAGCATCCACAGATAGAAATTAAATGACAAAAGGACCAGTGCCTTATCCAATGGGTAATGGAGTCAAAAATAACAAATGTAGTGCTGGGAGATGCTGAAAAGTAGTCTTGATAGTAACTGTTCGTGAGATCGTTGTGCAAATTATCTTGGTAAATTTCAAAGTTTTAGTTGTCTTGATTATTATGGCTAAGACCAAAAGGTATCACAAGATGGTAGAACCCTACCCAAGAAAGATACTGGCAACCCTAAGTGACCTGTCGGAAGCACCCAGATTCGATAAGGATTGGTGTCCAATGTTTAAAACCGCCCCTGAGTCTGACAGTGGGAATCCGGCGTCACCTCTTGTGGGAAGAACAGTATTTTGCCTTGGTTGAGGTTTTGGGTAAAAATTTTAATTAAGTTTATCGATCGTAATTACCAAGTCTTACACCTTTCTGAGTACTAGCCCAACCGTTTCCGGTTGGCAGAGCATACGGGTGTAGGACAAACCAAGATAAATTAATTAGGGGTGTGTGAGTGGAAAATTTTATTATTAAAAGAACCTTGTTCAACTCTCCGACAGAGAGCGCTCTTGACTCGGTCTTATGACCACAGTTCAAGAGACTTGCTAAAATTAAAATGCCTAATGCAGGGATGATGCAAGACTAAAATGCCCTCCGATAGAGGGTGCTCTTGACTTGGATTTGGCCAAGTTCAAGAGACTTTGGTTTATTTTAAGGAAGCAAAAGTATTTCTGTTGTGAAAGCAGTAAAATAACTTTAAAAGATGAATCCACTTGATAAACTTGAAAGATATAAATTAATGCTTAACACGAAATACTTGCGAGATAAATAAATTTAGTGTTCTACCACACAAACTTTAATCTACTAGGTGGGATTGATCTCCGAACAAGATCAACCACTAGAAACCACCAATCCTGGAAACCTTCCAGCTAGCTGGATGTCCACAAGAAGTTGATGGGGGAGCGAGAAGCTACCACAAAACTATGTGGCCTTTGGGATACGATCCCAAAGTTAGCTATTCTCTGGTCAAGGATTGGAAGAGAAACAAGATAATAATAAACAAAGGTAACTCTAAACTACCCAAGAATCTCTTTCAGGTTCAAGACCCTACTCGGGAAAGCATGGGGGTAAGTAGAATATGGAAGATAAATAAACAAATTACTTAGCGAAATAGAAACTAATCTAAGAGCATGGAAACATAAACTAAGTTAAACCACACCACAAGACCCAACACTCTTCCCCAAATGGGGAAGAAGACCAAGAAAGTGGAGGCCTCCTCCACTTGAAACTTTTATTGAAAGATTACAGATGCCTTGGGTTTAAAACCTTGCAAGGTCTTTTGAGAATGAAGCAAAATGGAAATACAAGGCTAGCTCTTATAAGCTTATTACAAAGGATAAGTGTATCAAGTTTAAGTCATTTTCCTGGATCCTTCACTTTGTTTTGCTTTGATCCTCTTGTTTCAAGATCTTATCAAGTACTTCTCTCTCAAATGGCCTACACAAGTTCAAGAACATCTAAACAAGGCACCCATTAACCATTAGCAAAAAATAAAACAAAATTTGAAACTATTTGAGTCTATATTTAAGATTTTAACTCTAAGATGGAAAATGCATGAGATTTTGTCATAAAATATTAACTATGGCGAAACGGACCAGCGAACAACAAACTCTTAAAAAGTGCTAGAAACGAGATCTAAAGTATAAAAATTTGAAATATTTTTTGTGCAAAAATTTTATCTTTTGAAAGATGTAAAAAAATGTAAACAACTACAAGCTACATGCAACCTATCACTTCCCTATATGTTCAAGTAAACTACTTTAACATGCAAGAACTAGGTTCCTAATATGAGATCTAAAAAGAATGCCTAAGTGTTTATCTTCTCAAGTGTGTAAGACTATTAGTAGAAAGGTGCAAAAATAGATAGAGCTACTAGCTAGCTTCTAACCACTAACCACACTAACGTTTATTGCTTGTTTTGTGATGCTTTTAGGGCACTAGAGAGGATGGACGAGAAGGGGAAGGGAGTAACAAGAGGAGGACGAAAAGGCAAAGCAAGAGGGTGAAAGGGAGATCTAAGAGAGTGGATCCAAGGGAGAAGAATGAAGACAAAGGCTTGGATGAGAAACCTTTGAAGGGGAAAAATGAATGGTAGAGGAAAACTAGGATAAAACTAGGATAGAGTAGGATAAAAATGGATAGGATAGGGCTAGAATGAGAGCAAAGGGAGAGGATAGAAGAGGTAGAAGAGAACAAAACGAAAGCACAAGGAGAAAGGCGAATGGAAGGAGAGGCAAAAAAGCAAGTCAAGGGCAAAGGGCTACAAGTGGAACACTTGAGGTAATAGAACACCGCCTTGGAAATCCTCCGGTTAACCGGTGATACGCCGACAACGAGTGTTGAAGAGAGCACAAGGGAGCAAATCCCAAGTTATTCCCCAAGGTTGAAGGAACTTCAACCTTATGGATTTCTAAACTATGGCTTGAAGACAAGGCAATCTTGGATCAAGGCTAGAGGGGCTAGAAGTGGCTTAGCATGCAAATACAAAGACTCAAGGAGCAAATGAGAGGGCTTGAAGAAGGGAAGCCTAATGTAACCAATGAACAATATTTGAATATGAGAGATGGATCTTTGAAATCAAACCCCTTTATGCCACCATCTTGGTGTTGTGAGATCGACTTTGGGAGATCCTGCAATGTATGAATGTTAATGGAAAGATTTGTTCTTTGAAGAGATGGAGGAGACAACCTAGTTCCAACTTCTCTTCATAACTTTATAGATCTGCAAAATGTATCACTTACAAACAAGATTGATCAAATATAGTATGCCAAGTTGAAAGGGACAAGAAGAGTGTTAGTATTTCCGACTACAATCCACTACTTCCCAATCACAAACAACCCAACATCAATGGACAAATTGAACCCAAATGCCCACCCTATGGACTTGGAAAAGTCTTCTAAGCTTAAATAATTTGATCAAAACTTGGAACATGTAAGTAAAAAACATAACACAATATCACCTTGATTAGATTGAAGCACTTTCCATGAACAAGATCAACACACCATATGGACCTCCAAAGCCACTTTATTTCAATTAGCAAATGCTATAACACATATACAATTTTGGCAGAGTAAGTTTGCCTCAAGTTCTCCATGAGATAACAACCCAAATGGGCCTCTCTTTATACTAAAACTAAACACCTAAACCCTAATTCGAATTGGTGGTGAGCAATGAAGTCGAATTCCAATCATGAGGTGGTTTGGAGCAACAGACATGGCCAAAGTCGAGTTTGAGGTAGGTGTGAATGGCACTATGTGGCAAACTCGACTTGAGGTAGGTGGGAGGTGAGAGCATTAACCAATGGATGAATTACATCAAGGCAAAGGCGAGTTAGAAAGAGATTGACGTAAGCTAGGGTGAGCAAAGCGTGAGCCATGTGGGAGGGCGAGCTTGGATGTGGTAGGTTGAAGCTTGTTTAGTGGATGACACATGGTAGAGGTAGGCACTAACTTAACTTAAATCGAAAGCCAAGCTAATCTATACATCTACTAACCACTAAACGAGTTGCAACAAGGCAAGGCGTGGATCTAAATGAGAATGACGTGAACTTCATGCTAGATGCGAGTTTGTTGTGAAGGCAACACGTGGTAGAGGGTTGGTGAACTCGAGTTCTATAAAGGAGCCAAGCTTGGATTGATTGCTAGTTTAGAGGAGGCGCCCACCTTTGGCTTTAATGCCATCCAACAACCCAATCACTCTATGCCACATCACAAAATCGAATTTTGCATGGAAGAGGGCGAATTTGCTCAAGAAGATCCTTTGCTGGTGACTGGATGGGTGACTGGATGGGCTTGGAGTAGATTGGAATCTTCCTAAATGCTCATTGCCATGTCATTTAGCCCTTTATTTTAATCAAATTGATTAATTTTGGAGAGATTTGGATTATCTCCAAAATAATAAATTTTATTAATATAATTAATAATTTCTCTGTAAATGACTTTTCAGAGAAAATATTAATTACGGGGCGGAATTGACATCCGAAAGTTGGGTTTAGCTGCTCCATGGGTCATGTGTGATTTTTGGCTTATGAAACGAGCCATCAAACACTGAATTCAGACCCCGGATGATTGACATATTACAGACCTAAATTTCTCTATTTAAACTATAGAGAAATTTAATTAAAATTTAAAAATAATTAAAAAATTAAAAACCCCAATTTCGACGCGTCCGGTAAAAAAATTTCGAAAATTTTTCTGGGGGTCCTAGAGACCTAGGACATGACCTGTTATCACCTAAGCTGTAGTTGCCCCTATGGATAGATCCAGTCATGGATGGCAATAGGGAAAGGCAACTCAAAAGGTGCAACCACGATCACCTCGACCTCCAATATATATGGTTGTCACGCCAGTCGAGGCAACCTTCGCTTTATGTTATCTAGCCCAGACAACAAAGGGGGAGACCCGATCAACTCCCGACAGGAGAGATCAAAACCAAGACACCAAATCAGGGTATTTCTAAGTGAAGTTAGGTGTATGGTTTATCCTAGACCTAAGGATGAAGTCACAAGCCAAGTGAGGGATTCAATAGATGTAGCTTTGGTTCATAGTTGATGTGAGAGTGACTTATAATGTTTGAAGAGAGATCTAGGATGAGTGTACTAGGTCAATGTCAAAAGATCCACTGCCTTGGGAACTGTGTCCAATGCAGGATAGTTTTGAGGGATGTATTGGGGCTAACTAGTACATAAGACAAGCTTGACCATGATTCATGATTGCTTTAAGGGTATAGTTCACCATGCAAAAGTCAAACCACAAGTCAATCCAACAATCTAGGAGAGTTGGGTTGTCTTGGAGATAAACCAGTGCCTTGGGAATTGGGAAGTGGAGTCAAAGTGGGGTTGACTTATGGTTAGGACTCCTACAACATGAGATAAGTGGACAGTATAGGTCTTGATGGTTGAATGTGTCTAGATCTAGGTTTAACCCAAGTGGACCACAATCCCTTAAAACAAGGAATGCAGTCCCCAAGGCAAGATTTGACAAAGTGACAGCCTAGACCTAGGTTTTGAATTATTCCGGTTTCAGATCTCCAAAAATCTCAAGTACCCAGTTCCTAGAAGTGAGTCAACTCACTTCTCCAAGGTGGTGCGACTTTGCCCAAGGAGGCTTAAAATGGGGTTTAGGTAGGTCAAGACAAGTCGGATGGCATCCAAACTTTAGATCCTAGTAGATCGGTCAGGTAGGAGTATGGATCTGTAATTTCGTGGCAATCCACCGGTTAGATCTTTGTAGATCTGAGTTTAAGTGTTCCAAGTGGTCCAAAATGGGGATTAAATCCCTTAAAATGTGGAATGGGGCCCACAAGGTGAATTTCAAGAAAGGGACAACTTGGGTGTATGTTATTTGATGTATGGATGTCAAATCAAGTGGAATCTCAAACACCCATGGCTTAGATCTAGGTCAACCTGCTCAAACTAGGAAGTGCGCCTTGCTTGGGAGAGGCTAAGTTGGCCTGGGAAGGGGGTCAAATGGAAGCCAATCCTCACCAAACTATAGATCCGGGATGCCGTGGATGCTATAGAGGTGGGTTCTTAATATTACGCCCAACAACCCAATAGATCTAAGTAGATCTGAGAAAATGCAAAATTGGGGTTTTAATTAATTAGGGTTTTAAATGTTTTTGACAATTGGATAGACTATGGAGATAGAACTTACCTTGAGATCATACCTGAATGATGTGGTTGAGATGCCTTGATGTTGAGGAAGATTCCCGCAGAGATCAAATGAGAGATTGTTGATTTACTTGCCAATTTGATGCCCTAGTCCACAAGTGCGCCTTCCTCTACCTGTCAAACCAAGGAATAAAATTCAATCAGTAAGATCAAGTATGGAAGAAATACAAGAGAAATGCAAATAGTAACATGAAATAGAAGGTCCTAGGACAGTAATACTCCCTGTTACCAACGAAGAGCTCCAAAGAAGAAGTAGGGAGAGTCTTCCCCTACCAATACCTCCTCCTCCAAGCAAATCGGCCTCCACCTGTAGATGCAAAATCGTGGTACAAAAGATATGGCAAACAAGATCTCCAATAACTCAGTGCAAAGGAAGAACCAACGAACGAACACCAACAACATTCACCACAACATTGGAGATAGATGCAATAATAATTTTCTATTCCAATAATCCAGAGCCAAAAGTCCCTTTACAATGAGAGGCTCTCTCCTTTAAATAGGAAGGAGAGGCACCAAAACCCTAACCACTTTTTGAATGAGTGGCTAAGATTAAAAGATACAAATGTCTAATCAATGGTTGAGATGAGCTCAACAACATAATACATGGATCACACATAAAATATAACATAAGTGGACAAAGTCGCCCTAGGAGAGGGGAATCCCACCAAATCATGATGACAAAATATCATAAGAGGCTCATGGTGGGTCCAAGGGGTAATTTTATCCCTCCTTGGTCAATCCCCATGGCACAATAACCAATAAATAATCATGAATATACCAAATCGTGCCTCCAAGGTGAAGTCGTGGTCCTCAAAAGACCTCAAAAATCCACAGAAAGTGCCATAAGTGATGGATGCGGGCCCCGATGAAGCTGAAACTGCTGGAGGAGGTGTGGAAGGTCCCGATCTATCATCACTGATCATCCCATGCCATAACTTTGCCTCAGTAGCCCAAATCGATTTCCTCAATAGCCATTTCTACCAATCCTGAAATGCCTCGGGAAGCGTGAAACTGCCCAAACAGCCTCCTGGAGTGATGGCGCTGTCAAGGTGAGGGCACCAATGTGTCCGGGAGGGGGGTAATATGGTAAAAACAAGTGGCTGGACCACCCCCTCCATCATCAGCGCCCTAGGTCAACCGGATAAAAGTCATCTCTGCTCCGACAGGGCCTCCAACAGACCAAAACTGCACTAGGACAGCCTACTGAGGCTAAATCATCACTGTAAGTGCCCGGAACTGAAAACAAACTGTCCCATTGGACTCAGAAGGTCCAAATCCATCCAAGATGTGTACTCATACACCATATGAATCTCTGCATGATCAAAATAAATATCCAATGTACCGGAACAAGGCCCATAATAATGATCTGTAAATGACCAAACACTGCCGTATCCCAAGAATCATCATCATAACCCTGTAGCTGCTGCATAGAATCATCCTGTATGTGTACATAGACCATATATCATCTATCCATATCATCATAAGGTCCAACATCTCATGTCCCATGGTCCTCCATGGTCAAACTAGGTCTAACCAAGACCAAATACAACTCAGACTATCATCCATAGCTGCTGCAAGGTGTCAAGGTTAATACATGCTTTACAATTTATTCAAATAGCCAATATAACACAGAGTAATCATGACTGGCGATCTAAATCCAAATATATAGTGCTGTTAATTATTATTATTACTCAGACTAGACTTTCAGGACCATACTCACTTCATAGTTGTGATCAATTTGCTAGTGAAGGGTGAAGGCTGAAATAACTGGCTAGGCTAAGGGATGACTTGACTGACTTGACTTTGTGACACTTTGGCAAGGGAAAGGGAATACACACCATAGTATATACTGAATGAGCAATAACACAGGGAATGGCGGTGTCTCACAAATGGATGAGTTGTTTAAAGAGGGTTTATTCACCTTCACAGATGCGCACAATCCATAATACAAACAAGGCCAGCAATTGTTTAGATATAACATTTAAGTTCCATTGCTTTTTGGGCCTGAGGTTTCCATAGCCTTGATCTATGTGTGTTTACAAACACATTGCATAGATTTACATTTATTTTTAGGCTTTCTGCTGCAGGTGTGTTTTTAAGGCACTTGTTTACCTGAGCACTTCTAGGTGTGTCATGGACAACTTGTTTACCTAGGTATTTATTTTTCCAAAAGATATAACATTTTATTTTTCATGGCCATTTTCAATTGGTATTTCTTTCACATACAAGATATAGCATTTCATTTTTCCAGATTTTGTATTGATGGCAGCACTAAAAGTTTCAGGTTTAGCCAACACAACTTTAGTGACTAGGGGGAATTCTCAAGGAACTCCAACTCACCATAGGTAAGTTTTGTCACCAACTCAGAGCCGAGACACAATAAACAGGGAGGCTCATCCAATACAGAGGCTACAGTGGGGAAAGGTCCTCCATGTCACTAGTCAAGTAGCAAATCAGGGTAATAATCTAAAAGGTAGGCCACGGATGGATGAAGACAATGAAATGATGGAGCCAACACTAGCAAGCCAGAGTATGGTGTAATGATCACCTCTATTCTCCCTAAGGAGGGTATGTACCAATGAGTATGAATAGTGAACTTCTAAGTCTGAGTAGGGACAATATGATATAAATAATAGGTCAACCAGGTCCATGTATCTATATGATCGCCAGATCATGACACTAAGTGCTAAGACATGCTATAAAAATAAGTATAAAAGCAATCTAACCATAACACAATAATATACCTGCTGAGTCATATACCTGAATGCACATCAACTTGTACCATCATCTGTCCTCTGGAACTGCTGCTGTAACTCTGGGCACTACTGACTGCTCTGTACCAATGGTATAATGGCTATATCGGGCATCTCTCTGAGTGTCCTGAAACTCAGTCATGGCATGGGGAGCATAACCGCTGTCCACAATCTGATAGTGATCCAATATAGATGCTCATCTCAGCATCTCATATGCAAGGGAACTGGCTGAATAGTGTACTGGAATGAGAAAAATAATGTATGGTAGCCCGGCTACTATATATGTGACAACATTTGGCTCCGGCTGGGACAAGTGCTCTGCTGAAATGAGCGCTTGAGAACCTCAGAATCTCTGGTCCTCGAACTCTGCTACTCGAATCTACGATCCAGCACTCTACCATTTTATTTCCAGCTTTATTCTTGCAACCTATTTTCTGCATTCACAAACATCTAAAGAAAATACCTCATGCCGCATGTGTGGGAAAAATAATAAAATCAACTGAAATAAAATCTATTCTATGTCAGAAATATAAACGCATAAAATATAAATGCAAAAAGTAAATTAAACTACTAACATAATTTGCAAAATTTGAAGTTTATTGTGTAGGAAAAGAAAAAGTGACAGGTACTCAGTTAAACTAGGAGCTTACAAAGGAGCTTAGAGACTAAAAAGGTGCCAGATTCAATGGCTGAAAAGACTAACTACTGCCTAAGTAGGCTTATTTGTTTTCCTACCTACCCTAATCTACCAGGCAATGCAAGACCAGGTCATTCAAGGTTAATAGGAGGAAAGTAATGTTTCAACATCCTCCCATTTACAGGTAACTCAACTTCATCTCCCTCCAAGGTTTCAAGGACAAAAGATCCATTTCCAGCCAGACTACTTATCTTATACGGACCTTTCCATAAACTTTCCAACTTCGTGTGATTTCCTGGTTTCTCTTTATGCTTATCCCACAATAGAACTATATCTCCTATACCAAAGGTAGTACCTCTAGTATTTTGATCAAACGTGCCTTTTACTCTTTCTTGTTCTATAAGCATCTTATCGAGAACACTTCTTCTTTTTTCATCCAGTTCAACTAATTTATCAATTCTTCCTTGCATTGCTTCTGTATCTGAAGTGCACTGCTGCAATAGTTCATAAACAGGTATTTGCAGATTTATTGGTAGTCTACAATCTTGTCCATATACTAACTCAAAAGGAGATTTTCCTGTAATCCTTTTCACTGTTGTTCGATCTGCCCATAAAGCATATTTCAATTTTACATCCCAACTTTTCTTATTTTCACCCACCATTCTTTTCAAAAGCCTAATTAGATTTTTGTTACTTGATTCAGCGAGACCATTTCCATGGGGGTAATAGTTCGAAGAATGAGAGAGGGTGATTCCATGATTCATGCAGAAGGTGGACATTTCTATTTTGCTGAAGGCTGGGGCATTATCCGTTGTTAGTTTTACAGGGCATCCGTATCTTGACACAATATTTTCTTCCAAAAACCTCACAACCACTTCAGCTGTGGCCTTCTTGGTTGGAATAGCTTCTACCCAACGAGTGAAATAATCCGTGCAGGTCAACATGTACTTATATCCATTGCTCGAGTTTTCATTAAAAGGACCTACAAAATCCATACCCCATTGTTGAAAAGGAGCTTCAACCACTACAGGATTTAAAGGTAAGGCAGGCAATCTTGGTTTTCCTGAGAAAAACTGGCATTCTTGGCATATCCTAATATAAGCGTGTACATCCTTAAAGAGTGTGGGCCAATAATACCCTGCTCTCATGATTTTTGCAGCAGTTGTTCTTGGAGCATAATGACCACCACATAATCCTGAGTGCATCTCCTTTACGATGGTTTTTGACTCTTCCAAGTTGACACATTTCAAGATTATTCCATCGGGGTTCCTCCATCCTAATCCGTCCTGGGTTAAAACATACTTTTCAGCTTTTAGCCTTAATGCCCTTCTTTGATGATCCACGAGGTGGTCAGGGCATGACAAGTTTCTTAAGAAATATACGATATCTTTGTACCATTCATGCTCTTCATCAATGTTTAAGATACTTATCGTATTTACCATATTACCTCCCTTTTCAGTTAGAAGTTGAGCTAACCCTTGACCTTTCACAATCTTAATTGGCTTAATCTCTAGATCATATTCTTGTATACGCGAAATCCAATTTCCTCTTACACCTATGCCATCTGCTTGTGAAAGAACATCCTTTACTGCTTGATAAGGCACATATGCTTTAATTTTGGAATACCCCACATAGGTTCTGAAATGTTTCAAGGCTTTAACTAAGGCATAAGCTTGCTTCTCAGTTGTGGTATATTTTAGTTCGGCATCTCTCAAGTTTTTACTCATAAAGGCTATAGGTTGTTCATGGTTTTCGTTGTTCTTTTGTAATAACACACCAGCAATAGTATCTTCCGAAGCATATGAGTAAATCATGAACTCTTTATTGTAGTCAGGGCAAGCCAGTACCGGGGAGGTTGAAATGGCCTTCTTAAGCTTGGTGAAAGATGATTCACATTCTTTATCCCAAACAAACTTCACATTCTTTTTAAGAAGGGCATTCAATGGTTTGGCCAATTCTGCTAGGTTAGGAATGAATCTTCGAACAAAGTTTATTTTGCCGAAGAAAGATTGCAAGGTGGCCACATTATGGGGTGCTGCAATAGCATTGATGGCCTGGACACGTTCTGGGTCGATTCTGATGCCTTCTTTTGACACAATGTGTCCTAAAAGCTTACCTTCATCTACCCCGAAAATTGATTTTTTGGGATTTAATGATATACCAAACTTTCTGCAACGTTCAAAAAACTCTTCTCAAATGTTCTATATGATCTCCTCGTTTCTTTGAAAACACCGTTAGGTCATCCTGATAAATGGCAATTATTTTCTCAATCAAATCACTAAATGCTTGATCCATGGCCCTTTGAAAAGTGGAACCGGCGTTTAATAATTCGAATGGCATTCTTATGTATTGAAAAGTTCCCCATGGAGTGGTAAAGGTTGTTTTATTTCTGTCTTCCTTTCTAATGCGTACCTGATTATACCCCGAAAAACCATCCAACATTGACAACATCCCAGCCCCAGTGACACTTTGCAACAAATTTTCCATATTTGGCAAAGGGTAATTGTCCATAAGGGATGCTTGGTTTAGGTTTCTGAAATCAATACATAGTCTGATCTCACCACTTTTCTTTCTCACAATCACCGGGTTAGACACCCAAGTAGTGTGTCGGACAGGTTGGATAATTCCGGCTGCTAGCATTTTCTCAAGCTCTTTCTTAATTAAGGGAGCAAGTTTTGGATTGACATTTCTTAACTTTTGCCTATAAGGTTTAGCTCCTTCATGCAATGGGATAGTATGCTCAATAATTTCAGGGTCAAAAGTTCTGAGTTCGTCATAAGCCCAAGCGAAAATATCTCGATACTTCCTAATCAGATTTACAATCGCCTTTCTTTCTTCTGGGGAAGCATTCTTTCCTATCCTAATCATTCTGGGAGAAACTGAAGTTCCAATATTTATCTCTATAACCTCGTCTACCGGTTCAGCTCTCTTACCTTTGTATTCATCATGCCTGTTGAAATTTTTCTCCAGAGGTATTGCTAATTTCCTAACATCAAGATCTTGAATGGAAGAACCGTTTGATTTGTCTTCTAAATTCACATTGCAATTTTGAAAACTTTCATGGTTTTGTAAGAATGCAATGATTTGTGCATCAGAATCAAAGACTTGCCAATGATCTTGATTATCAGGAACGGAAGGTCTAAATATTACTTCAACCTTACACTCTTTATTTTTAAGATGATCAGGAGTTTCAAAGGTGCAAGCTATTACTGATAATGCATCAGCCAGGGTGTTTTCTTCTCTTGGGACTGCTCGTATTGCAAAAGCATCAAACATTTCTATAGTGTCCCAAACAGCATTTCGATAATCCCTAAGCCTATTGTTTTTGGCTGCAAACTAGTTCTTCACTTGGGATACAATCAGATCAGAATCTCCAGTTACATTTAGACATTTGATCTTTTGTTCACGACAAATTTCTAGACCTAAAAGCAATGCCTCATACTCATCTACATTGTTTGTGCAATCAAATTCCAGACGGTATGCAAACAATTTTTCTTCACCAGAAGGAGATGTGAGGACAATCCCAGCTCCAGCACCGTGCCTAGACTTTGCTCCATCAAAATGCATTTTCCAAACTTGACTAGGAGGGAAAGGGTGCTGTCGGGGTTCTTCCCAATAATTGGCCATCACCATATAATTTCCAACTTCCTCAGTGGGACGCATAGCATCTTCAAACAAGTAGTCGGGTGTTTCTACGTGTTCTGTCATAGGTTTTTCATTTATCAATCTATAAGTGGCCTTTTCTCCTATAGGGATGGTTGCATAAGATAAATCCATTTGGATACTTCCTCCTAATTTGGCAGCCCATTCCCTTGATAGCAACATTCCCCATGCGTCAGGAATGTCTAAAACAAGGACATTCATACTTATTTCAATTGCAGGGTAAGCAGCTAGTTTCATTTTGAGGTTTTCAATCATACCTTTTGACTTAACAGGCCTGGAATCCATCCCGCACACATTTCTATATTCTCTGGATGGTTTTAACTCCAATTGTTCCATGACCTTAAGAGGCATAATGTTTACTTCTGCTCCTGAGTCTAACATACAGTTGTGCAATATCAATTGATTTATCTCCAAAGCAATATAAAAGGGGGGGTGACCCTTACCTTTATCAATCACACTTTGGATCATGATGGGGGGATCATCCTCAACTGTCACTTTCACAGGATCCTTGATTTTAGGCTCGATTCCCAGGAATTTAGTTGCTTGATCGAAGTATGAAGGGATTTTTAGAAGTTCTTCCAAGGGCACAGGGATATTTGGTTTGGATACGAAATTGCTCAAATCAATCTTTAAGTTGCAAGCCTTTTCTTTGTCCTTGGTATTCATTTTTAAACCCAATAAATGCATTACCTGTGTTCTAACGGAAGGAATAACTACCAAATCTTTTAAAGACACCATGACAGAAGATCCTGAGAGTTTTCCCAATATGTTTGAATTTAACTTTTCTTGTGTTATAGGAGATATCTCTTTGCTAGGAGTATTCTCTTGTCTTCTTTGTATTGGATCCCTAGCATGGGGTTTAGCAGGATTTGAACTTATTACCTTCTTGGTGACTTGAGGGGATAACCTTTTGGGTTGATCATTTTTCTTTAAAATTCCCTTAGGAGAAATGTTTGGAGTTTGAGTGGGAACCCTACGAGTAGTATTTCTTTGGTCCAGTGAATTTTCTTTCAGACTGGTTTTGTTCTTATCTGTGTCTTTCGTGTTGTTCTTCGCCTGAGACCTAGTTACTACTCTGCCATCAGAAGTGGGCTTAGTTTGATGACATTCATTGGTATACACACCCTCAGAGGTTCTGGAAAAAGGTTTATATCTTTCAATATTTTCTCTTTGTTTTCTGAGAACTACCCCATTTAGGTTTCGGATTAAACCACTCATTTCGGTCATCATTTTCAAAATCATATCGTTCTCTGAATTAGTGACACAAGGCATAGTTCTGAGTGTTTTAAGGATGTAAATGAGCTCGCTCCTCAGCGGAGTCACGATTGGGAGTCGCCAGGTAGATTTAACTCTTCTACCAAGATATGTGTCGTTGTATATGCAGGAAGGACTAGGGTAAGCCTATTGCGTCCCCGGCAACGGCGCCAAAATGTTAGGCAAAGAGAAAGGGGAGGAGAGCTTTAAAAATAATATGTCGGACCAAGGTAAGCCTATTGCATCCCCGGCAACGGCGCCAAAATGTTATCACCCAAGCTGTAGTTGCCCCTATGGATAGATCCAGTCATGGATGGCAATAGGGAAAGGCAACTCAAAAGGTGCAACCACGATCACCTCGACCTCCAATATATATGGTTGTCACGCCAGTCGAGGCAACCTTCGCTTTATGTTATCTAGCCCAGACAACAAAGGGGGAGACCCGATCAACTCCCGACAGGAGAGATCAAAACCAAGACACCAAATCAGGGTATTTCTAAGTGAAGTTAGGTGTATGGTTTATCCTAGACCTAAGGATGAAGTCACAAGCCAAGTGAGGGATTCAATAGATGTAGCTTTGGTTCATAGTTGATGTGAGAGTGACTTATAATGTTTGAAGAGAGATCTAGGATGAGTGTACTAGGTCAATGTCAAAAGATCCACTGCCTTGGGAACTGTGTCCAATGCAGGATAGTTTTGAGGGATGTATTGGGGCTAACTAGTACATAAGACAAGCTTGACCATGATTCATGATTGCTTTAAGGGTATAGTTCACCATGCAAAAGTCAAACCACAAGTCAATCCAACAATCTAGGAGAGTTGGGTTGTCTTGGAGATAAACCAGTGCCTTGGGAATTGGGAAGTGGAGTCAAAGTGGGGTTGACTTATGGTTAGGACTCCTACAACATGAGATAAGTGGACAGTATAGGTCTTGATGGTTGAATGTGTCTAGATCTAGGTTTAACCCAAGTGGACCACAATCCCTTAAAACAAGGAATGCAGTCCCCAAGGCAAGATTTGACAAAGTGACAGCCTAGACCTAGGTTTTGAATTATTCCGGTTTCAGATCTCCAAAAATCTCAAGTACCCAGTTCCTAGAAGTGAGTCAACTCACTTCTCCAAGGTGGTGCGACTTTGCCCAAGGAGGCTTAAAATGGGGTTTAGGTAGGTCAAGACAAGTCGGATGGCATCCAAACTTTAGATCCTAGTAGATCGGTCAGGTAGGAGTATGGATCTGTAATTTCGTGGCAATCCACCGGTTAGATCTTTGTAGATCTGAGTTTAAGTGTTCCAAGTGGTCCAAAATGGGGATTAAATCCCTTAAAATGTGGAATGGGGCCCACAAGGTGAATTTCAAGAAAGGGACAACTTGGGTGTATGTTATTTGATGTATGGATGTCAAATCAAGTGGAATCTCAAACACCCATGGCTTAGATCTAGGTCAACCTGCTCAAACTAGGAAGTGCGCCTTGCTTGGGAGAGGCTAAGTTGGCCTGGGAAGGGGGTCAAATGGAAGCCAATCCTCACCAAACTATAGATCCGGGATGCCGTGGATGCTATAGAGGTGGGTTCTTAATATTACGCCCAACAACCCAATAGATCTAAGTAGATCTGAGAAAATGCAAAATTGGGGTTTTAATTAATTAGGGTTTTAAATGTTTTTGACAATTGGATAGACTATGGAGATAGAACTTACCTTGAGATCATACCTGAATGATGTGGTTGAGATGCCTTGATGTTGAGGAAGATTCCCGCAGAGATCAAATGAGAGATTGTTGATTTACTTGCCAATTTGATGCCCTAGTCCACAAGTGCGCCTTCCTCTACCTGTCAAACCAAGGAATAAAATTCAATCAGTAAGATCAAGTATGGAAGAAATACAAGAGAAATGCAAATAGTAACATGAAATAGAAGGTCCTAGGACAGTAATACTCCCTGTTACCAACGAAGAGCTCCAAAGAAGAAGTAGGGAGAGTCTTCCCCTACCAATACCTCCTCCTCCAAGCAAATCGGCCTCCACCTGTAGATGCAAAATCGTGGTACAAAAGATATGGCAAACAAGATCTCCAATAACTCAGTGCAAAGGAAGAACCAACGAACGAACACCAACAACATTCACCACAACATTGGAGATAGATGCAATAATAATTTTCTATTCCAATAATCCAGAGCCAAAAGTCCCTTTACAATGAGAGGCTCTCTCCTTTAAATAGGAAGGAGAGGCACCAAAACCCTAACCACTTTTTGAATGAGTGGCTAAGATTAAAAGATACAAATGTCTAATCAATGGTTGAGATGAGCTCAACAACATAATACATGGATCACACATAAAATATAACATAAGTGGACAAAGTCGCCCTAGGAGAGGGGAATCCCACCAAATCATGATGACAAAATATCATAAGAGGCTCATGGTGGGTCCAAGGGGTAATTTTATCCCTCCTTGGTCAATCCCCATGGCACAATAACCAATAAATAATCATGAATATACCAAATCGTGCCTCCAAGGTGAAGTCGTGGTCCTCAAAAGACCTCAAAAATCCACAGAAAGTGCCATAAGTGATGGATGCGGGCCCCGATGAAGCTGAAACTGCTGGAGGAGGTGTGGAAGGTCCCGATCTATCATCACTGATCATCCCATGCCATAACTTTGCCTCAGTAGCCCAAATCGATTTCCTCAATAGCCATTTCTACCAATCCTGAAATGCCTCGGGAAGCGTGAAACTGCCCAAACAGCCTCCTGGAGTGATGGCGCTGTCAAGGTGAGGGCACCAATGTGTCCGGGAGGGGGGTAATATGGTAAAAACAAGTGGCTGGACCACCCCCTCCATCATCAGCGCCCTAGGTCAACCGGATAAAAGTCATCTCTGCTCCGACAGGGCCTCCAACAGACCAAAACTGCACTAGGACAGCCTACTGAGGCTAAATCATCACTGTAAGTGCCCGGAACTGAAAACAAACTGTCCCATTGGACTCAGAAGGTCCAAATCCATCCAAGATGTGTACTCATACACCATATGAATCTCTGCATGATCAAAATAAATATCCAATGTACCGGAACAAGGCCCATAATAATGATCTGTAAATGACCAAACACTGCCGTATCCCAAGAATCATCATCATAACCCTGTAGCTGCTGCATAGAATCATCCTGTATGTGTACATAGACCATATATCATCTATCCATATCATCATAAGGTCCAACATCTCATGTCCCATGGTCCTCCATGGTCAAACTAGGTCTAACCAAGACCAAATACAACTCAGACTATCATCCATAGCTGCTGCAAGGTGTCAAGGTTAATACATGCTTTACAATTTATTCAAATAGCCAATATAACACAGAGTAATCATGACTGGCGATCTAAATCCAAATATATAGTGCTGTTAATTATTATTATTACTCAGACTAGACTTTCAGGACCATACTCACTTCATAGTTGTGATCAATTTGCTAGTGAAGGGTGAAGGCTGAAATAACTGGCTAGGCTAAGGGATGACTTGACTGACTTGACTTTGTGACACTTTGGCAAGGGAAAGGGAATACACACCATAGTATATACTGAATGAGCAATAACACAGGGAATGGCGGTGTCTCACAAATGGATGAGTTGTTTAAAGAGGGTTTATTCACCTTCACAGATGCGCACAATCCATAATACAAACAAGGCCAGCAATTGTTTAGATATAACATTTAAGTTCCATTGCTTTTTGGGCCTGAGGTTTCCATAGCCTTGATCTATGTGTGTTTACAAACACATTGCATAGATTTACATTTATTTTTAGGCTTTCTGCTGCAGGTGTGTTTTTAAGGCACTTGTTTACCTGAGCACTTCTAGGTGTGTCATGGACAACTTGTTTACCTAGGTATTTATTTTTCCAAAAGATATAACATTTTATTTTTCATGGCCATTTTCAATTGGTATTTCTTTCACATACAAGATATAGCATTTCATTTTTCCAGATTTTGTATTGATGGCAGCACTAAAAGTTTCAGGTTTAGCCAACACAACTTTAGTGACTAGGGGGAATTCTCAAGGAACTCCAACTCACCATAGGTAAGTTTTGTCACCAACTCAGAGCCGAGACACAATAAACAGGGAGGCTCATCCAATACAGAGGCTACAGTGGGGAAAGGTCCTCCATGTCACTAGTCAAGTAGCAAATCAGGGTAATAATCTAAAAGGTAGGCCACGGATGGATGAAGACAATGAAATGATGGAGCCAACACTAGCAAGCCAGAGTATGGTGTAATGATCACCTCTATTCTCCCTAAGGAGGGTATGTACCAATGAGTATGAATAGTGAACTTCTAAGTCTGAGTAGGGACAATATGATATAAATAATAGGTCAACCAGGTCCATGTATCTATATGATCGCCAGATCATGACACTAAGTGCTAAGACATGCTATAAAAATAAGTATAAAAGCAATCTAACCATAACACAATAATATACCTGCTGAGTCATATACCTGAATGCACATCAACTTGTACCATCATCTGTCCTCTGGAACTGCTGCTGTAACTCTGGGCACTACTGACTGCTCTGTACCAATGGTATAATGGCTATATCGGGCATCTCTATGAGTGTCCTGAAACTCAGTCATGGCATGGGGAGTATAACCGTTGTCCACAATCTGATAGTGATCCAATATAGATGCTCATCTCAGCATCTCATATGCAAGGGAACTGGCTGAATAGTGTACTGGAATGAGAAAAATAATGTATGGTAGCCCGGCTACTATATATGTGACAACATGACCAAAACCTATTCTAATAGTGTCTAGTAGGTTTATACATTATAGTTGGACCCTAATAACCCCCCATGGCCAAATTTCCAAAATCGGGCATTCCAGCTTTGGAGGAAGCGGGAGAAAAACCAAGAGATTATATTTCGCCTGAAGCAAAGTATAATCTGACGGTGAAAAAACTCCCTGGAATACCTTAGTTGTTTAATCCAGTCATGGGAGACCGAGCCACTCAGACCCTACTAGCACACTTTGATACAAACCCCCATGGGGCCATGGTCATGTCGACTCAAAAACAAAACTGGCTAGCCAAAACTGGCTAGACCCAAATATAATGAAACCCAGATACTCTGGAAGTGAACACTGATGTGTTCCAACACTAGCGGCTCAATAAGGTTTCAACTATTGTACAAATCAGTTGACAACATCTGGCTCCAACTGCGGGACGGACACTTGCTTGATCTAGGAGTCAAAGAAGGTGTTCGAGAATCCCAGAATATCATTTTCCTGCACAGAAAGAGAAGTGCCTTAGTTTCCCATGTACATGATAAATAATGCCAAAATGAAATATCAACTATGAAACTATTTTTTGCTTTTTCTTTTCAAATTCAAAGTACAGAAATAGAAATCTTTTCTTTTTCAGCATAAATATGAACTATAGTACAAAAATACACCATGATACAGAAATAATGATACATAAAGTACAAAGATAAGAGTTTAGGGAGATCCTGAGATGGCCTCTTGGTCATCTTGTATGTTGTTCCGATAAAAGGGCTTCAAATGTTGCCCATTTATAGGAAGAGGCAATATTTCTCCTTCCATAGTGTTGAGGCCGAAAGAATTATCTCCAACTGTGCAGCGTATAATAAAGGGGCCTTTCCGAAGGCTGTCGAACTTCCCATGCTTCCCAGGTTTTTCCCTTCTTTTGTCCCATAATAGAACAGTGTCTCCTTCTTGAAAGGCTCTTGGCTTGGCTGACTTATCAAATGCGGCTTTCATACTCTCCTTTTGTCTTAACATTTTGTCTAAGGAATTTCTTCTGTTTTCATCGAGCTCGATGATTTGGTTAGCCCTATCTTCCAACTCTTACTTCTCAGAGTCATAATCAGTTAGCATTCTGAAGATGGGGATCTGCATGCTAAGAGGTAGTGTTGCTGTGATGCCGTAAACAAGTTCAAAGGGGGACTTTCCAGTGGAGTTTTTTTTTGTAATTCTGTCCGCCCAAAGGGCATATTTGATCTTGCTATCCCATGATCTTTTGTTGTCACCAACAGTTTTCTTAAGGATAGTCATCAGGTTCTTGTTTGAGGATTCAGCAAGGCCATTACCCTGTGGATAATAGTCAGAAGAATGAGATAGAACAATGCCATATTTGAAACAGAAATCAGTCATTTCTGTGGAACTGAAAGCTTTGGCATTGTCAGTAGTTATCTTTAGAGGGGTGCCAAATCGAGTGATGATTTTATCTTCAATAAAATCCATAACAACCTTCTCAGTAGCTGTCTTGGTGGGAATGGCCTCTACCCATTTAGTGAAATAATCAGTTGCTGTCAGAATCCAGCAAAAACCATTGCTAGAGTTATCTTGAAATTTACCAATGAAGTCCAAACCCCATTGTTGGAAGGGGGCAATGACAACAACCGGGTTGAGGGGTAAGGCGGCCAATTTAGGATTTCCTGTGAATAGTTGGCATTCCTGGCAAAACTTGACATGTTTGTACACATCTGAAAATATGGTTGGCCAATAATATCCAGCCCTAAGGAGTTTGTGAGCAGTTGTATTCGTTGCATAGTGTCCTCCACAAAATCCTGAGTGAAGGTCAATCAAGATCTTTTTGGAATCTTGTTCATGGACACATCTAAGGATAACCCCATCAGGGCTTCTCCAACCCAAGCCTTCTTGAGTAAGACAATACCTAGCAGCTTTTAGTCTTAATGCCCTTCGTTTGTGTCCTTTAAGGTGATCAGGGCAAGTCATATGTAAGAGGAAATATATAACATCAGAATACCAATGGATATCTAACTCCCGTAAGGCAGGTGTCATACGTGGGCAATCAGGTTGATCAGTGCAGTTTATGTCAATGGCTTCCTCATTCTTTTGGGTCAACATTTTGGCTAGGCCCTGTCCTTTGATAAGTTTGGTAGGTTTTATTTCCAAGTCATATTCCTGGATCTTGGAGACCCATGTGCCTCTTGTTCCTAAGCAATCCTGTTGGGATAGGATGTCTTTTACTGCAGCATGGGGGACATAACCTATAACTTTGTTGTAGCCAATGTATGTTCTGAAATGTTTCAAAGATTTGACTAAAGCATAAGCCTGTTTTTCCATTATTGTGTACTTTAATTCTGAATTTTGTAAAGCCCTGCTCATGAATGCAATTGGCTGCTCGAACCCTTCGAAGTTCTTTTGGAGCAAAACCCCAGCTATAGTATCCTCAGAAGCAAAAGAGAAAATTATGAAATCTTTGGTATAATCCGGACTAACCAACACAGGTGACCTAGTAATGGCATCTTTAATAATGTTGAAGGCTTCTTTTCCATCATCAGTCCACACAAACTTAGCATCTTTTTTAAGCAACCGCTGCATGGGTTTCATCAACTCTGCAAGGTTTGGAATAAACCTTCTGATAAAATTTATGTGTCCATTAAAAGATTGAAGACCCTTCACATTTTTAGGGAGAGGTATTTTCTTGATGGCTTCAACTCTTTCAGGGTCAATCTTGACCCCGTCCTTGTTTATGATATGCCCTAAGAGTTTTCCCTCTTCAATGCCTAATACAGACTTTGCCGGATTTAGGGAGATGCCATATTCTCTGCACCGTTCAAAAACTTTTCTCAAGTGATCAACATGGCTGGATCTTTCCTTTGAAAAGACGGTTAAATCATCCTGGTATATTTCGATGATTTTTCCTATTAATTCCTTGAAAGCATAATCCATGGCCCTTTGGAAAGTGGCTCCCGCATTTGTAAGGCCAAAGGGCATTCTCAGATACTCAAAGGTTCCCCAAGGTGTTGTAAAGGCAGTTTTATGTTTATCCTCTGGGTTGATGACAACCTGGTTGTATCCTGAAAATCCATCAAGCATGGACATCATATTAGATCCAGTGACCCGTTGGAGGAGGGTCTCCATGTTGGGAAGTGGATAATTGTCTTTCTGGCACGCCATGTTTAGGTTTCTGAAGTCTATGCATATTCTGATACTTCCATTCTTCTTTCTTACAACAACTAGGTTGGAACACCATGAAGTGTGTCGGGTAGGAGCTATAATGCCTGCTGCTAACATCTTTTCTAGCTCTCTTTTGATAATAGGGGCCAACTTAGGATTTATTTGCCTTAGTTTCTGACGAAAAGGCTTAGCATTTTGCATTTCCGGTTTAAGGGGAATGGTATGTTGGAATACATCTTCCCTATAGGCCTTCAACTCGTCATAAGTAAAAGCAAATATATCTCTAAACTCTCTGACAAGATTTATTAGTGCATTTCTTTCTTTTTCTGACGTTCCTTTTCCAATTTTTATGATTTTTGGATCTGTTTCTGTTCCGATGTTAACCTCAATGTAATCCCCTGGCTTCATTTGGTCAATGCTGTTCTTCTTCCCATCATGCCTATCAAAGATGTTCTCTAACTTAGTGAAACCACGTGAAATTGGGTTCATGGGCTGGCTTTCATCTTTATACTGCGTGCCTTCTTCTTGTTCATTAACATTGAAATTGGCAAACTCATCTAAGTTATTTATGAATCTTAGAATTTGTTCATCATCTTTGAAAACCTGCCAATGGTTCATGTTGTCTGGGACAGATGGCCTATAATTTACTTCGAGGGTATAGTCTCCTTTCAACATTTCTTCTGACGGCTGGAGGGTAGATGCTGCAACGGCTAACCTATCCGCCATACTGTTTTCCTCCCTATGGACTGCTTGTATGTTTAGAGCATCAAAGTATTCCATGGTGTCCCATACCGCATTTCTATATCTCTTAAGCCTTTTGCAATGGCACGCAAAGTTCCCCTTGATCTGTTGTACCACTAAATCAGAATCTCCCTTAATACTAAGCATTTTGATCTTCATGTCTTTAGCAATTTCTATGCCTAGTAAGAGTGCTTCATACTCCGCAACATTGTTGGTAGCTTCAAACTCGATTCTAAAAGCAAAGTAGAAGATTTTATCCTCAAGTGATATTAGGACTATACCAGCACCTTTGCCAGATTTAGAAAAGGCACCATCAAATTTCATTTTCCACAATCCATCAACCCTTTTGTCTTTCATTTCCCTATGAACAGGATCTAAGAAGGTGGAATTGATTTGGATATCTCCCATCTCACCGACATGGCAAACAAACTCATTTGAAGGTCTATCAGGATTTTCCACATGGTATCTCCTTTCCTTTTCAGTGTGTAACTTTACAAGAGAGTCTTCGGAAGCAGGAACTGTTGCATAAGACCAATCCAACTGTATAGAACCACCTAAGGTTGCACCCCACTTTCTAGAGAGTAGCATGCCCCACCTATCCGGTACATCTATGACAAGGATATCCATGGTAAGATGGATGTCCGGGTACTTGGCTAACCTTACAGGAACATTCTCTATCATCCCTTCAACCTTGACAGGTCTAGAATCCATGGCACATACATTCTGGTAGGGCCTGGTGGTTCTTAAGTTGAGTTGTTGCATAACCCTTTTGGTTATTAAGCTTGCACCGGATCCTGAATCCAGCATACAATTGTGTAGAAGAAGGTCACCTATCATCAATGATATGTAGAAAGGAGGGTGAGCTTCTTTTCTTGTATCCCTAGTATGCAGGATTATAGGAGGGTCCTCATAAGTTGATTCATAGCTGGTTGAAGGTTCTTCCACATTGTCCGAAAAAGTGACCTTCTTAGGAGTCTGAGGAGTGAGAGAAGTGGGTGGACTAGGCTTGGTAATACATGCAGGAATAGGTGCTTCTAAAGGCTTGGTGATACATGCAGGAATAGGTGCCTCTAATGTTTTCAACAACTTTTCCTTTTGACCAGGAATCTTATAGAGTTCATTTATAGGTATAGGTACCTTAGTAGTATTGAACCAATTATTCCAATCAAAATTTAACTTGCTAGAATCTGTTGAATCATCCGAAATAATTACCTTGGGAGGTTGTATAGCAGGTGCAGGATTTGATCTTCTTTGGTATCCGACCCCTTTAAATCTTTCCATATTTTGTAGCTGTTCATTTGATGGTCTTCCTCCAAAGTTTTTTGTCATATTGTCTGGTTCATTCTCAACATGTTTCCAGTTTTCTTTGGGAATATTGCGGATGTCACCTACAGCATTTATATATTCAGGCTCGCTTGATGTTGGATTACTGGCACCCTCCCCTTCAGGATAGCCATGCTCTTGTACATAGTTCGCAAAATAGCAAGCGAATTCCTCATGGAAATCCTTGCAAGCTCTGCAAAATGGGATGTATACCTCATTTGCGTTGGTATCCTCTATCTGAGTTGGAGGTCTCTTTTCATTTTCGGGAGCTTTCTTTTGCCAGTTATTTTTGGGAGGGTAATTTCTCTGAATTGGTTGAGTTTGTTGAACTTGCTGAACTCGTTGGACTTGTGCCCTTTCCATGTTTATTATTTTGTTTTGAACTTCCTTCATTTGGGCTACATGTTTCTGCTCAGCTCTTTCCATCCTTTCACACATGTCCATCATCTTTTTCTCATATGATTCTTTCAAAGCATCCAAAGGATCTTTACCTTTAGGCTCAGTTGTTTTCAAAGGAGTTTGGGCTCTTGAATAACCTGGTAGGTTTGACTTCCCAGATGACTGCATGTTTCTATCGATTTTAGTTGCCATTGTTTGTGCTTCCAACAAAGTAGCGGGTTCTTTATCTCTAAGTTGATATTGCATCTCTCCACTTAAAGCTTCAATGTAGTAGACTAATATAGTATGTGGAGTTGGCTTGTAGTCTGTAGGGATTGCATTGTATAAATCCATGAACTTTTTGTTGAAATCTTCCATGGTTTCCATTTCACTTCTTCTGATGTTTGTTAGAGCAGCAAGTTGATGACGTGGCTCTTTTTTCTCACCATACTTGTTGGTGAAAGCAGTTGAAAACTCAGCTAAGGTGGCAAAGGAGTTGGCTGGCAAGCCGATGAACCAGTCACCAACATCTCCTTCTAAGGATAAGGCAAACAACTTCATGTACACATCTTCATGCCTATGAGCAGGTTCTCTGACATATCCACTTTTTATTCTTGAGAAAGCAGTGAGGTGTTGTGCGGCAGTAACAGTATCAGTGCCAGTGAAGGTTGGAAGTTTGTCGATGGCTTTATCTGGAAGATCATGTGGTTGACCTGCAATCTGAGTAATGTTGAGGGGGGCGAAAAAATCACCCATTGTATCGGAAAAACAATTATTACTGTTTTCAAAATTTTCAAAATTTTCTAAGTTATCTTCTTGAAAGAGACTATGGATGTCAGAAATAGACTGAGACCTAAGTTCTTCAAGGTTTTTACGAGAAGCAAGCTTGTTTAGTCTCCTCCTATAAACCTTTTCAGGTTCTGGGATAAAACTAAGCAAGCCTTCAGAGTTTCTTCTGGTTGAATACCTTGAGGTGTTAATTGACAGTGGAGTCGCCAGGTGGTTTCAAGTCTAATTTCTGAGAGTGATTGAACTAAAAAACTACCAAAAAGAAAAAAGGGCAGTGGAGTCGCCAAACAGATTTGAGAATCTATCAAAAAGGTAAACAAACTAGAAAAAACTAAGGTCGTCCAGGAACAAAAAGATTTGTCCCCGGCAACGGCGCCAAAGATGTTGTCCGCCAAAATGCACACCAGCAGCGGAAATCTTTCGAAAGCTGTCTCTTCACTTACAAGTGAGAGAGGTGTGGCCTTGGGGGCAAGCAATGAGCCAGGTACTGTCACCTGAATCCCAGCTCCTCCGTTTAGGCAAACTACTAACGAAGCCAAGGGGGGTAGTCCCTAAAAGAGAGTTTCACTAAGGCTCTTGTTTTTTATAGTGTTTTTGATGTAGTGATGCGGATGAGTGTTGTTTAGGAGTTTTTTGTGAAATGAGAGACGATATAAAGCTTGAAAAT
This sequence comes from Larix kaempferi, assembly GCA_027924585.1. Taxonomy (NCBI): domain Eukaryota; kingdom Viridiplantae; phylum Streptophyta; class Pinopsida; order Pinales; family Pinaceae; genus Larix; species Larix kaempferi. The sequence goes on along the minus strand of BSBM01000426.1, from coordinate 12,195,633 downwards.
AAAACACAAGATGAGATGCAATCCACGTTGCGAAACAGTATATAAAGACTTGATATAATTAAGAAGCATCCACAGATAGAAATTAAATGACAAAAGGACCAGTGCCTTATCCAATGGGTAATGGAGTCTGTTGTCCGCCAATATGCACACCAGCAGCAAAAACCTTTTAAAAGCTGTCTCCCTCACTGGAAAGTGGGGAGAGGTGTGGCCTTGGGGGCAAGCAATGAGCCAGGTACTGTCACCTGAATCCCAGCTCCTCCGTTTAGGCAAAACTCCTAACGAAGCCAACGGGGGTAGTCCCTATTAAAGAGTTGTCTAAGGCTCTTTATGTGTTTTTAAATGTGTTTTGGATGTAGTGATGCGGATGGGTGTTGTTTAGGAGTTTTTTGAATGAGAGACAATATAAAACTTTAAAATGACACAAGATAGCGCAATCCACGTTGCAACAGAAACTAAAGGATGCACTTGAACAAAATAAATGAATCACTTTTCACACAGATTAAGCTGAATACTCCAATATAGATATTTAAGCATACAAAGATATATGATGAAGGACCAGTGCCTTATGGAGTCAAAATATAAAAGTGAAAGTGAAAACTTGATACAAGTGCTTGAAATGGAAAGTTTGTGAGAACGTTGTGCAGCTTATCTAGGTAAATTGAAAATTTTAGTTGTCTTGATTATTAGGGCTAAGACCAAAGGTATCAAGAGATGGTAGAACCCTACCCAAGAAAGATACTGGAAACCCTGAATGACATGTCGGAAGCACCCAGATTCGATAAGGATTGGTGTCCAATGTTTGAACCGCCCCTGAGTCTGACAGTGGGAATCCGGCACCACCCCTCGCGGGAAGAACAGTATTTTGCCTTGGTTGAGGTTGTGGGTAAAAATTTTAGTTAAATTTATCGATCGTTATTATCAAGTCTTCCACCTTTCTGAGTACGAGCCCAACCGTTTCCGGTTGGCAGAGCATACGGGTGTAGGACAAACCAAGATAAATTAATTAGGGGAGTGTGAGTGGAAAATTTTATTATTAAAAGAACCCTGTTCAACTCTCCGACAGAGAGCGCTCTTGACTCGGTCTTATGACCACAGTTCAAGAGACTTGCTAAATTAACAATGCCTAATGCAGGGGATGATGCAAGACTAAAAATGCCCTCCGATAGAGGGTGCTCTTGACTTGGATTTGGCCAAGTTCAAGAGACTTTGGTTTATTTTAAGCAAACAAGAGCAGTTGTGTTGTGAAAAGCAGTAAAATAACTTGAGAAAGATGAAACCACTTGATAACTTGAAAGATATAATTAATGCTTTTAACAATAACTACTTTGCCAAATAATATGAGATAAAACTAAAACTAGTGTTCTACCATACAAATTCTAATCTACTAGGTGGGATTGATCCCCGAAACAGGATCAACCACTAGAAACCACCAATCCTGGAAACCTTCCAGCTAGCTGGATGTCCACAAGAAGTTGATGGGGGAGCAAGAAGCTACCACAAAACTATGTGGCCTTTGGGATACGATCCCAAAGTTAGCTATTCTCTGGTCAAGGATTGGAAGAGAAACAATATAATGATAAAAATGAACTAAGCTACCCAAGAATCTCTTTCAGGTTCAAGACCCTACTCGGGAAAGCATGGGGGTAAGTAAAATATGAAATATAATCGAGATAACTTATTTGGAGCAAAATTTAAACTAAGGACATGAAGATGTAAATCTAAGCTAACACTAACCACAAGACCCAACACCCTTCCCCAAATGGGGAAGAAGAACCAAAGGTGGAGGACCCCTCCACTTGAAAACTTTTTATTAAGCAGTTACAAATGCCTTGGGTTTAAAACCTTGCAAGGTCTTTTGAGAATGGAAATACTTGAAAGATACTGAAGAAGAAGCAAGTTTCACTTGCTATTACAAAAGGATAAGTATCTCAATGGTTAAGTCATCCTCATGGATCCTTCACTTTGTTTTGCATTTACTTCTTCGTTTCAAGATATTTATCAAATGTATCTCTTCCTCAAATGATCTACACAAGTCACAAAGAATCTAAGCAAGGCACCCGTTAACTGTTAGCAAAAGACAAAAAATTACAACTAATTAAGTCTAGATTTGAAATTTTAACTCTAAAATGTGAAATGCATAGAAATTTATCATAAAATGTTAACTATGGTGAAACGGACCAGCGAACAAAAGATGCTCTAAATATGCTAGAAATGAGATCTAAGACTTAAAATTTTTGAAATATTTTTATGCAAAATATTCTATCTTAAAAGGGAAACTAAATGCAAAACTTAACAAGTGCAAATAATGAGATCTAGTATGATTTTGAAGCTATCTTTTCAATGCATGAGATCTAACTAAACAACTCCTTTTCAAAACAAACCAACTCTAACCAATAACCTTGCAAACTAAGAATGAAACTATTGATCAACTTTAACAATTCGTTTTTGGTTTTCTTGTGTGTTTTTAGGGCACTTTTTTCTTGAAGTGAACAAGAGGGAGAAAGGAAGATGGAAGGGAATGGATCTAAGGGAGAAAAAGAGGGAAAAAGGGGTTGGACAAGAGACCTTGAAGGGAAAAAACGAATGGTAGGGGAGACTAGGGCAAAGGAGGATGAAAAAGCAAGACAAGGGCAAAAGGGCTACAAGTGGAACACTTGAGGTAATAGAACACCGCCTTGGAAATCCTCCGGTTAACCGGTGATACGCCGACAGCGAGTGTTGAAGAGAGCACAAGGGAGCAAATCCCAAGTTATTCCCCAAGGTTGAAGGAACTTCAACCTTATGGACTTCTAAACTATGGCTTGAAGACAAGGCAATCTTGGATCAAGGCTAGAGGGGCTAGAAGTGGCTTAGCATGCAAAAATAAAAGCTTCAAAGAGCAAATGAGAAGGCTTGAAGAAGGGAAGCCTAATGTAACCAATGAACAATATTTGAATATGAGAGATGGATCTTTAAAATCAAACCCTTTATGCCACCATCTTGGTGTTGTGAGATCGACTTTAGGAGATCTTGCAATGTATGAATGTTAAATGGAAAAAATGTTCTTTGAAGAGATGGAGGAGACAACCTAGTTCCAACTCCTCTTCATAAACTTTTTAGATCTGCAAAATGTATCACTTACAAACAAGATTGATCAAATATAGTATGCCAAGTTGAATGGGACAAGAAGAGTGTTAGTATTTCCGACTACAATCCACTACTTCCAAATCACAAAACAACCCAACATCAATGGACAAATTGAACCCAAATGCCCACCCTATGGACTTGGAAAAGTCTTCTAAGCTTAAATAATTTGATCAAAACTTGGAACATGTAAGTAAAAAACATAACACAATATCACCTTGATTAGATTGAAGCACTTTCCATGAACAAGATCAACACACCATATGGACCTCCGAAGCCACTTTATTTCAATTAGCAAATGCTATAACACATATACAATTTTGGCAGAGTAAGTTTGCCTCAAATTCTTCATGAGATAACAACCCAAATGGGCCTCTCTTTATACTAAAACTACACACCTAAACCCTAATTCGAATTTGGCAATGGAGAAGGTCGAATTCCAATCAAGAGGTGGCTTGGAGAGGTGATTAGCAATCAAAGTCGAGTTAGTGGTTGGTAGGATTGAATAGGTGGCAAAGGGCTCGACTTTGTGAAGGAGACACAACGAATGGGCATTCTACACAAGGAAAGGCGAGCTAGGAAGAGATTTGACGTGAGCAAGGGCGTGAAGGGCGTGAGCTTGTGGTAGGTTGAGTGCTAGTTTATTGGATGACAAGTGGACAAGGTAGGTATTAGCTCGAGTTTTGAGTGGGAGCTAAAGCAATCAACGAAATAAACAACCCAAAACGAGTTCAAACCAAGAAATGGCGTGAATCTAGTGGAGAATGGCGTGAGGAAATAGGATATGCGAGTAGTTTGTGAGAGAACACGTGGTAAGGTAGGTGCTAACTCGAAACTAGATGAGAGCCAAGCTAACTCGTGTTTGCATTAACCAATAACAAGGATCCAACTAAGGTTCACGTGAGAGGAAATAGGGATGACGTGAGGGCTTTGGAGATGGCGAGTTAGCATGGTGGAGACATGTGGGGAAAGGTGGGTGTAGATTCGAATCATGAAGAACACCAAGCTTGGATTCGATTGCTAGTTTAAAGGAGGCGCCCACCATTGGCTTTAATGCCATCCAACAAACCATTCAATCATTGCCACATCACAAACTCGATTTTCCTATGAAGGAGGGCGAATTTCCTCAAGAAGGTTCTTTGCTGGTGACTGGATGAGTGACTGGATGGGCTTGGAGTTGATTGGAATCTTCCTAAATGCTCATTGCCATGTCATTTAGCCCTTTATTTTAATCCAATTGATTAATTTTGGAGAGATTTGGATTATCTCCAAAATAATCAATTTTATTATTTTAATTAATAATTTCTCTGTAAATGACTTTTCAGAGCAAATATTAATTACGGGGCGGAATTGACATCCGAAAGTTGGGTTTAGCTGCTCCATGGGTCATGTGTGATTTTTGGCTTATGAAACGAGCCATCAAACACTGAAAACGGACCCCGGATGACTGACATATTACAGACTCAAATTCCTCTATTTAAACTATAGAGAAATTTAATTAAAAATTAAAAATAATTAAATAATTAAAAATCCCAATTCCGACGCGTCCGGTAAAAATTTTTTCGAAATTTTTTCTGGGGGTCCTAGAGACCTAGGACATGACCAAAACCTATTCTAATAGTGTCTAGTAGGTTTATACATTATAGTTGGACCATAATAACCCCCCATGGCCAAATTTCCAAAATCGGGCATTCCAGCTTTGGAGGAAGCGGGAGAAAAACCAAGAGATTATATTTCGCCTGAAGCAAAGTATAATCTGACGGTGAAAAAACTCCCTGGAATACCTTAGTTGTTTAATCCAGTCATGGGAGACCGAGCCACTCAGACCCTACTAGCACACTTTGATACAAACCCCCATGGGGCCATGGTCATGTCGACTCAAAAACAAAACTGGCTAGCCAAAATTGGCTATACCCAAATACAATGAAACCCAGATACTCTGGAAGTGAACACTGATGTGTTCCAACACTGGCGGCTCAATAAGGTTTCAACTATTGTACAAATCAGTTGATAACAGAGTCAAAAATAACAAATGTAGTGCTGGGAGATGCTGAAAAGTAGTCTTGATAGTAACTGTTCGTGAGATCGTTGTGCAAATTATCTTGGTAAATTTCAAAGTTTTAGTTGTCTTGATTATTATGGCTAAGACCAAAAGTTATCACAAGATGGTAGAACCCTACCCAAGAAAGATATTGGCAACCCTAAGTGACCTGTCGGAAGCACCCAGATTCGATAAGGATTGGTGTCCAATGTTTAAACCGCCCCTGAGTCTAACAGTGGGAATCCGGCGTCACCTCTTGTGGGAAGAACAGTATTTTGCCTTGGTTGAGGTTTTGGGTAAAAATTTTAATTAAGTTTATCGATCGTAATTACCAAGTCTTACACCTTTCTGAGTACTAGCCCAACCGTTTCCGGTTGGCAGAGCATACGGGTGTAGGACAAACCAAGATAAATTAATTAGGGGTGTGTGAGTGGAAAATTTTATTATTAAAAGAACCTTGTTCAACTCTCCGACAGAGAGCGCTCTTGACTCGGTCTTATGACCACAGTTCAAGAGACTTGCTAAAATTAAAATGCCTAATGCAGGGATGATGCAAGACTAAAATGCCCTCCGATAGAGGGTGCTCTTGACTTGGATTTGGCCAAGTTCAAGAGACTTTGGTTTATTTTAAGGAAGCAAAAGTATTTGTGTTGTGAAAGCAGTAAAATAACTTTAAAAGATGAATCCACTTGATAAACTTGAAAGATATAAATTAATGCTTAACACGAAATACTTGCGAGATAAATAAATTTAGTGTTCTACCACACAAACTTTAATCTACTAGGTGGGATTGATCTCCGAACAAGATCAACCACTAGAAACCACCAATCCTGGAAACCTTCCAGCTAGCTGGATGTCCACAAGAAGTTGATGGGGGAGCGAGAAGCTACCACAAAACTATGTGGCCTTTGGGATACGATCCCAAAGTTAGCTATTCTCTGGTCAAGGATTGGAAGAGAAACAAGATAATAATAAACAAAGGTAACTCTAAACTACCCAAGAATCTCTTTCAGGTTCAAGACCCTACTCGGGAAAGCATGGGGGTAAGTAGAATATGGAAGATAAATAAACAAATTACTTAGCGAAATAGAAACTAATCTAAGAGCATGGAAACATAAACTAAGTTAAACCACACCACAAGACCCAACACTCTTCCCCAAATGGGGAAGAAGACCAAGAAAGTGGAGGCCTCCTCCACTTGAAACTTTTATTGAAAGATTACAGATGCCTTGGGTTTAAAACCTTGCAAGGTCTTTTGAGAATGAAACAAAATGGAAATACAAGGCTAGCTCTTATAAGCTTATTACAAAGGATAAGTGTATCAAGTTTAAGTCATTTTCATGGATCCTTCACTTTGTTTTGCTTTGATCCTCTTGTTTCAAGATCTTATCAAGTACTTCTCTCTCAAATGGCCTACACAAGTTCAAGAACATCTAAACAAGGCACCCATTAACCATTAGCAAAAAATAAAACAAAATTTGAAACTATTTGAGTCTATATTTAAGATTTTAACTCTAAGATGGAAAATGCATGAGATTTTGTCATAAAATATTAACTATGGCGAAACGGACCAGCGAACAACAAACTCTTAAAAAGTGCTAGAAACGAGATCTAAAGTATAAAAATTTGAAATATTTTTTGTGCAAAAATTTTATCTTTTGAAAGATGTAAAAAAATGTAAACAACTACAAGCTACATGCAACCTATCACTTCCCTATATGTTCAAGTAAACTACTTTAACATGCAAGAACTAGGTTCCTAATATGAGATCTAAAAAGAATGCCTAAGTGTTTATCTTCTCATGTGTGTGAGACTATTAGTAGAAAGGTGCAAAAATAGATAGAGCTACTAGCTAGCTTCTAACCACTAACCACACTAACGTTTATTGCTTGTTTTGTGATGCTTTTAGGGCACTAGAGAGGATGGACGAGCAGGGGAAGGGAGTAACAAGAGGAGGACGAAAAGGCAAAGCAAGAGGGTGAAAGGGAGATCTAAGAGAGTGGATCCAAGGGAGAAGAATGAAGACAAAGGCTTGGATGAGAAACCTTTGAAGGGGAAAAACGAATGGTAGAGGAAAACTAGGATAAAACTAGGATAGAGTAGGATAAAAATGGATAGGATAGGGCTAGAATGAGAGCAAAGGGAGAGGATAGAAGAGGTAGAAGAGAACAAAACGAAAGCACAAGGAGAAAGGCGAATGGAAGGAGAGGCAAAAAAGCAAGTCAAGGGCAAAGGGCTACAAGTGGAACACTTGAGGTAATAGAACACCGCCTTGGAAATCCTCCGGTTAACCGGTGATACGCCGACAGCGAGTGTTGAAGAGAGCACAAGGGAGCAAATCCCAAGTTATTCCCCAAGGTTGAAGGAACTTCAACCTTATGGATTTCTAAACTATGGCTTGAAGACAAGGCAATCTTGGATCAAGGCTAGAGGGGCTAGAAGTGGCTTAGCATGCAAATACAAAGACTCAAGGAGCAAATGAGAGGGCTTGAAGAAGGGAAGCCTAATGTAACCAATGAACAATATTTGAATATGAGAGATGGATCTTTGAAATCAAACCCCTTTATGCCACCATCTTGGTGTTGTGAGATCGACTTTGGGAGATCCTGCAATGTATGAATGTTAATGGAAAGATTTGTTCTTTGAAGAGATGGAGGAGACAACCTAGTTCCAACTTCTCTCAATAACTTTATAGATCTGCAAAATGTATCACTTACAAACAAGATTGATCAAATATAGTATGCCAAGTTGAAAGGGACAAGAAGAGTGTTAGTATTTTCGACTACAATCCACTACTTCCCAATCACAAACAACCCAACATCAATGGACAAATTGAACCCAAATGCCCACCCTATGGACTTGGAAAAGTCTTCTAAGCTTAAATAATTTGATCAAAACTTGGAACATGTAAGTAAAAAACATAACACAATATCACCTTGATTAGATTGAAGCACTTTCCATGAACAAGATCAACACACCATATGGACCTCCAAAGCCACTTTATTTCAATTAGCAAATGCTATAACACATATACAATTTTGGCAGAGTAAGTTTGCCTCAAGTTCTCCATGAGATAACAACCCAAATGGGCCTCTCTTTATACTAAAACTAAACACCTAAACCCTAATTCGAATTGGTGGTGAGCAATGAAGTCGAATTCCAATCATGAGGTGGTTTGGAGCAACAGACATGGCCAAAGTCGAGTTTGAGGTAGGTGTGAATGGCACTATGTGGCAAACTCGACTTGAGGTAGGTGGGAGGTGAGAGCATTAACCAATGGATGAATTACATCAAGGCAAAGGCGAGTTAGGAAGAGATTGACGTGAGCTAGGGTGAGCAAAGCGTGAGCCATGTGGGAGGGCGAGCTTGGATGTGGTAGGTTGAAGCTTGTTTAGTGGATGACACATGGTAGAGGTAGGCACTAACTTAACTTAAATCGAAAGCCAAGCTAATCTATACATCTACTAACCACTAAACGAGTTGCAACAAGGCAAGGCGTGGATCTAAATGAGAATGACGTGAGCTTCATGCTAGATGCGAGTTTGTTGTGAAGGCAACACGTGGTAGAGTGTGGGTGAACTCGAGTTCTATAAAGGAGCCAAGCTTGGATTGATTGCTAGTTTAGAGGAGGCGCCCACCTTTGGCTTTAATGCCATCCAACAACCCAATCACTCTATGCCACATCACAAAATCGAATTTTGCATGGAAGAGGGCGAATTTGCTCAAGAAGATCCTTTGCTGGTGACTGGATGGGTGACTGGATGGGCTTGGAGTTGATTGGAATCTTCCTAAATGCTCATTGCCATGTCATTTAGCCCTTTATTTTAATCAAATTGATTAATTTTGGAGAGATTTGGATTATCTCCAAAATAATAAATTTTATTAATATAATTAATAATTTCTCTGTAAATGACTTTTCAGAGAAAATATTAATTACGGGGCGGAATTGACATCCGAAAGTTGGGTTTAGCTGCTCCATGGGTCATGTGTGATTTTTGGCTTATGAAACGAGCCATCAAACACTGAATTCAGACCCCGGATGACTGACATATTACAGACCCAAATTTCTCTATTTAAACTATAGAGAAATTTAATTAAAATTTAAAAATAATTAAAAAATTAAAAACCCCAATTTCGACGCGTCCGGTAAAAATTTTTCGAAAATTTTTCTGGGGGTCCTAGAGACCTAGGACATGACCAAAACCTATTCTAATAGTGTCTAGTAGGTTTATACATTATAGTTGGACCCTAATAACCCCCCATGGCCAAATTTCCAAAATCGGGCATTCCAGCTTTGGAGGAAGCGGGGGAAAAACCAAGAGATTATATTTCGCCTGAAGCAAAGTATAATCTGACGGTGAAAAAACTCCCTGGAATACCTTAGTTGTTTAATCCAGTCATGGGAGACCGAGCCACTCAGACCCTACTAGCACACTTTGATACAAACCCCCATGGGGCCATGGTCATGTCGACTCAAAAACAAAACTGGCTAGCCAAAACTGGCTAGACCCAAATATAATGAAACCCAGATACTCTGGAAGTGAACACTGATGTGTTCCAACACTGGCAGCTCAATAAGGTTTCAACTATTGTACAAATCAGTTGACAACACATAGCTTGTGCATGTTTCAACTTCAGTAACAATGGATTTGAAAGCAAGATTTAAACTATGGACCACACATGGTGTCCAAAAAATATTGCCATACTTTCCCTCAATAATTTCCCCAGCTGCTTTGCATGAACGTGCATTATCTGTTATAACTTGCACAATGTTTGAAGGCCCCACATACTTGATTGATTATGAAATTTTTTCAGCAATCCATTCAGCAGTCTTCTCCTCCGCTTAGGCATCTATTGCCCTCAAGAAGTATGGGCCTACAGGAGACATGATAATAATGTTCACCAATGGCCTATTGGCAGTATCAGTCCAACCATCAGATATAATGGAGACACCATTGCCACTCCAAGAGGAACGGACCAGTGCAAATTTTTTCTCGACAAGCAATTTCTCCTTCTATAGAAGGCTTGTGCGCACCTTTTCAAAGTTTGGTCCCATGTAACCCCTAGGGGCTTCATTCACTGCCCTTATCATGTCTTGCCCATATGGAGACCGCACTACATTGAAGGACAATCTGCATGCATATAATGCTCTTGCAACTCTACTGTCTGTCTCATCCCTCCCTCCAATGTCTAACATTTTGGCCAAGGGTCCAATGTTTTGTCTCTTACGGGCTTCTTCAACAATCAAAGGAACATCATTTCCCCTTTTTGAGAAGGACGGTTGTCTTAAACTCCTCCTTTCTGCCTTGGCCATATCAGCAGCATCTTGCTCTACTTGAAATGCCTCCACATCCTTTCGGGTGATTCTTTTGCAACGGTGAACTCCATGGTCACCTTCCAACCAAAGAAAATGGGCCTTAACCCTCGTGTATGACCCTGTAAAATTAATTTTGCACGTGTTGCAATTCCACAAGCAGCTGCCACCACCTTTGTTTTTTTCTTTTGGCCCAATCTTGGTCACATACTTCCACAGGGGAGAGTCAACAGGGTATGCTGGTAATGGTTGTTGCTGCACATTCAGATTTTGTTGGGTTCCACTTCGAGTTCCTCTCCCTCCCCTAGACTGAACTGCTTGACGTGAGGCCATTGCAAACTAAGTGTTCACTGTTACTGTTTTGTAAAACTGTCACTGCACATTGGCGGGGCACAGTGTCACTAATACAAAGTAGAGTTTCAAATTCAAAGTCAAACTGATAAATTTATAAATTATATAATAGATATAAATTTTTTGCTTGCATACACAGGAAATTTTTTTAGTATACACAGGAAATTGTTTTGCTGTGTATGCTAACAAGCACACACAAGAATATTTTTTGCTGTGTGCTTGTTAGCATACACAACAAAAAAATTTCCTGTGTATGCTAACAAGCACACAGCAAAAGAATTTCCTGTGTGTGCTTGTTAGCATACACAGCAAATTTGTTGTGTATGCTAACAAGCACCACAACAATCTGTGCGTGCTTGTTAGCATACAAAACAAATTCTATGGTGCTTGTTATTTGCTATGTATACTAATAAGCACGCACAGATTGTTTTGGTGCTTGTTAGCATAGACAGCAAATTGCTAACAAGCACGCACAAATTGCTGTGGTGCTTGTTAGCATACACAACAAATTTGAATCTGTGTGTGCTTGTTAGCATACACAGCAAATTTGCTGTGTATGCTAACAAGCACGCATAGCTGTTAGCACACATAGGCTCACAGATAAAGACTATGAATAAAATTAAAAATACTAAAAACGAAATTAAAAAAAAACACAACAAATTGACAAAATCAACTTGCAAGCAGCAAATGCCAAGGCCCAAAACTAATGATTCATAATCGTGGAGGCTCAGTGTGTTACATGTGTGGTCCGTGGAGGCTACTCTCGGCCAAATGAAAATGCAGGGTCAAATGCACCACAGCTCATGCTCGTGCTCAAACTCTGCACTCTACTCGTGGTCTTGGATGAACAATGAACAATGAAACAGAGGCGTGTGTGGGGACAGGTAAGCTTCCCTCCAGCCCTAAAATCGTTTTTTTGTGTTTTTTTTATAGGTTAGGGATTCAGTTCCCATTGGATGAACCGAATCTCCATAGTCAAGATACGGTTCATCCAATGGGAACTGAATCCCTTGCACGGATACCGAATCCACTAACGGAAACCGAATCCCACTGAAACGGAACCAGATCCGAAATCGGATGCGGATCCCAAAAAACAATTCACCGATTCTGTTATCACGCAACTTGTAGTTGCCCCCTAGTGGTATCCCATCCGAGACGGTAGAGGAGATAGGCAACTAAAGAGGTGACCCAAGAGATGCCACGGTTCCCAAGGCAAGGTGGGAAGCACGTCAACCGAGGCACTCTTCGCTTTAGATCAAGGTAAAACAAGACCTAGGGGGAGACCCTATAACCAATCACAGTTGATTGGACCCAAACAAAGGTTTCTAAGGATAAGTAGATGATGAGTTACGGAAATCAATGCAAGGCTGAGTGGACCTAGAAGTTGAGGTATGGTTGAAGGTGGTTTGAGAGATTGTTAGTGTTTCAACCAATGTATGATTTAGGCCACATAATTGGGTATGATGACAAGGTGTAGTACCGTATGTTTACACAAGTGGGTCCTATTTTCTTGGGATGTGTGAAATGGCTTTAAGTGGGCCCACAAGGTGAAGCTAAGGGATGAGATTGGTACTAGAGGTTATGTAATGAGTAGATCTATGGGTCTAAGTTAAATTTAGGATTACCCATGTACCGGATCTAGGGTTTGACACAATTCCCAAGGAGTGCAACTTGCTTTGAGGAGGACTAGTGCCTTGTTGGATGGGCTAATGGAGTCAAAAGGTATGTCCAAGTGTAGATCGGGACACCTAGGAGCCAAGTCAAGTGGGCTAATTGAGATTTAATGGTTGGATCTTGCTAGATCTAGGTTTTCATGAAATGACCCTAAGTGGACCACAATCCCTTGAAACAAGGAATGCTACCCCCAAGGCAGATCGTTACAAAATGATACTCTAGACCTGGGTTTCAAGGTATGGCCGTTCCAAATCCAAAAAAAATCTCAAACACCCACTTCCTCAAAGTGGGCAAACTCACTCACCCAAGGGAGTGCGACTTTGCTCAAGGACGGCTGAAAGAGGGGTTAAGTGGACCAAATCAAGTCCAATGGCCACCAAACTATAGATCCAAGTGGCTTGTGCCCCGATCTATGTAGATCCCAAAAATCAAGTCAATCCAAGGGTTAGATCTGAGTTTTAAGGTGCCAAGAAATTACAAAGGGGGTTTTAATCCCTTAAAACGTGGAATGATGCCCACAAGGTAGAAATCACCAAAGTAACAATCTGGCGGTAGGTTATCAAGTGTCTAGATTGCAAATCAAGTGGGATCTCACCTACCCATGTGCTAGATCTAACCAAACAAGCCTCTCTTAGGGAAGTGCGATTTGATTCAAGAGGGCTTTTTGCCTTGAAAAGAGTGTCAATTTTAACCTAATCACCACCAAACTATAGATCCCACTAGGGGTGGATACTATAGAGGTGGGTTCTTAAAATCTCTTCAAAAGTAAGGCTAGATCTAAGTAGATCTAAGAAAAACAAAAAACAAGGGTTTTAATCAATTAGGGTTTTTATGATCTAGAAATTATGGATGATTCAAGGAAGAAGAAGATGATACCTTTGGAGCATACCTGGATGAAGAGAGGAATGCTAGTTGAGACGAGGATTACTTTTGCCAAAGATCAAATGGAGAATTGTTGAAGCCCTCTTGCCAAATCGATTTTTCCAAGCCACATGTGAATCCCTCTAACCTGTCAAAACCGAGGAGCAAAGCATCAATCAGTTTAACATGTTGAAGGTAGATACAAGCAAGAGAGAGATAAGCATGGAATAGTTGACACAAAAGCAAAACTACTCCCTGTCAAACCAAAACGTCTTCCTCCAAGCTTGAAGGGCAAGCCTCCCCACCAATTCGCACTTGTCCAAAAACGTCCTCTTAACCTGCAAATAAAATATGGCAAATATGCAAGATAGCTACAATAGATCCTCCAGTGCAATGGACAAAAGCATTTACAATCGAAACAACCAACATCCACTCTAATCCAAACATGTAGTCCAAAAGATAGAAATTTTATTCCAAGAGCCAAGAGCCAAAAATCTCTAGATGATTTTACAATGAGAGGCTCCCTCCTTAAATAGGATGGGGAGAGAGTACAATCCTAACCACTTTTTACATGAGTGGCTAAGATTAAAAGATCAAAAGATCTAATCAATGGCTAACAATAAATCATAACAATACATCACATGGATCACCCAATATAATGATGGCACCCCCACTAAATGGTACAAAAGGAGGATGAAGTCATCCACTAGAGGGGTAAAGGTACAAAGATCCACCTCATAATGACTAGGACATGATAAAATAAGCACATGGTGGGGCTAGGAGGCATCAATCCTTACTAGCTCATCCCCAAGGCACAATAAAATAATAAAATATGTCCAAGATAATATAAATGATCAAATCTGTCCTCGCAATCTGTGACAGACAAGCAGTAAAAGACCTCCTGTGATGAATGTGGGCATACCCACATGGTGAAAACTGGCTGGAAGATAGTGAGATCACCCTGGAAGACCTCTGTGAAAACCAAATGCCAAAACCTTGCCTCAATTGCCCAAATCCAATTCCTCAGTGACCACTTTATCCCATTTTTTAACTGCCTCGGTAACTGTGAAAGTGCCAAAACTGCCTCCTAGGGCATCTGCGCTGTCCATCTGAGCCCACCAGGCTCTCCAGAAGGGGGGGTAAATGGTAAAAAAAAGTGGCTAGACCACCCCCTCCTCATACAGTGCTCTAGGTGAACTGGCCTCTCATGGCCCCTGCTGCTCAGGCTGGGAAATCAGCCCCAAATCTGGTCAACAAGTGTAAAACTGCATCAATCACTGTCAAAAGTGCCCGGAACTGAAAGATAAGTGTCTCATTGGATCCAGAAGACCCAAATCCACTAGGAATATGTACTCATACACCATGGGTTGCCCTAATGGGCCAGCTGTAGGGTCCACCATATATGGACAATGCATAATCTGCTGATCTGAACCTGCTGAACTGCATCCATCATCATCTGAACCACCTGTCCATCATATGATACCATCACCAAGTATGTGGGACCATCAATCATCATCAATATGCATATATATATGGCCCACATCATCACGGATCCCAATAATATACCACCAAGGATAAATCACATCAGTAGACTAAGACATGCTTCTCTAATCATTTTCACAGCCAAGCTCAAAATATAACATCCATTCAGTGGCATTAATCAATTTAGTATATTCCGTTGTTATATAAAATTACTTGCACAACCGTTCAAATGACAAACTCACCCATTTGACATGGTCAAACTGCTAGTGAAGGATGAAGGCTAGGAACAAGGTTGGGCCAAGGGGTTGACTTGTCTAACTTAACTCAAAAATACTTTGGACTAGGAGAAGGGGGAAGCTACAAACTCTGTGTTGGACAAAATAACACGGGGAATGGCTGTGCCTCACAAATGGATAAGTTGTTTAGAGAGTGCTTATTCAACTTAGGCATCATGTCTACATCAAGTTGATCCAGGTTCATTAGGATCATTCAATTTCATTTCATGGCCTTTTTGGCCTACATAACCCTTCGGATCTCAGGTGCGCTGATAAGCACAACTAGTTGTAGCTTGCATCCAGGGCATGTTTTTCAAATACATATAAGGTCAGCAATTGTTTAGATATAGCTTTTAAGAACCATTGCTTTTTGGACCTTTCTTATACTCTTCGAGGAGTATTTTTAGCTGTTCATCGCTCTTGCCCTTTTTAGTTTCAGTGGGCGAATTTATAAGTTTCCATAGGTAGAACATGAGCTTTCGGTTTTAGCCAACAACATCTCAAGTGACTAGGGGGAGTTCGAGCCGATGCCAAACATCGGGACAACCGACCAGAATGATTTAGGCCTACAATCCAACTCACCAAAGGCAAGTTTTGTCACCAACTTAGAGCCGAGACACTGAATATACAGGGATGCGGTCCAAACACAGAGGTAGAAAAATAGGGGAGTCCTCAGTATCATAAAGTCAAGTGAGATAGGTCAAGGTATAAAGTCAAATAGGAAAGTCATGTATGGATGGAGTCAAGTGAATATGGAGCCTACACTAGCAGACAACTGGTGTCAGGAAAGACCATATCTATGTAAGGTGGAAAACCAGTGGGTTTTGTCAAATGACCTAAATGTGCAAGCAATTGTCCATTTTATGATTTATAGTTCATTTTAAATAGTTTGCCACATCAGGAATAATATACCAAGCAGATGTTGTGAACATGACTAAATCAACAAGATAATAATCCACAGTCAGTGATAACATATCCATACCTCATATAATAATAATCATTATATACCATCTGAAACACTGTTGCAATACATCTCTAAGCACTGAACTGAAACTGTATGGGATAAAGGGTCACATCGGTCATCAAATCTGAACTCTCAAGGCTCAGCCTTGACACAAGGTCTAACATAAATCTGAATAATATACTGCTTTGATCATGAGTGATCCAAAATATATAGCCATGCTTTGGAATAATGGAAGCTCTGGAATGCGCAGATATCTACTGAACAAGGATAGTAGCCCTGCTACTATAGTGTGATAACAGATTCTTCACAGATCGGATTCGGATCTCCGAATCGACAGTTCCGGGCAGATTCCGAAACTGATTCGGACCCTCCCTGGGCGAATCCGGTAACTTAGTGCTTAATACTTTAAGTCTTGCTATGAGAATGATTAAAAGAGCATGTTTTAACCATTTGCACTTGCAGCAGTAGGCTTTTCTAGCCTGGGTCATATTTTGATCAGTTTGACCAAGTCAACCTTGGGATCCGTGATGAGTTGGACCAGTGATGTTGTATGATGATGATTTATGGTCCTTTGATACACTTTTGATGGTTTCATACAGTGGACACAAGTTTCAGATGATGGTTGATGCACTTTTTTTATAGTTATTATTATTTCCAGACGATTATATTATTATTGTCCGAGTATGGCTAAGGCTACAAATGATCTTACAGGTTGCCACAGGGTGTATGGGTACTCATCTCTAGTATATTTGGACTTTCTGAGTCCATTGGAACACTCAGTTATCAGTTTCAGGCACTCTCAATGATGATATGGTCAGATTTCCACCTTTTGCTCGTTTTGCCATGCAAAAATGGCATGTCCAGCAGTAGCATTGAGCTAGCATGTTTACCTAGGGAGCTGCAGAGGAGATGAGTGGTCCAGACACTTGTTATTACCATATTACCTCATCTGCGAACATGTTGGTACAGTCATATTTTGTGCCCAGGGACTAGACAGTGAGCTACAGGCAGTTTGATGGTTTTTCAGGTGGAATAAAAATGGGATAAAACGGTCATTAAGGAAATCGATTTGGGCTATTGAGGCAAGGTTTTGGAATGAGTTTTATTTAGAGGTCACCTGTGATGTATCCCACTACTTCCAGATCAGCTTGCAGCATTCAATGGGGTCCACACACTCTCTAGGTTAGGATTTGATGTATTATTCTCTCATTGAGGGGGGGCACGATTTGATCATTTAGTCACTTGGACATGTTATTGAGTCATAGTTTATATCATTGTGCCATTGGGTGATGGTAGTGAAGGATAATAAGACCTAGCCCCACCATGTGCTCCTAGTCACTTGTCCTAGTCACTTTATGTGGTACACACTTGCATTAGTCATTTTTAATGTGGTGCGCCCCCCTTGGGGCTTCTTTTAGTGAGTGTGCACCCCCTCTAATGAGTTGATCCATGTTATATTGTTCCAGCTCATCTTAGTCGTTGATTGCATTGTATTTATCTTTTGATCCCCACCACTCGTTTGTAAAGTGGTTAGCGTTTTGGTCTCTCTCCTCCTATTTAAGGAAGAGGTCCCCCTATTGTAAAGGCACCTTTGGGCTCTTGAACTCTTGGAATAAAATACTACTTTTGCAGATCTTCTTCTTTGGATTTGATGGGTTGTCTTTCAAGTTGAATATAAAATCTTTTCTCTGTGTTATCATTGTGGATCTCGCTTGTCCAAACATTTTCTCTGCAGGGAGGCCATGCAGGTGAAGAGGAGGACGATTTGAGGGGACGCTATTGTGGGGAAACCCCATATCTTTCCTTTGGATCTTTATTTTGTCTCAGGGAGTATCATTATTGTATCTTCGTGACATAGTTGATGCTTTTTGTTTCATCTTTTCATCCTTATAGTCATTTTCATGCTAGGTTGATTCTCATATAGATCGTTTCTTGCAAGAGAAGGGCGCACTTGTCACCTTGGAGGGATAGCGATTTCACTTGGATAGGTTGGATCTCATTCTCGATTGCATCACTTGGAAAGGATTATCAATTTGCAAGATAGCCGCAAGCTTTAGAGGTAAGATCTACAAGGTACGTATCAAGTTTCATGCATTTTACCCATTGGTCATCTCAAACCCTCATATTTCAAAACCCTCATTTTTATTTTTTATATCTGATAAGATATGGCAATTGCTTGGGCTTAATAATTAAAACCCACCTAAATAATAATTAATTAACCTTGGAGACCAACTTTGGTGGGCATCCGACTCCATTTACCCCCCGATCTAAGGCACTGGGCCTCTCCCAGGGAGGTCACACTTTTGGGTAGGTGGGCTTTTTCCAGATCTGTCACTTGGGTATTGCTTTTTCCTCATCAATTCATCAGATCCATTGATTAGCAACCCTTCCAATGCCATTCCTCTCTTGATTTTGCCTTGTGGGCCCCATTTCATTCATTTTCCATATTTTAAGGGTGGGCCCCACTTGGGTTCTTTTGATTAGCATTAGATCTATCTAGATCTACTAAACTAAACCCCCTAAGTGGCATAATTTATGCATGGTTGAGCATTTTTCCTTTCCAAATAGCCTCCTCAACCAAGCCCTAACTCCATATGTTCACTTACCTTTCCTAGATCTAGATTCATTCACTCTTGATCTTCTCTTTGATTCATTTCACATTTCCCTGGGAGGTCTTGAGTAGGTTTACTAGCCTTCATAGGTTAGCTAGGGTCTCCCCCTTGATCTTGATTAGGCTATATCTAAAGTGAAGAGTGCCTTGGTTATCGTGACAACCAATTGAATTGGGAACCGTGGCATCTCTTGGGTCACATCTTTAGTTGTCCAACACCTCTACCATCCTGGATAGGATAACTTTTTGGGACAACTACAAGTTGTGTGATAACAGGTCCTTGGAATGTAATTTTGGAAATTTCTGGTGAAAATTTGTCGAAGCTTCCTTCTCTTTTTTCTTGGACCTACCAAAAACCAGCAAGCTATTTCAACCAATTTAGTGGGTTAAGCATGTACAAATACAAAAAAAAATTACAACATTTTATACTTGGAAAAAAATGGAAATTTTTAATTACTTCAAGTATGAAAATTTGAGATCTAGATCTATAATTTAACTTTGAAATGAAGCTATCTAGATCTATGAGAAGCAAGAGGTTTAAAAATGAGCCTTAAAACTATTCTACTTGCTTCAAGAAAAACATAAGGAAAAGAGGATTTTGTTTATGTGAAGAAGATGGAAACAACCGCAAGCTATTAGCTTTGAAAGAGAGAAGGAAATTTGATGCCTACAAAACAAATATGTCAACCAAAAGAGAAGCAACCAGCCGCCAAGCTTGGAAGAAGAATCAAGACAAGATCAATCTCCAAAGCTTAGCATCCAATCCTACACAACCTCAGGTCCTCAAAAGCACTCATACACGAAGGGGATTAAATCTAATATAGAAACAAAAAGAGATTAGAAGGGGAATAGTATAACCGACTACATGTGTTGCTCCTAGATCCCTAAACAATTAAATATATATAAGCAAATCAAAAGCTATGAATGCTTACTCTATTAGACTCAAAGAGCCTTGCCAAGCTAGATCAATCCACAATTACGATATGAAAGCAAAATTGAAATTCTACAAGTATACCTCAACCAAGTGCATGCATGAAAATGGAACAAGAGCCACCAATTTTGACCTCCAAAGTCTTCAAATCTTTATTTCTTAACATAAGCTTACACATTACAGGAGCAGAGGTTCTATACTTTCCATCATGAGGAAATGAGGAAGCAAGACCTCGCTTATATAGCACTCAAGAGAGAGGGAGAGGCGCATGCTTCATTAAGAAAGGATGGCGCATGGTATGAGAGAAACGAGGGATTAAATCCCATTGACTTAGGGTAAAATGGAGTGAGAGTAAAGAGGGAGGCGCCACCTCACAAGAGGTGCACCCCCTCCACATTGGGATCTCCTACCACCAAGAAAAGGTTGCCACATGATAAGTTATGCGCCACCTCTCCCTCATGTTTCCAGCTAAGTTGTACTTAGATGGACTATCAAGCGAGCAGGCAAAGTTGAACATTTCAATGTTCTTTTTTTTTCGATGATTTGATATCCAGCTGGCCTTTTAAAGGGGCCCCGTTTTAACTTTTTTCCACATGTCCATGGCCCTGCGGGGTTTGTAATAAAACGTACTAGCATGGTGTTTTGTAAAAGACTTGGTTCCCTAGGACTTTTTGGCTAAGTCAGGTATTCCAAGGAGTTTTTTCACCTAGTTATTATGTCTTGCATTAGTGCATAACATAATTTTTGGGTTTTTCTCCTGCTCCTCCAAAGCTGGAATGCCTGGGGAGGCTAACGGGCCTTAGGGGGTTGTTAAAGTCTATGGGTCAATGTATATGAACATGCTAGGCATTATTTTTGAGTCATATGGACATGTGCTAAGTCCCCCTAGGTTGTTTTTTAACTTTCGGCGAAGTTTATTTTTTCCGTAAATCGAGCCATTTTTTTTAATGGTTCAATTAAAAAAATTTGTAATTGGCCTTGAAGTGGCGTCTGGAGGTCTTTTCTGCCTTAGGGGTGCTCGTTTTCTAACTCAGAGCACCCCCTTAACCCCTAAACCCATTTTTCCTAATGTTTGGGTGCTTAAATTTTTCCCTATGGCCAAAAAACCCAAAAAAGTCATGAAAAAATTAAAAAAAGTGAAAAAATGACTCATAAAAATATTAAATTTTGAGAGTGATTTATGGACTGATTTTTTCAGCTATGTTTTAGGAGTTGTAAAAGCTGATTTTGGAAAGATTCCGGGCAGCTATATTATTGGGATTACTTCCCCATTTGAGGGGGGCATATTTCCCAAAATTGGGCCCCTTCAATCATGGAATTTGCAGCTATGTTTATGGACTGTCACATGGCTGATTTTTAGCCGATTTGGGGATGATTTTGGCAGCCCATTACATGGGAGTGGGCAGCCCCATTTTCTCCACGAGTTATGCCACTCATTCCACCCATTTCTCTCCATCTTTGGTTATTTAAGCATGGCTGCCCACTCCATTTTCTCTAGTTGGAGTTTGGGAGTTAGAGCTAGCACTTGTAATTCGATTTTGTACTTGTCATTTTGCTTAATGAATAAAGAGACTTTGGAGGTCAAGCTTGGTGTAGTGCTTTTGATGAGTGGGTGAATGTCATGGTTTTCATTGAGGTAACATGTATTTGAGCTGCTTGTTTTCTTTTGCATCTAAATCTAGCTTTGGGAAGGATCAGTATTGATTTATAAGGAGGATTAGATAATTTGTTTATTATTTAGTCTTTTATCTATGCAAGTGTAGAGATCTTATTTAAATGTGTCATTTGTTTATGAGCATTTCCTTTTGATTTCTCATATATATATTTCTAGATTTGATCATTTGGTTTCAAGTTGATGTGATTTGCAGGTTATTTCAAGTGGATGAGTGGAGGATCTTGTTTGTTTCCTTTACTTTTCTAACATCTTTTTGTAGACGTAGCCCCTCAGTTCTCCACCAAGAAGGCTCCAAGGGTTCTTCAGGGAAAAAATTGATAAATTGATAAAAACTCTCCATATCTCCTTCTCTTCTACTTCATACTTTCACCTTGGTTACTGGTTACTTTTTGAAAGAGTAATAGTGGTTTGCAATCTGAACTTTACATTCTGATTTATTACTCTAAATGTCTGATCTATTCCATTTATAAAGTGTTCATCTTTAATAGATTAGATCTTTCCATTTATCTAGCATTTTACTTTTCTCAACTTGTTAAAAATTGACAAATCTTTAAAAGTTTTGAGGAGTAATGTTAGATCTGATTTGAAAGTTCATTTGGCTAATTTAAAGAGCTGATAATTTGCAGCCCTTAAAAGTTTGTAAAGATCCCAAGTAACAAGGCCCAAATGCTTGTTTTACTCGGTTAAATTCCGTCATTTTAACTAGTTTTTACACTTAGTATTTTCTGGGTTTTTTAGGAGGTGTTCCAAAGACACTCTTAAAGTGTTTTTGGGCATCTTATACTGACGTTTGCTTGCTGGTTTGCAGCAAAAGACGATCAAGTAGGAGGAGGTGCTACCAAAATTTAAAAGATCTAGGCAATTCGAAGGACCATTATTGAATTTTTGCAAACCGGATACATTTTTCTCTCCAATTTTTGTAAGCCACTGAATCAATTAAGACTGGGGCATTTCTATTTCATTGTAACTAAAGTATTAAACGAGAGCAAGTGGGCTAACCAAGCGCCCACACCCCATCCCCCCAGGGGGGGAAACTGTGTTGACTCAAATTTCGTGGTTTGCAATTTTTTAGTTTAGATTTCTTTTTCTGCAACAAATAAAATCAAACTAGGATTAAAATCAACCTTGTTGGTCCGTTCCACTGGCGGGCCACAAGTTCACTCAAAACGTAATTTTATCATTTTTTTTACAAACTCAAAACGCCGCCCTTGCTTTCCCGAAGTAGGGTTTCTGTACAAGGGCTTTCCCGAGTACGTGCTTGAAAAGAGACTCCTGGGGTTTAAAAAAGATAAAATTTTGGTTCATAAAAATTTTCTAAAAAATACCAAGGTCTTCTCCCGTATGCTCTATGGCCGACTTGCAGCTTAGTCTGATCTAGTTGGTACACATCAGAAAGGGGGAGATGACTAGTAATAGGAGCTAACACTGCCCCAAATAAAAAACCCTTTATGTGAAAATCCGGCACATCACGAACATTTTGTTGTCATGGGGAAATTTCTCAGAAAGCTTGGAACAAAACTGAGTAGTGACCTCTTGGAAACCGTTAGGCTTGCCCTCGTTGGTACAGCATCTGAACACCTCCTTGAGACTCTGATTCAGCTCAAGCCTGAGAGGGAAGCCATGCATCAAAATTCCAGACATGTTCCCCCGTACCTTGCATATATTGGGAACTCACCTGCCATAATAAAAAGATCACTTTCACATTAATCTTAAAATACACCAAAAACATTCGCACTACATTTACTTTTCTGCTCATGCATTTATTTGACTCCATTACAAGGCACTGGTCTATATTAATGTTATTTCATGCTATTATGATGCAAATGAATGATAATGATAATGAATGAGTGCAAATGATGTATTGATAAATGATTGCTTTGCTTTAGAAAAGTATATGCTGCTTTGTCTTGGTTATAAAAAATATTTTTCTGACTCCTAGATTAGACGCCTTAGTTTTGTTTTCATTCTTAGGGTCCACCGTCCTTAGCTTCGCTAGGAAAGCCTAGACTGAGGAATCGAGTCCCAAGTGACAGCACTTGACTCTGACTTTCCCCCAAGGCCACACCAGCAGCTTGAAGAGTTCTGCTGCGTTTTCCCCAAGTGTGGAACCAGGCGGCAACACCTCACGTGAAGTATGAGAGAGGGGTGTATCCCAAAACATAAGACATCACCACTGCGTGAGATTTGACACTAAAAACATATGCTTTAATCACCAAATGAAGTCGCCCTCCATGTTGGACAAAATGCAAACTAATTTGGCACATGCAAATTGCCTTTTTTAATATTGTTTTTGATATTATGGTGCATTTTGTCAAGTCGTTAGCATTTATTTACTTGCCATTATGTCGGCTCTTTAGGAAAAAATGCTCTGAGCGATGATTTAATCACTCAAAACATAGGAGAAGTGGGTCCTAGGGTAAAGAGGATGCTTTGAGTGTGAAAACGAGCATCCTCACGCCAAATTCCGCCTCTAGACCATACTTTTATTATAATTTGAAAATTTTCATTTAAACCATTAAAAAATGGTCTAATTTTACGGAATTCTTTTTTTTGTCGGAATGAACTCAAACGCCTAGGGGACCTAGTGCATGTCCATACGACTTATTATTGATTGCTAGCATGTTAAAAATACATAGACACTTAGGGTTTAATAACCTCCTAAAGTTCGACCACAATGGAAAATACTCTAGTTTTGGAGGTGTGAGTGAAAAACTCAGGAACTATACGCCACTGAAGCACAACGCATAATTCCTAAGGAAATAACACTTTAGAGTATCCCCTTGATAGCTAAAACTAAGGTAGGCCAATCCTTTTACAAAAACACCATGCTTAGACCAACTTATTACAATTCCCCAAGGGGGTCTGGACATGCAAATTTTACAAAGGGTCAAAAATTTGGTCTTATGAACTTCTGAACTCTGGCAATGAACAAGCTGAGTTATTCAAGACTTCTGAGCTTCACAAGGAATCCACCTAATTACAACATAGGTGGTAACATCTAGCTCCAACTACAGGTCGTGTGCTCGATTTGGCCTCCAGGCAAGGAGAGGACACGAGAACACCAGAATCTTCGATTTCTATAATGTGTAAAAACATCTCAGCTTGAGAAGAAAAATCCTTAGTAACACAAGTTTTATGAAAATACCAATGAACCATTAGTTGTATTTATTTGAAAAACGAAACTAAGAAAAATTCCTAAGTACACAAAGGAAAATACTAAAAATGAATGCAGAAAGTAAAAATGTTCACTTTGAGGAGCTAATTTTCGTACTCTATACATAACATAGTAAAATGCTAAGTAAAATGAAAAATCCAATGTAACTGTTATCACACAACTTGTAGTTGTCCCTAAAGGTATCCCATCCAGGATGGTAGAGGAGACGGACAACTAAAGGAGTGACCCAAGAGATGCAACGGTTCCCAATGCAAGCTGGGAGTCACGATAACCGAGGCACTCTTCACTTTAGATCAAAACGAATCAAGACCAAGGGGAAGACCCTAGCCAATCAATGAAGATTAGCTGACACAAAGGTTCCTGTTATCACACATCTTGTAGTTGCCCCTAGTGGTATCCCATCCGGGACGGTAGAGGAGACAGGCAACTAAAGAGGTGACCCAAGAGATGCCACGGTTCCCAACGAAAGGTGGGAGTCACGTCAACCGAGGCACTCTTCGCTTTAGATCAAGGTAAAACAAGACCTAGGGGGAGACCCTATAACCAATCACAGTTGATTGGACCCAAACAAAGGTTCCTAAGGATAAGTAAATGAAGAGTTACGGAAACCAATGCAAGGTTGAGTGGACCTAGAAGTTAAAGTATGGTTGAAGGTGGTTTGAGAGATTGTTAGTGTTTCAACCAATGTATGATTTAGGCCACATAATTGGGTATGATGACAAGGTATAATACCATATGCTTACAAGTGGGTCCTATTTTCTTGGGATGTGTGAGATGGCTTTAAGTGGGCCCACAAGGTGAAGCTAAGGAATGAAATTGGTACTAGAGGTTAGGTAATGAGTAGATCTATGGATCTAAGTTAATTTTAGGAGTACCCATGTAATGGATCTAGGGTTTCACACAATTCCCAAGGAGTGCGACTTGCTTTGAGGAGGACTAGTGCCTTGTTGGATGGGCTAATGGAGTCAAAAGGTAAGTCCAAGTGTAGATCGGGACACCTAGGAGCCAAGTCAAGTGGGATAATTGAGATAGAATGGTTGGATCTTGCTAGATCTAGATTTTCATGAAATGACCCTAAGTGGACCACAATCCCTTGAAACAAGGAATGCTACCCCCAAGGCAGATCGTCACAAAATGATACTCTAGACCTAGGTTTCAAGGTATGGCAATTCCAAATCCACAAAAATCTCAACCACCCACTTCCTCAAAGTGGGCAAACTCACCTTCCCAAGGGAGTGCAACTTTGCTCAAGGAGGGCTAAAAGAGGGGTTAGGTGGACCAAATCAAGTCCAATGACCACCAAACTGTAGATCCAAGTGGCTTGTGCCCCGATCTATGTAGATCCCAAAAATCAAGTCAATCCAAGGGTTAGATTTTAGTAGATCTGAGTTTTAAGGTGCCAAAAAATTAAAAAGGGGGTTTTAATCCCTTAAAACATGGAATGATGCCCACAAGGTAGAATTCACCAAAGTAACAGTTTGGGGGGTAGGTTATCAAGTGTGTAGATTGCAAATCAAGTGGGATCTCACCTACCCATGTGCTAGATCTAGCCAAAACAACTCTCTCCAAGGAAGTGCGATTTGATTCAAGAGAGCTTTTTGCCTTGAAAAGTGTGTCAATTTTAACCTAATCACCACCAAACTATAGATCCCACTAGGGGTGGATGCTATAGAGGTGGGTTCTTAATATCTCTTCAAAAGCAAGGCTAGATCTAAATAAATCTAAGAAAAACCAAAAATGAGGGTTTTAATCGATTAGGGTTTTTATGATCTAGAAATTATGGATGATTCAAGGAAGAAGAAGATCATACCTTTGGAGCATACCTGGATGAAGAGATGAATGCTAGTTGAGACGAGGATTATTTTTGCCAAAGATCAAATGGAGAATTCTTGAAGCCCTCTTGCCAAATCGATTTTTCCAAGCCACATGTGATTCCCTCTAACCTGTCAAAACCAAGGAGCAAAGCATCAATCAGTTTAACATGTTGAAGGTAGATACAAGAAAGAGAGAGATAAACAAAGAATAGTTGGCACAAAGACAAAACTACTACCTGTTTAGCCAAAAAGTCTTCCTCCAAGCTTGAAGGGCAAGCCTCCCCACCAATTCGCACTTGTCCAAAAACGTCCTCTTAACCTGTAAATAAGATATGGCAAATATGCAAGATAGCTACAATAGATCCTCCAGTGCAATGGACAAAAGCATTTACAATCGAAACAACCAACATCCACTCCAATCCAAGCATGTACTCCAAAAGATAGAAATTTTATTCCAAGAGCCAAGAGCCAAAAATCTCTAGATGATTTTACAATGAGAGGCTCCTTCCTTAAATAGGATGGGGAGAGAGTACAATCCTAACCACTTTTTACATGAGTGGCTAAGATTAGAAGATCAAAAGATCTAATCAACGGCTAATAATAAATCATAACAATACATCGCATGGATCACCCAATATAATGATGACATCCTAACTAAATGGTACAATAGGGGGATGACATCATTCACTAGAGGGGTAAAAGTACAATAATCCACCTCATAATGACTAGGACATGACAAAATAAGCACATGGTGGGGCTAGGAGGCATCAATCCTTACTAGCTCATCCCCAAGGCACAATAAAATAATAAAATATGTCCAAGATAATATAAATGATCAAATATGTCCTCAAAATCTGTGACAGACAAGCAGTAAAAGACCTCCTGTGATCGATGTGGGCATACCCACATGGTGAAAACGGGCTGGAAGGTAGTGAGATCACCCTGAAAGACATCTGTGAAAACCAAATGCCAAAACCTTGCCTCAATTGCCCAAATCGAATTCCTTAGTAACCACTTTATCCCATTTTTTAACTGCCCCGGTAACTGTGAAAGTGCCAAAACTGCCTCCTAGGGCATCTGCGCTGTCCATCTGAGCCCACCAGGCTCTCCAGAAGGGGGGGTAAATGGTAAAAACAAGTGGTTGGACCATGCCCTCCTCATACAACGCCCTAGGTGAACTGGCCTCTCATGGCCCCTGCTGCTCAAGCTGGGAAATCAACCCCAAATTTGGTCAACAAGTGTAAAACTACATCAATCACTATCAGAAGTGCCCGGAACTGAAAGATAAGTGTCTCATTGGATCCAGAAGACCCAAATCCACTAGGAATGTGTACTCATACACCATGGGTTTCCCTAATGGGCCAGCTGTAGGGTCCACCATATATGGACAATGCATAATTTGCTGATCTGAAGTGATAATAACCTGCTGAACTGCATCCATCACCATCTGAATCATCTGTCCATCATATGATATCATGACCAAGTGTGTGGGACCATGAATCATCATCAACAAGCATATATATATGGCCCACATCATCACGGATCCCAATAATATATCACCAAGGATAACTCACATCAGTAGACTAAGACATGCTTCTCTAATCATTTTCATAGCCAAGCTCAAAGTATAACATCCATTTAGTGGCATTAATCAAGTTAGTATATTCCTTTGTTATATAAAATTATTTGCACAACAGTTCAAATGACAAACTCACCCATTGGACATGGTCAAACTGCTAGTGAAGGATGAAGGCTAGGAACAAGGTTGGGCCAAGGGGTTGACTTATCTAACTTAACTCAAAAATACTTTGGACTGGGAGAAGGGGGAAAGCTACAAACTCTGTGCTGGACAAAATAACACGGGGGATCGCTGTGCCTCACAAATGGATAAGTTGTTCAGAGAGTGTTTATTCAACTTAGGCATCATGTCTACATCAAGTTGATCCAGGTTCATTAGGATCATTCAATTTCATTTCATGGCCTTTTTGGCCTACACAACCCTTCGGATCTCAGGTGTGCTGATAAGCACAACTAGTTGCAGCTTGCATCCAGGGCCTGTTTTTCAAATACATATAAGGTCAGCAATTGTTTAGATATAGCTTTTAAGAACCATTGCTTTTTTTTTGGACCTTTCTTATACTCTTCGAAGAGTATTTTTAGCTGTTCATCGCTCTTGCCCTTTTTAGTTTCCCTGGGCGAATTTATAAGTTTCCATAAGTAGAACATGAGCTTTCAGTTTTAGCCAACAACATCTCAAGTGACTAGGGCGAGTTCGAGCCAATGCCAAACATCGGGACAACCGACCAGAATGATTTAGGCCTACAATCCAACTCACCAAAGGCAAGCTTTGTCACCAACTTAGAGCCGAGACACTGAACATACAGAGATGCGGTCCAAACACAGAGGTATAAAAATGGGGAAGTCCTCAGTATCAGAAAGTCAAATGAGACAAGTCAAGGTTTAAAGTCAAATAGGAAAGTCATGTATGGATGGAGTCAAGTGAATATGGAGCCTACACTAGCAGACAACTGGTGTCAGGAAAGACCATATCTATGTAAGGTGGAAAACCAGTGGGTTTTGTTAAATGACCTAACTGTGCAAGCAATTGTCCATTTTATGATTTATAGTTCATTTTAAACAGTTTGCCACATCAGGAATAAAATACCAAGCAGATGTTGTGAACATGACTAAATCAACAAGATAATAATCCACAGTCAATGATAACATATCCATACATCATACAACATCATCATAGTAATAATCATCATATACCATCTGAAACACTGCTGCAATACATCTCTAAGCACTGAACTGAAACTGTATGGGATAAAGGGTCACATCGGTCATCAAATCTGAACTCTCAAGGCTCAGCCTTGACACAAGGTTTAACATAAGTCTGAATAATATACTGCTCTGATCATGAGTGATCACAAAATATACAATCATCATAGCCATGCTCTGAATAATGGAAGCTCTGGAATGTGCAGATATCTGCTGAACAAGAATAGTAGCCCTGCTACTATGGTGTGATAACAGTTCCGAGGGAGATGTGTAAATTAGGTTACGGAAACCAATGCGTGAGTTAGATTAAGTGGACCCAAGCGTTTAAGTGTGGTTGAAGAGGCTTAGGATGTGACAAGTGTTTCAACCAAAGAATGATTAAGGCCACTTATTGAAGCTCAATTGAATTAGATCTAGTACCATGAAAAGACACAAGTGGGGCCCACCCCTTAAAAAGTGGAAAATGGTCCAATTGGGGCCCACAAGGTAAAGTTAGGGGTGTGATGGCACTAAGGGGTATGCAAGGATGTAGATCTATGGATCTAGGATGAGATAGATAATACCCACATATGGCATCTAGCAAATGACACTAACCCAAGGAGTGCGAATTGACCAAGGGAGACTAGTGCCTTAAAATGAGGGAGCAAATGGAGTCCCAATTTTACCAAATGTAGATCGGGGTAGTTAAGGCAATTATCAAGGTGGGTTTGAAGTGGCATGCCCCAATATGAGCTAGATCTCCATAGATCTAAGGTTGAAAATGCATCACCCAATGACCCAAGTGGGGCACAACCCTCAAATTGAGGAATGGGGCCCACAAGGAAAAAATCAAAGAGGTGAGGCACTAGGGGTAGGTTATCAAGGTGGATCTATGCAAATCAAGTGGGATCTCACCTACCCATGTCTTGGAAGTAGAAAAACTCACCCTCCCAAGGAGTGCGACCTCACCCAAGGAAGACTAAGTGCTTTGGGAAAAGGGTCTTGTTATCACATTTATAGTAGCCGGGCTACCATACATTATTTTTCTGATTCCAGTACACCATTCAGCCAATTCCCTTACATTTGAGATGCTGAGATGAGCATCTATATTGGATCACTATCAGATTGTGGACAGCAGTATATATTCCCCATGCCATGACTGAGTCTCAGGACACTCAGAGAGATGACCGATGTAGCCATTATACCATTGGTACAGAGCAGTCAGTAGTGCCCAGAGTTACGGCAGCAGTTTCAGAGGACAGATGATGGTACAGGTTGATGAGCATTCAGGTATATGACTCAGCAGGTATATCATTGTGTTATGGTTATATTGCTTTTATACTTATTCTTATAGCATGTCTTAGCACTTAGTGTCATGATCTGGCGATCATATAGATATGTGGGCCTGGTTGATCTTATTATATATTATATTGTCCCTACTCAGACTTAGAAGTTCACTATTCATACTCATTGGTTTTACCCTCCTTAGGGAGAATAGAGGTGATCATTCCTCCATACCTTGGCTTGCTAGTGTCGGCTCCATTATTCATTGTCTTCATCCATCCATTGCCTACCTTTTAGTTTATCACCCTGACTTACTATTTGACTAGTGACATGGAGGATCTTTTCCCCACTATAGCCTCTGTATTGGATGAGCTTCCCTGTTTATTGTGTCTCGGCTCTGAGCTGGTGACAAAACTTGCCTATGGTGAGTTGGAGTTCCTTGTGAATTCCCCCTAGTCACTAAAGTTGTGTTGGCTAAACCTGAAACTTTTAGTGCTGCCATGAATACAAAATCTGGAAAATGAAATGCTATATCTTGTATGAAAAGCCCATTCATGCAATGTGTTTCTAAACACACATGAATGAAAGGCATGCCAAATGAAAATGGCCATGAAAATAAAATGTTATATCTTTTGGAAATGTAAATACCTAGGTAAACAAGCTGTCCATGACACACCTAGAAGTGCTCAGGTAAACAAGTGCCTTAAAAACACACCTGCAGCAGAAAGCCTAAAATAAATGTAAATCTATGCAATGTGTTTATAAACACACATAGACCAAGGCTATGGAAACTTCAGGCCCAAAAAGCAATGGAACTTAAATGCTATATCAAAACAATTGCTGGCCTTATTTGTATTATGGATTGTGCGCATCTATTAAAGGTGAATAAACCCTCTTTGAACAACTCATCCATTTGTGAGACACCGCCATTCCCTGTGTTGTTGCTCATTCAGTATATACTATGGTGTGTTTTCCCTTTCCCTTGCCAAAGTGTCACAAAGTTAAGTCAGTCAAGTCATCCCTTAGCCTAAACAGTTATTTTAGCCTTCACCCTTCACTAGCAAATTGATCACAGCTATGAAGTGAGTATGATCTTGAAAGTCTGGTCTGAGTAATAATAATAATTAATGACATTATATATTTGGATTTAGATCGCCAGTAATGATTACTTTGTGTTATAATTGTTATTTGAATAAGTTATAGAGCATGCATTAACCTTTGACACTTTGCAGCAGCTTTTGATGATGGTCTGAGTTATATTTGGTCATGTTGACCTGGTTAGCCCTAGTCTGACCAAGGTCAACCATAGGACATGAGATGATTGGACCTTATGATGATATGGATAGATGATATATTGTCTATGCACGCATACATGA
Organism: Larix kaempferi; assembly: GCA_027924585.1. Taxonomy (NCBI): domain Eukaryota; kingdom Viridiplantae; phylum Streptophyta; class Pinopsida; order Pinales; family Pinaceae; genus Larix; species Larix kaempferi. The sequence continues at coordinate 12,163,922 of BSBM01000426.1, read as the reverse complement.
TGATTCTATACAGCAGCTACAGGGTTATGATGATGATTCATGGTTTACAGCAGTATTTGATCATTTACAGATCATTATTATTTACCCTGTTCCGGTATATTAGATATATATTTTGATCATGCAGAGACTCATAGGGTGTATGAGTACACATCTTGGATGGATTTGGACCTTCTAAGTCCAATGAGACAGTTTAGTTTGTTTTCAGTTCCGGGCACTTACAGTGATGATTGAGCCTCAGTAGGCTATCCCAGTGCAGTTTTGGTCTGTCGGAGGCCCTGTCAGAGCAGATGTGATTTTTATCCGGTTGACCTAGGGCGCTGTGCCTGGAGGGGGTGGTCCAACCACTTGTTTTTTACCATATTACCCCCCTCCCGGACACACTGGTGCCCTCACCTTGACAACGCAGGCACTCCAGGAGGCAGTTTGGGGCAGTTTCACCGCTTCCCAAGGCATTTCAAGATTGGTAGAAATGGCTATTGAGGAAATCGATTTGGGCTATTGAGGCAATGTTATGGCATGGGATGATCAGTGATGATAGATCGAGGTCTTCCACACCTCCTCCAGCAGTTTCAGCTTCATCGGGGCCCGCATCCATCACTTATGGCACTTTCTGAGGATTTATGAGGTCTTTTGAGGCCTACTATTTGACCATGGAGGCACGATTTGGTACATTGGTGATTATTTTATGATTATTGTGCTATGGGGATTGACCAAAGAGGGATAAAATTACCCCTTGGACCCACCATAAGCCCCCTATTTATATTTTGTCATCATGATTTGGTGGAATTCCCCTCTTCTAGGGCGATTTTGTCCACTCATATTATATTTTATTAGTGATCCATGTATTTTATTGTTGAGTTCATCTCAACCATTGATTAGACAGTTGTATCTTTTAATCTTAGCCACTCATTCAAAAAGTGGTTAGGATTTTGATGCCTCTCCTTCCTATTTAAAGGAGAGAGCTTCTCATTGTAAAGGGACTTGTGGCTCTGGATTATTGGAATAGAAAATTATTCTTGCATCTATCTCCAGTGTTGTGGTGAATGTTTTTGGTGTTCGTTCGTTGGTTCTTCCTTTGCACTGAGTTATTGGAGATCTTGTTTGCCATATCTTTTGTACCACGTTTTTGCATCTACAGGTGGAGGCCGATTTGCTTTAAGGAGGAAGTATTGGTAGGGGAAGACTCTCCCTACTTCTTCTTTGGATCTCTTCGTTGGTAACAGGGAGTATTACTGTCCCAGGACCTTCTATTCTATGTTATCATTGCATTTTACTTGTATTTCCTCCATACTTGACCTCTCTGATTGAAATCGATTTTCCTTGGATTGACAGGTAGAGGAGGGCGCACTTGTGGGCTAGGGCATCAATTTGGCAAGCAAAATCAACAAATTCTCATTTGATCTCTGCGGGAATCTTCCTAAACATCAAGGCATCTCTCTTCATCACTCAGGTATGATCTCAAGGTAATTTCTATCTCCATGATCTATCGACTAGTCTAAAATATATAAAACCCTAATCAATCAAAACCCCATTTTTACATTTTTTCAGATCTACTTAGATCTAGTGGCTCCTTGGGTAAGATTTTGAAAACCCACCTCTATAGTATCCACGACATCCCGGATCTATAGTTTGGTGAGGATAGGCTTCCATTTGACCCTCTTCCCAAGGCATTTAACCTCTCCAAGCAAGGGTGCACTTCCTAGTTTGGGTTGGTTGACCTAGATCTAGTATGTGGGTAGTTGAGATTCCACTTGATTCGTGATCTACACATCCAATAACCTACCCCCAGATTGTCACTTTTCTGATTTCTACCTTGTGGGCCCCATTCCACATTTTAAGGGATTTAATCCCCATTTTGGACCACTTGGTATCTTCAAACTCAAATCTAGTAAGATCTAGCCATCGGATTGCCTTGAAATTGTAGATCCACACTCCCCATTGATCAACCTACTTGGATCTAAAGTTTGAATGCTATCGGACATGTCTTGACCCCACTTATCCCACCTTTAGGCCTCCTTGGGCAAAGTCGCACCACCTTGGAGAAGGGAGTTGGTCCACTTCTAGTACATGGGTACATGAGATTTTTGTGGATTTGGAACGGGCATAATTCAAAACCTAGGTCTAGTGTGTCACTTCATCAAATCTTTCCTTGGGGATAGCATTCCTTGTTTTAAGGGATTGTGGTCCACTTTGGTCAAACCTAGATCTAGACCTATTCATCCATCAAGACTTTAATTGCCCACTTGTCTCATGCAATAGGAGTCCTTAACCACAAGTTAACCATACTTTGACTCCATTATCCCAATTCCCAAGGCACTGGTTTCTCTCCAAGTCAATTCGACTTTCCTAGATTGTTGGATTAACTTGTGGTTTGACCTTAGTGTGGTGAACTAAACCCTTGATGCCATCATGTATCATGGTCAAGCTTGTCACTTGTACTAGTTAGCCCCAATTCAACCCCAAACTCCCCTGCATTGGACACGGTTCCCAAGGCAGTGGATTTTCTCACATTGAACTAGTACTTTAATCCTGGATCCTATTTCACAAATCATAAAGTCACTCTCACATCAATAATGAACCAAAGCTATACTCATTGAACCCATCACTTGTCTTGTGACTTCATCCCAAGGTCTAGGATAAACCATACACCTTACTTCACTTAGAATTAACTTGATTTGGTGTCTTGGTTTTGATCTCTCCTGTCGAGAGTAGATCGGGTCTCCCCCTTTGTTGTCTGGGCTAGATAACATAAAGTGAAGGTTGCCTCGACTGGCGTGACAACCATCTATTGGAGGTCGAGGTGATCGTGGTTGCACCTTTTGAGTTGCCCTTCCCTATTGCCATCCATGAATGGATACATCCATAGGGGTAACTACAGCTTAGGTGACAACAGGTCTAATGGAAGCCAATCACCCCCAAACTATAGATCCGAATTGTCGTGGATGCTATAGAGGTGGGTTCTTAATTTCATAACCAAAGCCAAGCTAGATCCAAGTAGATCTAGAAAAAAAGTAAAAATGAGGGTTTTGATTTTAAGGGTTTGATGACCAATGAAGAAGAAGAGTAGATCTAGGTACATACCTTGTAGAACATACCTCAAATGCTTATGGCCACTTTGCAAATTGATAGCATTCCCCTATGTGTATATTCAAGAGTGAGATCTAGTGCTCCAAGCCAAAACGTCTTCCTCCAAGAGTAGCCAAATCGTCCTCCTCCTACAAGACAAGATCAAGTTAGAAACAAACCAAGTAGAAAAATTATGAAAATGACGAAAAGATGTAATAGAAAGCATCGACTATGTCACGAAGATACAATAATGATACTCCCTGTCACAAAGATCAACCCAAGAGAAGATATGTGGGTCCCCCCAACAATAGCCTCCTTCAAATAGTCCTCCTCCTCACCAATTCGGCCTCCCTGCAAGAAAACGACTAGTAGCCCCAAGATCCACAGTGATACGTGGAGAAAATACTGTATATTCAAAGAGCAAAAGAATCCATCAAGACAAGAGAAGTAGATCCACAAAGAAGTATTCTATTCCAATCTTCAAGAGCTCCAAAGGTGCCTTTACAATAGGGGGGTCTCCTCCTTATATAGGATAATAAAGACCAAAACCCTAAACCTCAAAACCACTTTTTGAAATGAGTAGTTGAGATTAAAAGATCTCATAATCTAATCAATGGCTAAGATGAGCCAATACATAATATCACATAGATCACTCAAAACAGAGATGACATCATAGCTAAAAGTGACTAAGTGAGGGTGACGTCACCTTCCAAAAGGGGCTAAGATACATGGTCCCACCAAATATGACATGGAAATGACTCAAGGCACACATGGTGGGGCTAGGAGGTATCAATCCCTCACTAGCTCGTCCCCATGGCACAATAATATAAAATAATAGGACCATGACATGTCCAAATGACACAAATGATCAAATCCTGTCCTCAAAATCTATGAGAGACATGCAGTAAAAGGACTCCTGTGGCCATTGTGGACCCCACTGACTGATGCCAACTGACTGGAAGATGGGGGGTTCACCCTGGAAGACCTCTGAGAAGACGAAGTGCCAAAACCTTGCCTCAATTTCCCAAATCGAATTCCTCAGTGACCCTTTTATTCCATTTTTAATCCTCCTGAAAAACCCTGAAACTGCTCAAACTACCACCCAGGGTGCCTGCGCTGTCAAACTGAGGGCACCAAGGTGTTTGGAAGGGGGGTATAATGGTAAAATAAAGTGGCTGGACCACCCCCTTCAGACACAGTGCCCTAGGCAACGACTGGCCTCCAAGCCTCTGCTGGGCAGGCTAGGTCAACATGCCCAAAACTGGTCAACAGGTGAATAACTGCATCTATCATCATCAGAAGTGCCCAGAACTTAAACATAAGTGTCTCAGTGGATCCAGAAGACCCAAATCTACTAAAAATGTGTACTCATACACCATGGGTTGACCTATGGGGTCAACTGTAAGGCCCACCATCCCTGGACAGTGTAAAATATGATGATTTGGAAATAATAATAAAACTACTGAACTGCATCAACCATCATATGAAGCATATGTCGACCATATCGAATCATCAACAAGAGTATGTGGGACCATCAATCATCATCCATAAGCATACGTGGTCCACATCATCACGGATCCCAAGAATGACCATGGTCAAACTATGTTTGACTAGATAAAAATATAACCAAGGACAAGATTATGACAAAGACTAAGACATGTTCCTTTAAATCATATTCACAGCTTAACTTAAAGTATAAACATCATTCTGTGGCAATTAATACATATATATATTTCAATGTTATTTATATTTTACTTGCACAAAAGCCCTAATGACAGACTCACCCATTGGAAATGGCCTAATTGCTAGCTAAGGATGAAGGCTAAGAACAAGGCTAGGCAAAGGGGATAACTTGACCAAACTCAACTAAGTGATACTTTGGACGAGGAAAGGGGTAGCTACACTTTGTGCTGGACAAAATAACAAAGGGAAGGGTTGTGCCTCACAAATGGACAAGTTGTTTAGAGAGTGTTTATTCAACTTAGGCATCATGTCTACATCAAGTTGAACTAGGTTCATTAGGATCATTCATTTCATTTCCATGGCCTTTTTGGCCTATATGACCCCTCTGGGATTTCACATGTGCTAAGAAGCACAACTAATCGCAACTTACATCCAGGGCATATTCACATCAACAAGGTCAGCAATAATAGATATAACTTTTGAGTAACCATTGTTTTTTGGACCTTTTTATACCCTTCGAGAGGTATTTTAGCAGTTCATTGCTATAGCCTTTATTCACGTGAGTTAAGAAATGCATTCTAGAATTTCATGTTCACAGGATTTCATAAAACATTTCCAATACAAGTAGTACATGAGCTTTTAGTTTTAGCCAACAACATCTCAAGTGACTAGGGAGAGTTCAACACAGTGCCAAACATCGGGACAACAGACGAGAATGATTTAGGCATACAATCCAACTCACCAAAGGCAAGTTCCGTCACCAACTCAGAGCCGAGAGACAAAACAAACATGGATGCGGTCCAACACAGAGGTAGAAATGGGGAAGTCCTTAGTATCAAGAAGTCAACAAGGCAAGTCAAAGGTGAAATCCAAATAAGGAAGGTCATGGATGGATGTGTTATCACATATATAGTAGCCGGGCTACCATACATTATTTTTTTGATGCCAGTACACTATTCAGCCAGTTCCCTTACATTTGAGATGCTGAGATGAGCATCTATATTGGATCACTATCAGATTGTGGACAGCAGTGTATATTCCCATGCCATGACTAAGTCTCAGGACATTCAGAGAGATGACCGATGTAGCCATTATACCATTGGTACAGAGCAGTCAGTAGTGCCCAGATTTACAGCAGCAGTTTCAGAGGACAGATGTTGGTACAGGTTGATGAGCATTCAGGTATATGACTCACCAGGTATATCATTGTGTTATGGTTATATTGCTTTTATACTTATTCTTATAGCATGTCTTAGCACTTAGTGTCATGATCTGGCGATCATATAGATATGTGGGCCTGGTTGATCTTATTATATATTATATTGTCCCTACTCAGACTAAGAAGTTCACTATTCATACTCATTGGTTTTACCCTCCTTAGGGAGAATAGAGGTGATCATTCCTCCATACCTTGGCTTGCTAGTGTCGGCTCCATTATTCATTGTCTTCATCCATCCATTGCCTACCTTTTAGTTTATCACCCTGACTTACTATTTGACTAGTGACATGGAGGATCTTTTCCCCACTATAGCCTCTGTATTGGATGAGCTTCCCTGTTTATTGTGTCTCGGCTCTGAGCTGGTGACAAAACTTGCCTATGGTGAGTTGGAGTTCCTTGTGAATTACCCTAGTCACTAAAGTTGTGTTGGCTAAACCTGAAACTTTTAGTGCTGCCATGAATACAAAATCTGGAAAATGAAATGCTATATCTTGTATGAAAAGCCCATTCATGCAATGTGTTTCTAAACACACATGAATGAAAGGCATGCCAAATGAAAATGGCCATGAAAATAAAATGTTATATCTTTTGGAAATGTAAATACCTAGGTAAACAAGCTGTCCATGACACACCTAGAAGTGCTCAGGTAAACAAGTGCCTTAAAAACACACCTGCAGCAGAAAGCCTAGAATAAATGTAAATCTATGCAATGTGTTTCTAAACACACATAGACCAAGGCTATGGAAACTTCAGGCCCAAAAAGCAATGGAACTTAAATGCTATATCAAAACAATTGCTGGCCTTATATGTATTATGGATTGTGCGCATCTGTTAAAGGTGAATAAACCCTCTTTGAACAACTCATCCATTTGTGAGACACCGCCATTCCCTGTGTTATTGCTCATTCAGTATATACTATGGTGTGTGTTCCCTTTCCCTTTGCCAAAGTGTCACAAAGTTAAGTCAGTCAAAGTCATCCCTTAGCCTAGCCAGTTATTTTAGCCTTCACCCTTCACTAGCAAATTGATCACAGCTATGAAGTGAGTATGATCTTGAAGGTCTAGTCTGAGTAATAATAATAATTAATAACATTATATATTTGGATTTAGATCGCCAGTAATGATTGCTTTGTGTTATAATTGTTATTTGAATAAGTTGTAGAGCATGCATTAACCTTTGACACTTTGCAGCAGCTTCCGATGATGGTCTGAGTTGTATTTGGTCATGTTGACTTGGTTAGACCTAGTTTGACTAAGGTCAACCATAGGACATGAGATGGTTGGATCTTATGGTGATATGGATAGATGATATATGGTCTATGTACACATACATGATGATTCTATACAGCAACTACAGGGTTATAATGATGATTCATGGTTTACAGCAGTATTTGATTATTTACAGATTATTATTATTTGACCTGTTCCGGTATATTGGATATATATTTTGATCATGCAGAGACTCATATGGTGTATGAGTACACATCTTGGATGGATTTGGACCTTCTAAGTTCAATGAGACAGTTTGTTTTCAGTTCCGGGCACTTACAGTGATGATTGAGCCTCAGTAGGCTATCCCAGTGCAGTTTTGGTCTGTCAGAGGCCCTGTCAGAGCAGATGTGACCTTTATCTAGTTGACCTAGGGCGCTGTGCTTGGAGGGGGTGGTCCAGCCACTTGTTTTTACCATATTACCCCCCTCCCGAACACACTGGTGCCCTCACTTTGACAGCGCAGGCACTCCAGGAGGCAGTTTGGGGCAGTTTCACGCTTCCCGAGGCATTTCAGGATTGGTAGAAATGGCTATTGAGGAAATCGATTTGGGCTACTGACGCAATGTTATGGCATGGGATGATCAGTGATGATAGATCGATGTCTTCCACACCTCCTCCAGTAGTTTCGGCTTCATCGGGGCCCGCATCCATCACTTATGGCACTTTCTGATTATTTTTGAGGTCTTTTGAGGCCTACGAGTTGACCATAGAGGCACGATTTGGTATATTGATGATTATTTTATGATTATTGTGCTATGGGGATTGACCAAGGAGGGATAAAATTACCCCTTGGACCCACCATAAGCTTCTTATTATATTTTGTCATCATGATTTGGTGGGATTCCCCTCTTCTAGGGCGATTTCGTCCACTCATATTATATTTTATTAGCGATCCATGTATTTTATTGTTGAACTCATCTCAACCATTGATTAGACATTTGTATCTTTTAATCTTAGCCACTCATTCAAAAAGTGGTTAGGATTTTGATGCCTCTCCTTCCTATTTAAAGGAGAGTGCTTCTCATTGTAAGGGGTCTTTGGCTCTTGGATTATTGGTATAGAAAAACTTTCTTGTGGAAATTCTTGTGGTCTCCTTTGCATCTGGTGTTCTTAAATGGTGATTGGAAAGTCTATTGCAACCTAGCATTTGGAATTTGTGGTAAGATCTATCTATTTTTGGAAATCATTGTTTGTCTACAGGAGGGCGACTTCAACAAGGGCGATTTTGCAAGGCTTCTTCAAATCGACTTTCTTGACATTTGCTTGTATCAGGGGGTTATCATTAGCATCATTGTGATCTATGCTATCTTTATGTTACTTCTCTTGTCGCATTAGTCTTATCTCTTGATTACATCAAATCTGATATTGTTGACGTTTGTTGTGCAGGAGAGAGGGCGCATTGGCTTCTTGAACTAAATCGATTGCATAGAAAACTACCTCAAAGCTTCTCAAATTGATCGGGTTTGCATAGATCATCATCATCAAGGCATCTACAAGGTTACCCAGGTAAGATCCACAGGTTTGTTTCTCTTATCTTGATCCAATCCATTGACCTAACTCATAAATAGATAAAACCCTTATTTCTTCAAACTCTCATTTTTTACATTTTTTCAAATCTACTACGATCTACTGGCTTCTTGGGTAAGATATTGAAAACCCACCTCTATAGTATCCACGGCATGCCGGATCTATAGTTTGGTGAGGATTGGCCTCCATTTGACCCTCTTCCCAAGGCATTTAGCCTCTCCAAGCAAGGGTGCACTTCCTAGTTTGTTGAGTTGACCTAGATCTAGTATGTGGGTAGTTGAGATCCCGCTTGATTCATGATCTACACATCCAATAACCTACCCCCAGATTGTCACTTTTCTGATTCCTACCTTGTGGGCCCTATTCCACATTTTAAGGGATTTAATCCCCATTTTGGACAACTTGGTATCTTTAAACTCAGATCTAGTAAGATCTAGCCATCGGATTGCCTTGAAATTGTAGATCCACACTCCTACTTGACTAACCTACCCGGACCTAAAGTTTGGATGCCATTGGACTTGTCTTGACCCACTTATCCCACATTTTATCCTCCTTGGGTAAAGTCGCACCACCTTGGAGAAGTGAGTTGACTCACTTCTAGGACATGGGTACTTGAGATTTTTGTGGATTTGGAACGGGAGTAATCCAAAACCGAGGTCTAGTAGGTCACCTTGTCAAATCTTGCCTTGGGGATAGCATTCCTTGTTTTAAGGGATTGTGGTCCACTTAGGTCAAACCTAGATCTAGACCTATTCATCCATCAAGACTTTAATTGCCCACTTGTCTCATGCAATAGGAGTCCTTAACCACAATTTAACTTTACTTTGACTCCATTATCCCAATTCCCAAGGCACTGGTCTCTCTCCAAGTCAATTCGACTTTCCTAGATTGTTGGATTAACTTGTGGTTTGACCCTTGTGTGGTAAACTAAACCTTTTGATGCCATCATACCTCATGATCAAGCTTGTCACTTGTACTAGTTAGCCCCAATTCAACCCCTAAACTACCCTGCATTGGACACAGTTCCCAAGGCAATGGATTTTCTCACATTGAACTAGTACTTTAATCCTAGATCCTATTTCACAAATCATAAGTCACTTTCACATCAATAATGAGCCAAAGCCATACTCATTGAACCCCTCACTTGTCTTGTGACTTCATCCTAAGGTCTAGGATAAACCATACACCTTACTTCACTTAGAATTAACTTGATTTGGTGTCTTGGTTTTGATCTCTCCTGTCGGGAGTAGATCGGGTCTCCCCCTTTGTTGTCTGGGCTAGATAACATAAAGTGAAGGTTGCCTCGACTGGCGTGACAACCATCTATTGGAGGTCGAGGTGATCGTGGTTGCACCTTTTGAGTTTCCCTTCCCTATTGCCATCCATGAGTGGATACATCCATAGGGGTAACTACAGTTTAGGTGATAACAGGATGGAGTCAAGTGAAAATGGTGCCTAAGCTAGCAGACAAAGATGTCAGGAAAGACCATATCTATGCTCATAGGAGGGTAATGAAACCGATGAGTTTTGTCAAAAAACCTAAGTGTGCAAGTAATACGTCCATTTTATTTTTATAACATCATCCAAGATATTTTATTTTATTTTAAATAGTACTGCCACATCATGAATCATATACCAAGTCAATGCTATGAAGATGACTAAAACAACAAGATAATTGTCCAAAGCCAATAATCAGAAGTCCATAGGTCACATCATAACATAATAATCATCAATAAACATCTAAAACATTGCTGCAATAATATCACTGGGCACTGAACTGAAACTGTATGGAACAAAGGGTCACATCGGTCATCAAATCTAAGCTCTCAAGGCTCAACCTTGGCACAAGATCTAATAAAAGTCTGATACAATATACTGCTCTGATCCATGAGTGATCACAAATAACAAGCTCATCATAGCTGATCTCTGTAAAAGCAAAGCTCTGAAAAGTGAAGATATCTGCTAAGCAAGAATAGTAGCCCAGCTACTATGGTGTGATAACAGTAACCATCTTAACATTTCATCAATTTTAGGGTTTTTGACCTCATGTTTGGTTACCAGCCAAAACAAGGAAAATTTATTCAAGAAATGCAAACCTTTGTAAAATTTCTGGATGGGAGGGCTGGATGGGAAATACGCTATTGAACTGCTTCCCAAACTGGCAAGGCCTCTAGCAGGCTTCTTCTGTACATGACTGGATAGGACTGATAAAAATTTCTGAATGACGAGGCAAATTAACCACTTCATCATATTGTTCAACAGGACTTATCGGATGATAGCTATTTGTGTAAGCCCCAGTCCACTCGAAATCATGAGGAATCCCCGTACATGAAGACGACGGCTGAGAATGAGCTTCAATTGATTGTATCCAATGCACTGCTTCTCCAAGTCTTCATTGTTGATGTTCATGCATGGCTCATACTGATCATATAAAAAGATTTCATGCTCCTCCATGCAAAGATATCCCAAGGTCTTAAGGTCCATGCTTCCTTCTCTGAATACCTCATAAATGGGATTTTCAATCAAATCATCAAGAGCTTCTAACTTAAACTTTCCCTCTTCAGATATGTCATATATGGGATTTTCAATTATGCTCTCAAAGGATTCCAGCTCATTATTTACCTCTTCAGACATGACATAGATGGGGTTTTCTATAAATGTCCAGTTATCATCATTAACATGATCCAAGCTATATCTGTCTTGTTCATGCTCATAATCCTCCTCTTCGGAAAAAAGGTCATAAGGAAGTAAGCCTTCCAAGCCTTCATCATCATATACATTACAAACTTCATCCTGGATTTTTATATGGGCCTCTGTAATGGTTTCTTCTGGAGGCGGATCAGGAGTACACATGTGCTCATTATCACTAAAATAAACTTGAGAAAACTCCCAATCTTCAATGTCTTCTGTTATGGTGGCATGAGGAGGGTCTTCAATAACATCTCCAGTAATCGGATCTTCATGAATCTCTTCAATAGGGTCACGCTGTGCTTGGTGGAAAAAGGCACGATTTTCTTGAATAAGCTGCCTAATCTTCCCGTCACTGCAATAACTCAGAGGCAGCTCCCAATATTTTTCGTTTTCCACTATGATGAGGCAAGGAGCGTTAGGGTCCTCCTCATGATATTCTATCCAAGGCGAGAATATGGGAAAGAACTTCTCAAGGATATTGTCCAAAGCTTCCATGCCAAATCCCTTATTATGCCCCTGCCTCAAAAATATTCTAAGGAAGCTCGAAAGGAAAGTAATACATTTATCCAGGAGACCATTGTGCAACCAATAACAAGCATTTCCCCGCAAAGTACTGACAAACATTTCCATCATGTTATCTTCATATAAAACTTTGAAGTCGGCCAGGACCTTAAGAAAGGATATGACATGCTGGGCCTTTGAATCACCATTTCCCTAAAAGATGGGCAAATGATCATACATATTGTTGCCGCCTAATACACACCTGGGGGGGACGCGGCAGGAAACCTTCAAGCTGCTCGGTGTGTCCTTGGGGGCAAGTGAGAGTCAAGTGCTGTCACCTAATTACTCGACTCCTCCGTCTAGGCTTACTCCTAGCGAAGCCAAGGGGGGTGGTCCCTATAAAAATAATCTAAGGCTTTTAATCTACAACAAAGGATAAAAGTCTATTCTAGGAGTTAAAAAGATGATGAGATGAAAAATTAACAACTAATCACTGCTTGCAAATTAAATCAATTGATTAACACCACACAATATAGTTAAGCATTCACGACATTCAAGATTGAAACTTAAACATGGAAAATTGAAGACCAGTGTCGAGAAAGTAAAAATGCTTGCAATTGCTGTTGTGTAGGGTTGCTTGTGTAGTCTCAGTGAAAGTATTGCAGTGGCTCGGTTGGTAATTTTTATGATTATTAAATGAGTGGTTAAGGAGTTGGTTAATTTCTGGTTTGGCCCAAAAGAAAACTAAACTTCGAACTGAGTGCTCTAGCAACCTTACCAAGCGTCCAACCAAGCGAGGATGAACCTGCTTAAGAACCTGCTGACTCTGTGGATTCAGTCCATGCAACCTCCCGAGTTCTTAGGATTGGATTCTGATGGATTGTCCTATTAACATTAATTACCTTGCACCCGTTTCTGATTGAGCCAACTGTTCCGACTAAGCTGCAGTAGTCAAGAGCATACTCCGGGTTTGGGGCGTTGTTCATTTTATTAAGACGTGTGAGTGGATGATTATTCTACACTAAACCTCAAGCATAAAGCAAGGGGGGTTAATTTTAGGATTAAATTTTAAGCACAGAATAATAATTTGAAATAAACACAAAAGCATATAAAATGATAAACGGGTCCTTGGAGGACGTTGTGTGCTTGAGTGTGTTATTTAATTACTACTGCTTAAATGAAAACTAATCTAAAATGGAAAACTAGAAGAAAATTGTGAAAAATAAAAAAAGAAAAAGAAAAAAGGTGCGAATCCCCCCTGGGGGGATTGGGGTCAGGCGCTGGAATTGCCTGTTGTGCTCTTTTTATTCTTTCGATTACAATCAAGAAATTATGAGAATTACTGCTTGCCCTTTATCATTAGGGAACAAAACAGTTTACAATAAGATGTGCAAAAAAACACTGCTTTGACGGCTAGTTCTCAGGGTGATTCTGGGAGTTTCGAAGTGTCTTTTCTGTGAGTTTTTTAACTCCAACCTGCTAAGAACATGAAACAGACCAGCGAGCTAAAGTTGATTAGAAATGTCAATCAAAACACTTTAAGAGTGTTCTGATAATACTACAAAGTACAAAACTGAAACTAACTTAGACAAGTATGTGAAAGACTAGTTTATTGGCAATTTTTTGAGTCTTTAAGTGACTTTTAGTAAACTTTTAAATGTAGGACTGTCATAAAATGGTACAAAATCTAGCGAACAAAAGTTTACTGAAAACTATCGAAACACACTTTAGGGGTATGTTCAGTTTAGATGCAAAAAATGAAAATTTTTCTAACTTAACTACTACAAAAGATGAAATTAAATGACTAAGGAAAGTGAGCTAGAAAGCTACTTCCCTTAGGATTTTTTTTTTTTTTTTGCTTGCTTTTGGAAAAGCTAAGCAAACCAAAGCACTTAAATGCCAAATATACTTTTCAACAAAACAAACTTTTCCTATCAAGAACTCTAGATTTTATGATAACACAAACTTGAAAAGGAAAAATTGTAAAATTAGATCTACTTTCAGATTTGCTTGATATAATGTAGATCTTAAGACAAGTAACCAGTAACCAAAGATAGCAGAAGAAAATTTGATCAAAAAAATGGAACCCTTGGGGGTTGAGCGTTTTGAAGAAAGGGCAATGGAGTCAAGCTCCCTGATGCACCGGTAAGATCGAGACTTGGTTCGTATTTACTGAATGAAGGCACGATCTAACATGTTCGTGGACTTCTCCAGCTTAGGCTACCTGTAGACAGCTGCAAACAACTTGCAAGGGGATAAGAGCATATGTGTAAATGAACAACAGAAAACTTGAGAAATAATAGATTCAAACAAGAGATCATACTACTTCTAGCATTCTAATATCATCGACAAAAGTAAGCAACCTATAAAGCATTACTCACTATTCCTTATGAAAGATAACTTTCCTTTTAAAAGACATACAATCCCGACAATACTAACTTATGCAACACAATACAGTTTACCTCAAATATAACAAGCATGAAGATCCAACCAAAGACAATCACCAGACTAGCCTCCAAAGCCTTCTTTATTAAACTCAGAAAAATATTACAATGAACGAGCAATGCCAGCAGAGGTTTCACCTTCCGATCTTTACAATGGAGCCAAGCTCCTCAATTTATAGCAAATGGAAAGTGAGATAGGGCGCAAAACCCTAAGGAGACCAAGCTCCTAGTTTGTAGAGCAAGAAACCTTAACATCCAATGAAGAAACTTTTCTCAAATGGCAAAAAACGAGCTAATATAGAAGATGCCGAGTTGATGAAGAAGCTGCCCACTTGTGGAAGTACTCACGCATGAGAGGATGAGGATGAGAACTGATGTTTCCATGAATTGGTATCTTTTCACGTGAGATTTGCTTGGTTGATAAAATTAGCAGCTATCTTATGTTTGTGCCACCTACTCATGGTGTAAGTGCCCACGTGAAGGTTGAAGGTGGGTGCATTAGTTAAATGAAACTTTGACTTTAAACCAAGATATAACATAAGCTTTGCACTTTGGACATAAACGCCTTCTTTATTGGACTTATGCCATGTCATTTGGCATGTGCTAAATGCCACCTTTTTAATATTTTAATTACTTGCCATAGTGCAATTTGTCACAATTTTAGCATTAAAGTGCCAAAATGTAGCTCTGATAGGAAAAACTGCTCCACGAGGCGTCCTGGTCGCCCAAAATGTAGGAAAACTGGGTACCGGGGTAAAGAGGGTGCTCTGAGCTTGAAAATGAGCATCCCTGCGTCAAATTCCGACTCCGAATAAGACTTTTATCACCTTTTGAAATTTTTTAATTAAACCATTAAAAAAATGGCTTAAAAATGCGGAAAAATATTTTTTGTCGGAATTGGCTGAAACTTCAGGGGAACCTAGTACATGACAAAGCGATAAAATTCTAGCGCCTAGCATGTTTATACATGTTACAAAATGGGCTCTAATAATCCCCTAAGGCCTAACTCCCCACTTTGGGCATTCCAGCTTTGGAGGAGCAGGAGAAAACCTCATCGATTATACTCGGCTAAAGGCAAGGCATAATCGACAAGGGAAAAAACTCCTTGGAATACCTTCTTTGGTTGTCAAGTCCTAGGGAACCGAGTCACTCAAAGACCACCATGTTAGTACACCTATTACAAACCCCGTGGGGCACAGTCATGTACTACAAAAACTGACAAATGGGCCCTGAAAAGGCCAAATTTGGAACTTCTGAACTCTGAAAAAGGCACAAGTAAATGTGCAATACTGGCGGCTCACTGAAGTCCAACTGTAGTGCAACTTAGTTGGTAACACATATCTCTACCAATATGATAATTAGGGAAACCTGGGATGTCTGAGAAGTCAATAGGAGGATACTCATTTGAAAATTCATCACCAGGTTCTTCATCATCCATACTCAGCGATCATAAGCATATATTTGAAATGACCATGGAAAATATCTGCTACTGCATCAGGAGGGTTGTTCAAAAAAATGAGCTTTAAAAATTTAATGTGTTGCATGGGATCATCTACACACAACAAGTCTCAACAAATTTAGGAGAAACAAGGGTTTTATCCCTTCAGCGGAGTCGCCATGTGAGAATAAAAATATACATTTTAAAACATTCACAAAAAGTTCTACTTTTTTTTACTTTGAAATTTTATAAAACTAAGTTACCGGAAACACCTAAGCAACCTCGGTAAAACGCCGTTCCCCGTTTCAGATCCTGAAACAGAGGGGATACGGCCTTGAAACGTCACCGATACGTATCAGATTGGTATGGATACGTTTCATCCTAGAGGTGATACTTTTCAGGGAAATGGTAATTGTTATCACATATATAGTAGCCGGGCTACCATACATTATTTTTCTCATGCCAGTACACTATTCAACCAGTTCCCTTACATTTGAGATGCTGAAATGAGCATCTATATTGGATCACTATCAGATTGTGGACAGCAGTTATATTCCCCATGCCATGACTGAGTTTCAGGACACTCAGAGAGATGCCCGATATAGCCATTATGCCATTGGTACAGAGCAGACAGTATTGCCCAGAGTTACAGCAGCAGTTCCAGAGGACAGATGATGGTACAGGTTGATGTGCATTCAGGTATATGACTCAGCAGGTATATTACAGGTATTATGGTTAGATTGCTTTTATACTTATTCTTATAGCATGTCATAGCACTTAGTGTCATGATCTGGCGATCATATAGATATATGGACCTGGTTGACTTATTATATTATATTATACTGTCCCTACTCAGACTTAGAAGTTCACTATTCATACTCATTGGTACATACCCTCCTTAGGGAGAATAGAGGTGATCATTACACCATACCATGGCTTGCTAGTGTTGGCTCCATTATTTCATTGTCTTCATCCATCCATGGCCTACCTTTTAGATTATCACCCTGACTTACTACTTGACTAGTGGCATGGAGGACCTTTCCCCACTGTAGCCTCTGTATTGGATGAGCTTCCTTGTTTATTGTGTCTCGGCTCTGAGTTGGTGACAAAACTTACCTATGGTGAGTTGGAGTTCCTTGGAATTCCCCCTAGTCACTAAAGTTGTGTTGGCTAAACCTGAAACTTTTGGTGCTGCCATGAATACAAAATCTGGAAAAAATGAAATGTTATATCTTGTATGAAAAGCCCATTCATGCAATGTGTTTCTAAACACACATGAATGAGAGGCATGCCAAATGAACATGGCAATAAAAATAAAAATGTTATATCTTGTGGAAAATAAATACCTAGGTAAACAAGCTGTCCATGACACACCTAGAAGTGCTCAGGTAAACAAGTGCCTTAAAAACACACCTGCAGCAGAAAGCCTAAAAGAAAAATGTAAATCTATGCAATGTGTTTGTAAACACACATAGATCAAGGCTATGGAAACTTCAGGCCCAGAAAGCAATAGAACTTAAATGTTATATCTAAACAATTGCTGGCCTTATTTGTATTATGGATTGTGCGCATCTGTGAAGGTGAATAAACCCTCTTTAAACAACTCATCCATTTGTGAGACACCGCCATTCCCTGTGTTATTGCTCATTCAGTATATACTATGGTGTATTCCCTTTCCCTTGCCAAAGTGTCACAAAGTCAAGACAGTTAAGTCATCCCTTAGCCTAGCCAAGTTAATTTAGCCTCCACCCATCACTAGCAAATTGATCACAGCTATGAAGTGAGTATGATCCTGAAAGTCTAATCTGAGTAATAATAATAATTAACGACACTATATAGTTGGATTTAGATCGCCAGTCATGATTACTCTGTGTCATAATTGCTATTTGAATAAATTGTAAAGCATGTATTAACCTTGATACTTTTCAGCAGCCTTGGATGATGGACTGAGTTATATTTGGTCATGGTTGGACCTAGTCTGACCATGGAGGACCATGGGACATGAGATGTTAGACCTTATGAGGATATGGATAGATGATATATGGTCTATGTACACATACATGATGATTCTATGCAGCAGCTACAGGGTTATGATGATGATTCTTGGGATACAGCAGTGTTTGATCATTTACAGAGCATTATTATTGGCCTTGTTCCGGTATATTGGATATTTATTTTGATCATGCAGAGACTCATATGGTGTATGAGTACACATCTTGGATAGATTTGGACCTTCTGAGTCCAATGGGACAGTTTGTTTTCAGTTCCGGGCACTTACAGTGATGATTGAGCCTCAGTAGGCTATCCCAGTGCAGTTTTGGTCTGTTGGAGGCCCTGTCGGAGCAGATGTGATTTTTATCCGGTTGACCTAGGGCGCTGATGATGGAGGGGGTGGTCCAACCACTTGTTTTTACCATATTACCCCCCTTCCAGACACATTGGTGCCCTCACCTTGACAGCGCCAGCACTCCGGGAGGCTGTTTGGGGCAGTTTCACGCTTCCCGAGGCATTTCAGGATTGGTAGAAATGGCTATTGAGGAAATCGATTTGGGCTACTGAGGCAAAGTTATGGCATGGGATGATCAGTGATGATAGATCGGGACCTTCCACACCTCCTCCAGCAGTTTCAGCTTCATCGGGGCCCGCATCCATCATTTATGGCACTTTCTGTGGATTTTTGAGGTCTTTTGAGGACCACGACTTCACTATGGAGGCACGATTTGGTACATTCATGATTATTTATGGGTTATTGTGCTATGGGGATTGACCAAGGAGGGATAAAATTACCCCTTGGACCCACCATAAGCCTCTTATGATATTTCATCATCATGATTTGGTGGGATTCCCCTCTCCTAGGGCGACTTTGTCCACTTATGTTATATTTTATATGTGATCCATGTATTATATTGTTGAGCTCATCTCAACCATTGATTAGACTTTTGTATCTTATAATCTTAGCCACTCATTCAAAAAGTGGTTAGGGTTTTGGTGCCTCTCCTTCCTATTTAAAGGAGAGAGCCTCTCATTGTAAAGGGTCTTTGGCTCTTGGATTATTGGTATAGAAAAATATTCTTGTGGAAATTCTTGTGGTCTCCTTTGCATCTGGTGTTCTTAGATGGTGATTGGAAAGTCTATTGCAACCTAGCATTTGGAAATTGTGGCAAGATCTATCTTTTGGGAAATCATTGTTTGTTTACAGGAGGGCGACTTCAACAAGGGCGATTTTGCAAGGCTTCTTCAAATCGACTTTCTTGGCATTCGCTTGTATCAGGGGGTTATCATTAGTATCATTGTGATCTATGCTATCTTTCTGTTACTTCTTTTGTGGCATTAGTCTTATCTCTTGATGCATCAAATCTGATATTGTTGACGTTTGTTGTGCAGGAGAGAGGGCGCATTGGCTTCTTGGACAAAATCGATTTGCATAGAAACTACCTCAAAGCTTCCAAATTGATCGGGATTGCATAGATCATCATCATCAAGGCATCTACAAGGTTACCCAGGTAAGATCCACAGGTTTGTTTCTCTTTCCTCTATCCAATCCATTGACATAACTCGTAAATTGTTGAAACCCTAAATATCTTAAAACCCCCATTTTACATTTTCTCAGATCTACTTAGATCTATTGGGTTGTTGGGTATAATACTGAAAACCCACCTCTATAGCATCCAAGGCATCCCGGATCTATAGTTTGGTGAGGATTGGCCTCCATTTGATCCCCTTCCCAGGCCAACTTAGCCTCTCCCAAGCAAGGCGCACTTCTCTAGTTGGGCAAGTTGACCTAGATCTAGGTGGTGGGTGTTTGAGATTCCACTTGATTTGACATCTACACATCAAATAACATACACCCAGGTTGTCACTTTTCTGAAATTCACCTTGTGGGCCCCATTCCACAGTTTAAGGGATTTAATCCCCATTTTGGACCACTTGGAACACTTAAACTCAGATCTACTAAGATCTAACCGGTGGATTGCCACAAAATTACAGATCCATACTCCTACCTGACCGATCTACTAGGATCTAAAGTTTGGATGCCATCCGACTTGTCTTGACCTACCTAAACCCCAATTTAAGCCTCCTTGGTCAAAGTCGCACCACCTTGGAGAAGTGAGTTGACTCACTTCTAGGAACTGGGTACTTGAGATTTTTGGAGATCTAAAACCGGAATAATTCAAAACCTAGGTCTAGGCTGTCACTTTGTCAAATCTTGCCTTGGGGACTGCATTCCTTGTTTTAAGGGATTGTGGTCCACTTGGGTTAAACCTAGATCTAGACACATTCAACCATCAAGACCTATATTGCCCACTTATCTCATGTTGTAGGAATCTTAAACCATAAGTCAACCCTACTTTGACTCCACTTCCCAATTCCCAAGGCACTGGTTTATCTCCAAGACAACCCAACTCTCCTAGATTGTTGGATTGACTTGTGGTTTGACTTTTGCATGGTGAACTATACCCTTAAAGCTATCATGAATCATGGTCAAGCTTGTCTTATGTACTAGTTAGCCCCAATACATCCCTCAAAACTATCCTGCATTGGACACAGTTCCCAAGGCAGTGGATCTTTTGACATTGACCTAGTACACTCATCCTAGATCTCACTTCAAACATTGTAAGTCACTTTCACATCAACTATAAACCAAAGCTATATCTCTTGAACCCCTCACTTGGCTTGTGACTTTACCCTTAGGTCTAGGATAAACCATACACCTAACTTCACTTAGAAATACCCTGATTTGGTGTCTCGGTTTTGATCTCTCCTGTCGGGAGTAGATCGGGTCTCCCCCTTTGTTGTCTGGGCTAGATAACATAAAGCGAAGGTTGCCTCGACTGGCGTGACAACCATATATATATTGGAGGTCGAGGTGATCGTGGTTGCACCTTTTGAGTTGCCCCTTCCCTATTGCCATCCATGACTGGATCCATCCATAGGGGTAACTACAGTTTAGGTGATAACAGTAATATTAAATTCTTAAAGTAAAAGTGGCATTCTCCTTATATTTCATTTTCTATGGCATTCTCCTTATATTTCGTAAGGATAGTAAAAGGATAGAAAATGAAATATAAGGAGAATGCCATAGAAAATGAAATATAAGCAGAATGCCACTTTTACTTAAATTTTTAACATTACCATTAATTGTTTCAGGATGTTTGAGAGTGGTTCCAACCTCATCGGACTTCATATGCAAAAAGTAGAATTTTTAATCCCATTCAAAATTCAACAAACTTAACAATTTTCAGGATTTCAGGATTGCAATGTTGCCACTGGATTCTATCATATATGAGGGTATGGGATTGGCATTCAATCAAGCACATCAACCCCTCTATGTACCTTGATGTTGGTGGTGCTGATTGTTGAACTCCTCTGTCTTTGATGGCCTTGGACCTATTATCACGTATTTTGTACAAATAGTTGAAACTTTATTGAGCCGCCAGTGTTGGAACACATCAGTGTTCACTTCCAGAGTATATGGGTTTCAGAATGCAGCAGTTAGCCAGTTTTGGCTAGCCAGTTTTATTTTTGAGTCGACATGACCATGGCCCCATGGGGGTTTGTAATAAAGTGTGCTAGTAGGATCTGAGTGTCTCGGTTCCCCATGACTTGATTAAGCAACTAAGGTATTCCAGGGAGTTTTTTCCCTTGTCAATTATACTTTGCTTATAGCCGAGCTATAATCGATGAGGTTTTCTCTCGCTCCTCCAAAGCTGGAATGCCCAATTTTGAAAATTTTGGCCATGGGGGGTTATTAGAGTCCAACTAATGTATATAAGCCTACTAGACACTATTAGAATAGGTTTTGGTCATGTCCCAAGTCTCTAGGACCCTCAGAAAAAAAATTTCAAAAAAATTTTATCGGGTCCGTCGAGTTTGGGTTTTTTAATTATAACATTGAACGGAAAACATACCTTGATTTATATCTAGAATTATTTTGTCATGAGTTCTGCAATGGATGGCTTTGTGACCATAGTTGTTACACTTGTAGCAGTGACCATGGAACATTATAGGGTATGTCTGAGCAAAAGATCTTTCTTCTGTATAATTGTTGGTCTCTTCTTCCTTTTCCCTGAAATTCTTGCTTTCTTCAATGTTCTTTTCGATCTTCAAATGTGTTTTTAACTGAGCAGCTGTATTGTCCAGATCTTCCTTCATAGAGAGGATCTTCAATTCTTTCCTTTCACAAATTTCTATCTTTTCTTGGAGTTGTCTTGTTAGGTCTTCTTCTATTTTCTTGACTTCTTCTACTTGTCTTTTCAGATCAATAATATTGTCTTCCATCTGTCCTTTTGAGTTTTGTTCTTCCTCATGAGGTTTTTGTAGTTGTCCTTTTAGTACTTGATTTTCTTTTCTGATCTCTGAGAGTTCCTTTTCAAATTGAAAATTCGTCAGACATACCTTTCGTAATTCTATCTTCAAGGATTTGATTTCAACTTCTTGTTTTCTTCTTAGTTTCTCTTCAATCTCGTGACTGAACTGAATTTCCTTTTTGTCACTTGAATCTCCTTTCTGACTGGTGGTACTTTCCTTCTGCAATTTTTCAAGTAAGGTACTGATCGCATTATCTTTGTCTTGAAGTTTGCGAGTCAATTCTTTCTCCTTATCTTCTAGTTGTCTTTTGAGCCTGACAATTTCTTCTGACTGTCTTTTATTTTCAGCAGCTGACTTCTCAAGTTGATCCTTCAGAGAGTTAGATATGGCTTCTTTGATTCTGGTAGCTTCTTCAACTTGGAGGTTTAAATCAACTATAGTCTGTGTGGCCTTCTCACAATCTTCTTGATTCCTCTTCTCAGATTTGTCCATTTTCTCTTGCAATACCTGGTTCTGTTCACAAAGTTTCTCAACCTTTTGCAAAGCATTAGTAATATCATTGTTTAAACATTCATTTCCATCATTTATCAAGAAACAATGAGATTCATCACATTTTGACGTATTACAATCTATGAATTTTGAATAGCACTTATCCTCTATACCCGATAGACATATTTCTTCAAAAACATTACAACCAGGGCGTTCAATAGACTTACCTTCATACTTACCTGGATCTTGTACTGACCTTTCTATGGAGTTGTCTTCTGCTTTATGTTCTTCAATGGAGTAGAGTTGATCTAACTTCAGTGACAACTCTTCAATTGAGTTGCACTTTCCTATTTTCTTCTTTTGGAGATCTGTCAGATCTGCAGTCATGAGTTTCATAACTTCTTCTTCATGCTCCTTAGAGGAGTAGAGATGTTCTATTTTGAGCCATAGTTCCTTAGCAGTGTTGCACTTTCCAATATTCTCTTTTATTGAATCTGATAAGCCTTCAAGAATGGATTCCATAGCCATTGAATTATTTTTCCTTGCTTCCTTCTGAGCTGTTGTTTTCACTTTCTTCGGATGATCGTACCCAGTAAGCACTGACTGCCATACTCCACTGCCTTCTGCTTCAAGATAACCTTGCATTCTTCTTTTCCAGATCAAGTAATTTGTCCCACAAAACAATGGTGCTCCATTCACTGAGAACCCCATGGTGTGTCAAGGATCTACTTCAAGCTGGTAAGGCTTTCTGTGAAGGACCCGCTCTGATACCAATTGTTGGACACACCGAGCACACTGAGAGGGGGGGGTGAACAGTGTGTGTAGCTTTTATTACTTTTTCAACTTTAACAATCATCAGCAGCTTATTCAATACATCATTCATTAATGCATTATCACATTATCATTATATCATCATCATTATTAACAATTACAGCTCATCATATCATCATCACATAAGAAGCATAGAAAAACACAGTACACAAGATTTTTACGTGGAAACCCAAGTCCTGGGGGAAAAACCACGGAAGCCTTTATAATAATAATTTACCAGCAACAACTGGAAGGAGGTAACAACCCCCTTTGTTACAAAGAATTCAATTCTCCAGCTACAACTGGAAGGAGGCTACAACCCCATTGTTTACAGGCTACAACCTGAAGGAAGCCTTAGCTCTCTCAATTTCCTTGCCCCGTCCTGCCACCCTGATATGAAGATAGATACTGAACTATTGAACCACAAACTGCATTGATCCTGCGGACCTGCTATCCAACACTTGTACCATACTACACAATCTAAACCACACTGCACAACCTGTACCACACTGCACAACCTGTATCACACTGCAAAATCTAAACCACACTGCACAACCTGTACCACATTGCACAACCTGTATCACACTGCAAAACCACTTTCACTGCTGACCACTCCTCATCAACTGTCCACTAACCACTGCACCACAACTGCTCCACACTACTCATCAACTAACCAATCTATCTGTCTGCACCAATCAATCTGTTGTTCACATCATCCGACTCAGTCAATCTGAGTCTAACCAACTGCACACCAAACCCTGAATCTACTGTTGATAACCTTTGCACTCTTATCACTGCCAAATCATCCATGTATACCAACAAGTCATTTTACTGCCATACACTGCTCATGTACATCCTTGTACACCTCGTCATACACAGTCACTGAACAAATAATCCTTCTCTGCTTCCACTGAACATAAGGCATGCATCGTCATGCATCATCATCATAGGTATGCATCATCGTCATAGGGTATGCATCATCATCATAAAATATGCATAATCATCATCTCAGTGTGCACCGTGTATGCATCATCAACATCAAGTATACATCTTAATGCATAGGAGAGCATCATCACACTATGGTATGCATGTACATCATATTGTATAGGAGTGCATCAACTTCATAGAGTGTACATCATTATCACATGCATTATCATCATAAAGTGTATAATATCATAGCATAAAGGTATGCAACATCATCATCATATCCTCCATAATGACTTCAAATATATATACCAATATATAGGCTCACATACTAATATCAAAGATGAACTCTATCCATGAGAGACATGTGCCATTACAAGAGAAACCTAGAAGCATGAGCCATACCTTTTTGAAGATCATAAGGTCAAGAAACAATAGACAAACCAAAATAAACTCCAGATCATGTCATCACATAGCCCTCGTAACAAGCTTTCCAACGAGCCAAGAATTTTGTAATTCCGATTCCGTATGAGAAAGTTATGCCAATTTTAGTGAAGATACCCAAAAAAATTTCCTCCACAAAATTTCGCACTTTTCTCCAAGAGTTACGAAATTCCAATTGATAAGCAAATGAAATGTTTTATATTCTATTTATATAGGTCGTAGAGGAAAGTTATTACCTCAAACTGGGCCAACATGCAATTCAAAATTACAAATAATTAATTTTTCTTTTGTTTGGTCGGCTCACCCAAAAAGGTGGGGTACACCAACTTCAAAAATTCATATCTCTTCAACCGTAAGGAGTTAGAAGATGCTCCACATATCAATGGAAATGGCTTGATGAGGACTATCTCCCTATGATGGGTTTATTTGCAAATTCTTGGTATAATACACTTAAATTATTCAATATGTCCAGGACGTCAAAGACCCCACACATGAGGGTGCCAAAGACCATACCACTAACTACAAGAGTTTCAAAGTCTTCTTCAACATATCAAGGCACATCCATGGGATCTACCTCCATCTACATCCCAATATCCATACAACCACAAATAGGACCATACATCACCATGGTTCAAGACCCAATGCACCACATGCAAGGGTTTCAAGGACTCTTTCAAGGATATCATATAATATTTAAAGATACTTTCCATGGACTTCAAGCCCATCACATAGGACTCCATCACCAAGTGATGAGGGCATCATGACCAAGGATTCTATCATATCAAAGGCTCCAACAATCATGGG
Organism: Larix kaempferi; assembly: GCA_027924585.1. Lineage (NCBI taxonomy): Eukaryota > Viridiplantae > Streptophyta > Pinopsida > Pinales > Pinaceae > Larix > Larix kaempferi. The sequence continues at coordinate 12,138,302 of BSBM01000426.1, read as the reverse complement.
ATTACGAACCACCATATGTATGGATTCCAAGACCCAAATCATTTCCAAATGCACCATCAATGATCATATAGTGTCCAAGGGTCATCATGCCGCCATTTATGTGGGTGCCAGACCTTCTCATGCATAATGACCATCTCCAAGGGTTCCATGACCCCAACAAGGGATACACGGGAATCAAGATCTTCGTCAAGGGTTCCAAGTCTTCATCAAGTCATTAATGACCACATCATCACCTTTAAGGGGACAAGGACCATTAAGCCATCAAATGTGGGTCCAAGGACTTCTTCAGGGCTTCTTCATCAAGCAAGGGGATTCATAGGCTTCTTCAACCACCTCAACCACACCAAGAGACCTCCAAGGGTCAAGATCCATCATGACATCACCTGTGGGGTTGCTAGACCTTCTCCTGGTGTACCATGACCTCAATAAACTCAAATGACCACTAAAAGGGTCATTTGGACTCTTGCAACTTCTTCAACACTTTTGTAGCGTACTAGGGGATAAGTTGTGGTACTGGGGAACCAAAGAAACAATTGGGGAACCATAAAACATATTTGGGGTACTTAAACACTCTACAAGGTGTTCAGGGCTTTTGACATTGTCCCAAGGGCTCCAAGGGCTTCAAACTTGGGCTTGAACAAGATCAAAAGGTCTCCTTAGACACTGACACTTACTTAACCCTCAGGGGATCCTCAAGGGGCACTAAGACATGTTGGCATCAATGACTATACACTGTTGGCATCAATTACAACTTAATCAACACTGAGTGTCTCGGTTCTCCATGACTTGATTAAGCAACTAAGGTATTCCAGGGAGTTTTTTCCCTTGTCAATTATACTTTGCTTATAGCCGAGCTATAATCGATGAGGTTTTCTCCCGCTCCTCCAAAGCTGGAATGCCCAATTTTGAAAATTTTGGCCATGGGGGGTTATTAGAGTCCAACTAATGTATATAAGCCTACTAGACACTATTAGAATAGGTTTTGGTCATGTCCCAAGTCTCTAGGACCCTCAGAAAAAATTTCGAAAAAATTTTACCGGGTCCGTCGAGTTTGGGTTTTTTAATTATTTTTTAAATTTAATAAATTTCTCTATAGTTTAAATAGAGAAATAATAATTTGTAATATGTCAGTCGTCCGGGGTCCGAATTCAGTGGTTGATGGCTTGTTTCATAAGCCAAAAATCACACATGACCTATGGAGCAGCTAACCCTAAATTTCAGACAATTATTTGGCCTCATAATTAATATTTTCTCAAAAAATCAAAAAATGAGAAATATTAATTAAAATATTCAAAAAATAATAAATTGGAGATAATTTAAATCTCTCCAAAAAAGGCCAAATTGAATAAAGTAAAAGTCAAAATGACATGGCAAAAAGCATTTATGATGATTGGAATCTTCACCCACCTGATTCAGATCAGTTTCGGAGCACTGGGAGTGATCTACAGTTGAGAAATTCGCCTACCTTCATGCAAATTCGTTTTTGTGATTTGGCAATTGATTAATGGGTTGTTGGATTATGAAATCAATGCATGTGGGGCTCCTTCCTCAAATTATGGGCTCCAAACTCAAGTTTAAAGATGAGTTAAGACTCCAAGCTCGAATTGGTTGGTGTTGACATGGATTTGATTGGTTTTTGATGGAGTTTTTGGCTCTCTTCATCACCAATTCGAATTAGGGTTTTAGAATTGAGTTTTGTTATATAAAAGAGGCCATTTGGGCTTTCTCTTGATGGATCTTTTGGGCAAACTTACTCTGCCAATTTGTAATCGTGTTCTAGCTTTTTGCTATTGGAAATAAATCGACTTTGGAGGTCTATTGATGTGCACATTGGTCCATGAGAAATTGTTAAAGCTTCAATGAGGTGATGTTGTTTTATTAATGCTATTTCATATATAATTGTTTGATCATTCTAGCTTAGAAGTCTTTTTTAAGTCCATGGAATGAATATTTGGGTTCAACTTATTCATTTATGCTTGGTTAATTAAGATCTAGAAGTAGCAAACAGTAATCGGTTATACTTATGCTCTTCTTGTCTTTTTTGGTTAATCATACTAGACTTGATCAAATCGTTGTTGAAGTGGCTTGGTTTTGCAGATCTCCTAAGTGCAAAGTGGGATCTTGAGCTTGGTTGCTTCTTCCTCCCCTTTGCCATCATTTTGCTAACTTTTGTGTATTTCAGGGGTCTTCAAAAGATCGATTCGTGCTTCAAGGTTGAGCTTGAGAAGTTCATAAAAAATCCATCCATTATTTAAAACTTCAAACTGGTTACTTTGGTCCTAAAGGCTCTCCTCTTCAAGCCATCATTTCTTCTCCTTGAATCTTTTCCCCTTGATCTGCTAGCCCATCTTCCTCTTGTCCTAGATCTCTCCTTGCCCTAGCTTCGTCCACCTTAGGTTAGTCTTCCCTTTCCCTTTCATCCCTCCTCCTTCTAGATCCTTCCATTGCTTTCGTTTCCCCTTGGGTTTTGCCCCAAGTCTCCCTCTTGTCCACCTTCAAAAAAGAACTAAAAAGACACATAAACACAAAAAACGAATTGAAGAAGTTAGCATTTGTTAAAGTTAGTCATTCTTTTACTAGCTAGATCTCATTGTTTGGCTTTAGCATAGCTCATACTTGTTGGATTATTGTTTCCATTTAAAAGATTTCACATAAAATATTTCGAAATTTTTTATGATTTAGATCTCATTCCTAGCACATTCTAGGTATTTGTTGTTCGCTGGTCCGTTTTATCATATTAGCATTTTCGAAGTAAAATCTCATGCTTTTCATGTTTTAGGGTTTAATTTTCAAGTTAAGACTTAGTAGTTTTCAAGCTCATTTGGTTTTTTGACAAATAATGGGTTCCTTGTTGAGATGTTTTGAGCTTGTGTAGGTCATTTGAGAGAGAGATACTTGATAGATCTTGAAGCAAAGAAATCAAAGCAAAATCACATGAAGGCCATAAGGAGTGATTGAATATACAAAATCTTGTTATCCTTTGTAATAAGCTTATAAGAGCTAACTTTGTTTTCCTAGTTACTTCTCTCAAAAGTCCTTCAAAGGTTTTAAACCCAAGGCATTTGTAATTGTTTAATAAAAAGTTCAAGTGGAGGAGGCCTCCACTTTTTTGGGTTTCTTCCCCATTTGGGGAAGAGTGTTGTGCATGCTTAGTTTAGATCTCATCTTTTTCAAGTTCATAAATTAGTCTTTATTTTCGTACTTAGATTAATTTCTCTTCCAAGTCTTGACTAGAGTAAGCTAACTTTGGGATTGCATCCCAAAGGCCACATAGTTTTGTGGTAGCTTCTCATTCCCACATCAGCTTCTTGTGGACATCCAGCTAGCTGGAAGGTTTCCAAGACTGACGGTTCTAGTGGTTGACCTTGTTCGGAGGTTGATCCCACCTTTCGAGTAGAATTGCTTGGTAGAACACTAGATCTTTCAGTCATTTCATTTCATTTTGCAAGTCGCATGCTAGTTGTGTCATACTTTACTTGAGTTATCACTTGATTTAATTCCGCAAAGCTTCATAATTGTTTCCACAACTATTTCATTTTCTTGTAATAAGACGAACAAAGTCTTTTGAACTTGGCCAAATCCAAGTCAAGAGCACTCTCTGTCGGAGAGCATATAGACTTGCATTTTCCCCCTACATTAGGCATTTTTAAATTAGGAAGTCTCTTGAACTGTGGTCATAAGATCAAGTCAAGAGCGCTCTCTATCGGAGAGTTGAACAAGTGCTCTAAATAATAAAATATTTCAACCCACATTTTCCCCCTAATTAATTTATCTTGGTCGTTTATCCAACACCTGTATGCTCTGCCAACCGGAAACGGTTGGACTAGTACTCAGAAAGGTGAAGGATTTGATAATCTCATAAGTGATAATTAATTAAAACTTTCACCCCTATAACCAACGAACCGGTGTTGTTCAAAAAGTATTTTAATCAGTTCTCAGGGGAGGCGTCGGAGTGCCCAATCTGCGACACGATGGCTGATTAGCATTGCGCGCCTCGCTGTGATTCCAGACAGGTTACGACATGTCTTTTAAAGGAGCTGCTTAGAATGTCTTTCCGGACACTCTTTTGATATCCTTGGTTTTAGCCATAATAATCAAGACCATTAAAACTTTGAAATTTACCAAGATAATTTGCACAACGATCTCAGGAACAGTTACTATCAAGACTTACTTTTCAGCATCCCCCAGCACTACAAATTCAATTATTTTGACTCCGTTACCCATTGGATAAGGCACTGGTCCTTTTATCATTTAATTTTTATCTGTGGATGCTTCTTAATTATCTCAAGTCTTTATATATTGTTTCGCAACGTGGATTGCATCTTATCTTATGTTTTATTTAAAAGTAAGTCGTGTGTCTTTCATCACTAAAAATTCCTAAACAACACCAATCCGCATCACCATACATTTTTAACACTTAAAACATTGAGCCATAGACAACTCTTTGTAGGGACTACCCCCCTTGGCTTCGTTAGGAGTTAGGCTAAACGGAGGAGCTGGGATTCAGGTGATAGTACCTGGCTCATTGCTTGCCCCCAAGGCCACACCTCTCTCACTTGTAGTGAAGAGACAGCTTTCGGAAGATTTCTGCTGCTTGTGTGCAATCTGGCAGACAACAGGACCCACTTCCATAGCCAGAGGATGTGAACATTGGTGTTGGACAGGTGCCTTCAAGCCCAGGGGAATCAAGCCAGGCTTGGGATTCCTATTTTCGATCTACTTTTGTTGAGGACATAGATGATGACTCTAACTCTGAGCATGAGGATTCAAATGATATTAGTTAAAAAATTTCATAGTATCATGTTACATGTATGATTAATGATATTCGATAGTAGTGCCAGGTGATGATGATGATGCACAATGATAATATTATGATGATTATGATGACAATGATATATATATACATATATATCGTTTCCCTGCCGTATCGTATCTAGATTTTTTGAAAATTTGTCGTATCCATTCCCCCCCTGTATCTGTATCCGTTTCCGTATCCGCTTCAGTGCAACTTAGTTATAAAAAAGAAAAAAAAGTTAGTGGAGTCGCCAGATGAAAAATTAAAGATTAGATCTAAGGATTCATCCAACAAAGCAAAAAACAAAAAAGGTAAAAAAATCAAAAGTCTTACCCAGGGATAGAAAGATTTATCCTCGGCAATGGCACCAAAAATGTTGCCACCGAATTGCACACCTGGTTAACGCAGCAGAAATCTCACTGCTGCTCGGTGCGCCCTTGGGGGCAAGTCTAGAGTCAGGGCTATCACCTAATCCTGACTCCTCTATTTAGGCCAACTCCTAACCGAAGCCAACGGAGGTAGTCCCTACGAAAAATTTCCAAGGCTGTTAAAATGTTTTAGAAAAGTTTATTATGGATGTTTTTAGGAGTTTAAAGGGTATGATCCATTGAGTCAAGATTATTGCAAGGATTAAACATTTTCCCTTTCCCTGAAGGAGAATTTACTTTGAACAATCTTGCTACTTTTCAAGAGTCTCCTTCTCTTAATCAAATCAATGTTTTATCTTCATATCCTCACATCCCTAGATTTTTATTCCCACCTGAATTGCCTAATCAACAAGAGAATGATCTCTCTCACATTCCTACTTTTTCAGATGTTCACTTAGAATCTTCGTCCAATATGAGCATTCTAGTACCATCAGGGGAAAGTACTATCCATAGCAATGATCAATCACAATTGCCTTTTTCCTCGGAAGAAATCAGAGATTTTTGGACTGTTGGGGAAACACCAAAGTATATGATTCACCCCCAAGAGGAGGAGCCTAATGTAGATGTTCAGGAGACGAGAAGAGAAATTCGAGAAGTCCTGGTTGGTAGTGTAGCTATTCCCATTGATGGTGGTCCACCCATATTTGATGCAGTTCCTTCTAGAAGGAACTCAAGAATTGTCACCCCACAACTGCAAAACCGTGCTGAGATCCATCCAATTCCTATGCGCAACATCAAAGTTATCCCTGAGTCAGTGAACGGGAATAGATTTCTACTGGAAATCAAGTCATCATTCCAAACATTTATTATATATCAAATCCGGACAGGCTGATGACATTTGGGTAGGACCTTTCACAATAGAGCGATGTATTGGAGACATGTGCTTTCTAGCTACTGGTGGTGGAAAACGTATTTTACTTCCTATTAATCGGAGAGAGTTAAGGGATTACATCCATGACTTGACTTAGTCTCAGACTTCTTGCTTGCTTGGTAGGTTAGAGTAGGTAGGAACTGAACAAGCTCACTTGAGCAGTAGTTTAGTTTTTTCTTTTGCCATTGAGTCTGGCACCTTTTTCTTCTTTAAGCTCTCCTTCGAAGCTAATAGGTAGCCTTGAGTGTTTTTTCTTTTATCTGTTCCTGCAAAACAATAAAATTTGAATTTATGTTAGTAGATTAGTTTCTTTACTTTCAGCATTTCATTTCAGTATTGCTATTTTTCATATTTTTGTATATATACACATGTTTCGGACGACCGGTGTGTGAGTTTGGTATAGCTCTTTGCATTTTGCAGATATTAGGTACATTTTGAAGATGATGGAGAGCTAGAGTGCATGTTCAAGGATACTGGTAGCAGAGTGTTAGATTATGGTAACTTCGGGATGTCCTCCATGACTCAGATGCCTTGCATGGAGGTACATCAGTACCATAGGCATCAGGATGGAGTAGAGAGTGAGATGCACTCTACTTAGTGGCATGAGCCCAGTGGAGGCTGCATGCGGAGCTTCAGAGGAGATTGACCTATGCATGCATGAGTATTGCATGACTTGTCAGCATTCAATGACTGCATGCAAAAGTGACCTTTTGCATGCATGCACCGGGAATTAGGGTTTTGGCAAACCTAATTCATCGGTGAGATTATTTATAGAGGCAGGGGGTCCCCAGATGAGGTTACTCAGATGTATCATCAGAGAGAGATACTGCCAGAGTGAGGAGGACGAATCAGTCCATGTGGGGCGACTTTCTGAGATAGGGAGGAGTTGCTGCAGGAGATAGGAAGGTCAGATCTAAGCTAGATCAGTGACCTTTAGTTCCAGAGGGACCAGATATCCATTACTGTGAGTTGAGAGAGCTCCACAGTGTGATTACTGATTAGATTGGAGGAGGCCGAGTTCTCTTGGAGGAGGACGTTTTTCCTAAGGAGGAGAAGCTCATTGTGAGATGGATTGACCGATTAGGAGTCCGAGACTTCCAGGATAGCCTTGCCTCGAGATTTGAGGAAGGTTAGGGACGATCAGAGCTCAGATCTGTTGAGATCCGGAGCAGTACAAGCATTTGACATTCAGAGGGGAGGGCGCACTTGTGCATGCAGAGAGGGTCGATTTCATCAGTGGGCAGTCTTCAGAGCGAGCAGTTCAGAGCAAAGAGATCTAGAGAGGGCAGATCTATCAGAGGCACCGTCAGAGCACTCAGATCCAGATTGGCAGTTAGGGCATACTTCGTCAATGCATGCATCAACTGGATGCATGCAAATTAGAGTTTGTCCTGGTCAGAGGGATTGAGTTACTGGTTGAGGTAATTCTGTATTGTACTGTCTTTTATACTTCTATATGCTCTGGGCTCGAGACAGAAGATAGCCCCATAGTTAGCTGGTTTTTCCCGAAAGGGTTACAGGGTATATCTGTTGTCTATGATGTTGATTGCATTTATGTATTAATTGGTAGATGCAGATCTAGTGGTTGAATCTATGTTTTTATGAGTATGTACTGACATTGAGATTCATACTACTTGAGGTCTCAGACTAATCCAGAGGGAGTAGTGATCTCTGGATCTATATATATTTACATGGTATCAGAGCCTTGTTGAGGATCAGGGTGAGCAGTCACACATAGATCTGCAATGGTGGTGACTAGATCTGAGATAGATCTAGTATATCTGTGGAGATAGAGGCCAGATCTACCAGATCTGAACATTACCGTTCAGATCTGTGGTTGTAGAGGTCAGATCTATCAGTTCAGTTGGGTTGTGGTCAGATCTGAGATAGATCTACCAGATATGTGATTAGGAGAGATTCTTGTTTACTGTGGGTTACAGTTTCTCCATTTGGGTGAGTATGGCTACTGGTTTGAAAGTGGAGGACCGGTTGGATGGTGCCTCCAACTACAGTGCATGGAGGGCACGTATTTTTCTCTTGCTGAAAGAGAGTGAGTTATGGGATGTTGTGAACAACACGACAGCAAATCCTGTTACTGTTCCATCTGATGCCACTGCCAAAGCAATGTATGAAAAGAAGAATATAAAGGCCCAGAGGATCCTGCTTGGTGAGATCAAGGATCACCTTATCCCACATGTCTCTACCAAAGACAATGTGTATGAGATGTGGGATGCATTGACTAGTCTATACCAGAGCTCAAATGAAAACAGGAAGATGGTTCTCAGAGAGACATTAAGAAGCATCAAGATGGGGAAGGATGAGAGCATGGTTACCTATCTCACCAAGATCTCTCAAGTGAGAGATGAGTTGGGAGCAGTCGGTGAGAAGGTAGAGGACAGTGAGCTAGTTCGGCAGGCATTGAATGGCGTGTCTGTAGCATGGGTAGTGTTTGTTCAGTCCATCATAGGTCGTGGGAACCTTCCCAAGTGGGATCGACTGTGGGATGATTTCACACAGGAGGAGACCCGGAGAGGGTACATTCAGAGTTCAGCTTCTTCCATTCCTGAGGAGGAGGACGTGGCTCTCACAGCAGGCAGGAAGCAGAGGGGAAGACAGAAGAAGGATCTAAGCAAGATCAAGTGTTTCGCCTGCAATGAGTATGGACATTATGCGGGACAATGTCCGCATAAGAAGAAGGGGAAGTAGGCGAAGGATGAGCAGGTGGCAGCAACAGAGGAGGTTGATGAGTTCTCTTCTCGATTTGAGAAGGAGTTCTCACTAGCCACAGTTCAGTCAGGACATGATAGTAGCCCACCAGAGATTCAGGCTGATCAGAGATGGAGAGTGGACATTACTCTCAGCAGTCATATGACAGGAATGCGAGATGCATTCCTGATCCTAGAGCATACAGCAGTACAGTTGAATCGGGATGGTCAGGGGGTTGACCATTTAGTTGCTGGTGTGGGCAAAGTGAGATTTCTGCTTGACCGTGGGGAGCTTCTGGAGGTTTCAGGAGTGTTCTTTGTTCCAGGACTGAGAGGGAGTGTTCTCTCAATGGCAGCATTGGCAGCTGCAGGATACCCTGTAGTGTTTCACAGGGATCAGTTCTTCACCTATCCTAGAGGAGTAGACCCAGTGTTGTTTGGTCACAGGATTGATGGTGAGTACTTGGTTCATGGACAGCCTACTTCGGGCACATCAGGATGGCTGAGTGCATCCTCTTCAGATGCAGAGGGGGATGATGGACGAGATGCTCACAGCAAAGATGAGGCAAGGAGGAGTGCGCCTATTCAGCAGATGGGTGAGCGAGAGGCTCACCATGATGAGGATTAGGGCAATGATTGCGGAGTTCTGATGGATGAGCGAGATGCTCATGACAGTGATGAGTCACAGGAGGTTGAGCCTTCGGGCTCATATCAGATGGATGAGCATGCTGCTCATGCAGGCACCAGTCAGAGAGTGAGCTGGTATGACATGGTTGAGATGGACTTAGCTCAGGAGATAGCTCAGTCAGCTCAGTCAGTGCAGAGACAGAGGGAGTTGAATTACAGAGCAGAGTCAGCTTAGGGTCATAGGCAGATGATCTACAGAGCAGTAGATCCACTTGACAGAGATCTTCAGAGTTGGTTACTGTTATCACACAACTTGTAGTTGCCCCTAGTGGTATCCCATCCGGGACGGTAGAGGAGATGGGAAACTAAAGAGGTGACCCAAGAGATGCCACGGTTCCCAATGCAAGGTGGGAGTCACGTCAACCGAGGCACTCTTCACTTTAAGTCAAGGTGAAACAAGACCTAGGGAGAGACCCTATAACCAATCAAAGATGATTGGACCCAAACAAAGGTTCCTAGGGATAAGTAAATAATGAGTTACGGAAACCAATGCAAGGTTAAATGGACCTAGAAGTTAAAGTATGGTTGAAGGTGGTTTGAGAAATGATTAGTGTTTCAACCAATGTATGATTTAGGCCACATGATTAGTTATGATGACAAGATATAGTACCATGTACTACACAAGTGGGTCCTACTTTCTTGGGATATGTGAAATGGCTTAAAGTGGACCCACAAGGTGAAATTAAGGGATGCAATTGGCACTAGAGGATATATAATGAGTAGATCTATGGATCTAAGTTGAAATTAGGAGTACCCATGTACCGGATCTAAGGTTTGACACAATTCCCAAGGAGTGCGACTACTTAAGGAGGACTAGTGCCTTGTTGGATGGGTTAATGGAGTCAAAAGATATGTCAAAGTGTAGATCAGGACACCTAAAGGTCAAGACAAGTGGGCTAATTGAGATAGAATAGTTGGATCTTGCTAGATCTAGGATTTCATGAAATGACCCAAGTGGACCACAATCCCTTAAAACAAGGAATGCTACCCCCAAGGCAGATCGTCACAAAATGATACTCTAGATATAGGTTTCAAGGTATGCTCGTTCTAAATCCACTGAAATTTCAACTACCTAAGTCCTGGAAGTGGGCAAACTCAGTCACCCAAGGGAGTGCGACCTTGCTCAAGGAGGGATAAAAGGTGGATAAGGTGTGTCAAATCAAGTCCAATGGCCACCAAATTGTAGATCCAAGTAGCTTAGGCACCGATCTATGTGGATCTAGAAAATCAAGTCAATCCAAGGGTTAGATCTTACTAGATCTGAGTTTTAAGGTGCCAAGTAGTTCAAAGGGGGTTTTAATCCCTTAAAATGTGGAATGATGCCCACAAGGTAGAAATCACCCAAGTAAAAGTCTAGGGGTAGGTTATCAACTGTGTAGATTGCAAATCAAGCGGGATCTCACCTACCCATATGCTAGATCTAACCCAGCAAGCCTCTCCAAGGAAGTGCGATTTGGTTCAAGAGGGCTATATTGCCTTGAAAAGTGTGTCAATTTTAACCCAATCACCACCAAACTATAGATCCAACTAGGGGTGGATGCTATAGAGGTGGGTTCTTAAGATCTTTTCAAAAGCAAGGCTAGATCTAAGTAGATCTAAGAAAAACCAAAAATGAGGGTTTTAATTAATTAGGGTTTGTGACCAATGAAGAGAGAATGGATGGAAAGAGGCACATACCTTGTAGATCTTACCTCAATTCCTTGTGGCCACCTTGCAAATTGATAGCATTCTCCTATGTGTATATTCAAGAGTGAGATCCAAGAGCTCCAACCAAAACGTCCTCCTCCAAGATAGCCAAATCGTCCTCCTCCTACAAGACAAGATCAAAGAAACAAGTCAAGCAAGATGATTATGAAAATGATAGAAAGATGTAATAGAAAGCATCAACTATGTCACAAAGATACAATAATGATACTCCCTGTCACAAGATCAACCCAAGAGAGAATATGTGGATCCCTCCAACAATAACCCTCAAGAAATCGCCCTCCTCTCCATCAATTCGACTTTCCTGCAAGAAAACTAGTAGAAGCACCAAAATCCACAATGATACATAGAAGAGATACTGTATACTCAATATGCAAGAGAATCCACAAGACAAGAGAGATATGCTCCACAAAGAAGTGTTCTATTCCAATATTCCAGAGCTCCAAAGGTGAGCTATACAATAGGGGGTCTCCTCCTTATATAGGATAATAAAGACCAAAACCTTATACCACTCTACAATACTACATCAAATGAGTGGTTGAGATTAAAAGATATCAATACATGATCAATGGCTAATAATGAATCATAACAATATATCACATGGATCACCCAATATAATGATGACGCCCTAACTAAATGGTACAAAGTGAGGATGACATCATCCACTAGAGGGGTAAAAGTACAAAAATCCACCTCATAATGACTAAGACATGACATAAGAAGCACATGGTGGGGCTAGGAGGCATCAATCCTTACTAGCTCATCCCCAAGGCACAATAAAATAATAAAATATGTCCAAAATAATATAAATGATCAAATCTGTCCTCAAAATCTGTGACAGACAAGCAGTAAAAGACCTCCTGTGATCGCTGTGGGCCTACCCACATGGTGAAAACTGGCTGGAAGGTAGTGGGATCACCCTGGAAGACCTCTATGAAAACCAAATGCCAAAACCTTGCCTCAATTGCCCAAATCGAATTCCTCAATGACCACTTTATCCCACTTTTTAACTGCCTCGGTAACTGTGAAAGTGCCAAAAATGCCTCCTAGGGCATCTGCGCTGTCCAACTGAGCCCACCAAGCTCTCCAGAAGGGGGGGTAAATGGTAATAACAAGTGGCTGGACCACCCCCTCCTCATACAGCGCCCTAGGTGAACTGGCCTCTCATGGCCCCTGCTGCTCAGGCTGGGAAATCAACCCCAAATCTAGTCAACAAGTGTAAAACTGCATCAATCACTGTCAGAAGTGCCCGGAACTGAAAGAATAGTGTCTCATTGGATCCAGAAGACCCAAATCCACTAGGAATGTGTACTCATACACCATGGGTTGCCCTAATGGGCCAGCTGTAGGGTCCACCATATATGGACAGTGTATAATCTGGTGATCTTAAGCAATAAATAAAACTGTTGAACTGCATCAATCATCATCTGCATCATATGTCCATCATATGATATCATCATCAAGTATGTGGGACCATCAATCAACATCAATAGGTATATATATATGGCCCACATCATCACGGATCCCAATAATATACAACCAAGGATAAATCACGTCAGTAGACTAAGACATGCTTCTCTAATCATTCTTACAGCCAAGCTCAAAGTATAACATCCATTTAGTGGCATTAATCAAGTTAGCATATTCCTTTGTTATATAAAATTACTTGCACAATAGTTCAAATGACAAACTCACCCATTGGACATGGTCAAACTGCTAGTGAAGGATGCAGGCTAGGAACAAGGTTGGGCCAAGGGGTTGACTTGTCTAACTTAACTCAAAAATACTTTGGACTGGGAGAAGGGGGACACTACAAACTCTGTGCTGGACAAAATAACACGGGGGATGGCTGTGCCTCACAAATGGATAAGTTGTTTAGAGAGTGCTTATTCAACTTAGGCATCATGTCTACATCAAGTTGATCCAGGTTCATTAGGATCATTCAATTTGATTTCATGGCCTTTTTGGCCTACATAACCCTTCGGATCTCAGGTGTGCTGATAAGCACAACTAGTTGCAGCTTGCATCCAGGGCATGTTTTCAAATACATATAAGGTCAGCAATTGTTTAGATATAGCTTTTAAGAACCATTTCTTTTTTGGACCTTTCTTATACTCTTCGAGGAGTATTTTTAGCTGTTCATCGCTCTTGCCCTTTTTAGTTTCCATGGGCGAATTTATAAGTTTCCATAAGTAGAACATGAACTTTCAGTTTTATTCAACAACATCTCAAGTGACTAGGGGGAGTTCGAGCCAATGCCAAACATCGGGACAACCGACCAAAATGATTTAGGCCTACAATCCAACTCACCAAAGGCAAGTTTTGTCACCAACTTAGAGCCGAGACACTGAACATACAGGGATGCGGTCCAAACACAGAGGTAGAAAATTGGGGAAGTCCTCAGTATCAGAAAGTCAAATGAGACAGGTCAAGGTTTAAAGTCAAATAGGAAAGTCATGTATGGATGGAGTCAAGTGAATATGAAGCCTACACTAGCAGACAACTGGTGTCAGGAAAGACCATATCTATGTAAGGTGGAAAACCAGTGGGTTTTGTTAAATGACCTAAATGTGCAAGCAATTGTCCATTTTATGATTTATAGTTCATTTTAAACAGTTTGCCACATCAGGAATAATATACCAAGCAAATGCTGTGAACATGACTAAATCAACAAGATAGTAATCCACAGTCAATGATAACATATCCATAGATCATACAACATCATCACAGTAATAACATCATATACCATCTGAAACACTGCTGCCATACATCTCTAAGCACTGATCTGAAACTGTATGGGATAAAGGGTCACATCGATCATCAAATCTGAACTCTCAAGGCTCAGCCTTGACACAAGGTCTAACATAAGTCTAAATAATACACTGCTCTGATCATGAGTGATCACAAAATATACAATCATCATAGCCATGCTCTGAATAATGGAAGCTCTGGAATGTGCAGATATCTGCTAAACAACCATAGTTGCCCTGCTACTATGGTGTGATAACAGTTACAACAGCAGAGATTCAGAGGGAGATTGAGTCAGAGTGCAGTGACAGAGTCAGCAATGGTTGACAGAGGGGCTTCTTCCAAAGCCACACAGATGGAGATTGATCAGGGTGGTTCAGGTTAGAGTGCAGCAATGACAGGCAGATCAGTTAGATCAGTGTCAGCTACAGAGGACTTGTTGGATCCAGGTATCCATGGTAGGACTTCCCTCGTTAAGAGGGAGTGTTAGATTATGGTAACTTCGGGATGTCCTCCATGACTCAGATGCCTTGCATGGAGGTACATCAGTACCATAGGCATCAGGATGGAGTAGAGAGTGAGATGCACTCTACTTAGTGGCATGAGACCAGTGGAGGCTGCATGCAGAGCTTCAGAGGAGATTGACCTATGCATGCATCAGTATTGCATGACTTGTCAGCATTCAGTGACTACATGCAAAAGTGACCTTTTGCATGCATGCACCGGGAATTAGGGTTTTGGAAAACCTAATTCATCGGTGAGATTATTTATAGAGGCAAGGGGTCCCCAAATGAGGTTACTCAGTTGTATCATCAGAGAGAGATACTGCCAGAGAGAGGAGGACAAATCAGTCCATGTGGGGCAACTTTCTGAGATAGGGAGGAGTTGCTACAGGAGCTAGGATGGTCAGATCTGAGCTAGATCAGTGACCTTCAGTTCCAGAGGGACCAGATATCTATTACTGTGAGTTGAGAGAGCTCCACAGTGTGATTACTGATTAAATTGGAGGAGGCCAAGTTCTCTTGGAGGAGGATGTTTTTCCTGAGGAGGAGAAGCTCATTGTGAGCTGGATTGACCAATTAGGAGTCCAAGACTTCCAGGATAGCCTTGCCTCGAGATTTGAGGAAGGTTAGGGACGATCGGAGCTCACATCTGTTGAGATCCGAAGCAGTACGAGCATTTGACATCCAGAGGGGAGGGTGCACTTGTGCATGCAGAGAGGGCCGATTTCATCAGTGGGCAGTCTTCAGAGCGAGCAGATCAGAGCAGAGAGATCTAAAGAGGGCAAATCTATCAGAGGCACCGTCAGAGCACTCAGATCCAGATTGGCAGTTAGGGCATACTTCGTCAGTGCATGCATCAGCTGGATGCATGCAAATTAGAGTTTGTCTTGGTCAGAGGGATTGAGTTACCGGCTGAGGTAATTCTGTATTGTACTGTCTTTTATACTTCTATATGCTCTGGGCTCGAGACAGAAGATAGCCCCATAGTTAGCTGGTTTTTCCCAAAAGGGTTCCAGGGTATATCTGTTGTCTATGCTGTTGATTGCATTTATGTGTTAGTTGGTAGATGCATATCTAGTGGTTGAGTCTATGTTTTTATGAGTATGTACTGACATTGAGATTCATACTACTTGAGGTCTCAGACTGATCCAGAGGGAGTAGTGATCTCTGGATCTATATATATTTACACAGAGTGATGAGGACCAGAGATTCATAGGTTCTCAAGCGCTCTATTCAGCAGAGCACTTTCCCCAGTTGGAGCTAGATGTTATCACATTTATAATAACCAGGGCTACAATATCTTCAGATCAGATTCCAATACCTTTTTCAGCCAGTCCTTTACGTTGAGATGCTTGAGATCAGCATTTGATGAGCATTCATTCCAGGATCACTCATGCTTTCATACAACCCCTTAGCAAACAGTACAGCCTTATGCCATGACTGAGCCGCATGACCTCAGATTTGATGACCGATGTAGCCATTTTGCCATACAGAGCAGTATGCAGTGCCCAAATGTGCAGCAGCAGTATTCCAGTGACAGTGGATGGTTCAGATGGTATGTACAGATATATGACCCAGCAGGTATATGTATGTGCATTGGTTATGATTGCTTTCCTCTTTTTCTCATTATGGTAGCTTGACTTGGTATCTAGTAGTTATGATATGGCTATATATATATATGTTATATGGACATGTTTGTTTCAATGATTATCTAAAATGGTCTAATTTATTCTTAATATGAAATTCTTGTTTATACTCATTGATTTCACCCTCCCTAGGAGAATGGACGTGATCATTCCACCATTTATGGCTTGCTAGTTTTGGCATCACCTTCACTTTCCCCATCCATCCGTTCTCTTCCACTTCTTGGTTTTACCCTAACTTACACCTTAGCCTGTGATACGGAGGACTTCCCCACTTTTGCCTTTTGTTGGATAGCATCCCTGTTAGTTTGTGTCTCGACTTTGAGTTGGCAATAGAACTTACCTAAGCCTTGATCCTTCTAGGACAGGAGAACTCACTGGTGTTGGTTCCTGAGCTTAGGTGAGTTGGATTTGATACCTTGATCTCTCTAGTCGGTTGCCCCGATGTTTGGTCTTGATTGTAGATGATCCCCCTAGTTGCATGAGTTGTGTTGGCTAAACCTGAAGCGAATAGTACTACCATCATTACATGCATAAATGAACTATTGTATATCTCTTGTGCAAGCCCATTGAAATAAACTAAAACTGTGCTTCTTAGCACAATGAAAAAGGGCTATGAAATTGAATGAAATACCATGGATAAAAGCTGCAATTAGTTGTGCTTATAAGCACATAAGAAATCCAAAGTGTCATAAGTCCTAAGAAAGCAGTGGTTAAATGAATGCTAAATCCAAAGACTATTAGCCATGATAAATTAAATGCAATGATTAAATTCCTCACAGAGCCTACGGGTTGTGATGTGAGATGGAGTAAGGGACAGCTAGTTCTAAGTGTCCCCTAGAACCTCAAGTTACGGTTAGCCGAGCACCCAGTCATGGTGGTTCTAGAAAAGATCCTCACGGAGTTGTTTCAACTTGGATGTGAACTGTAGACATTTGCTAAGGTTGAATAAGCACTTCTCAAAACAACTTATTCCATTTGTGAGACACTGCCATTCCATGTGTGTTTATTATCCAACATAACCTTAAGTGTGTATTCCCTTTCCCCTTATCCAAAGTATCACAGTGTTGAGTCAGTAAAGTCATCCCCTTAGCCTAGCCTAGCAATTTTCACTCTCACCCAATCTTAGCAAAATGATCATGGCCATGAAATGAGTATATTCTTGAAGTTCTATTTTGAGTAATTTATTATTTTTAACTTATCTTTGATATTATTTGCTTAAACCGCCAGTGATATGCTACTCTGTACTTTGAGTCTTGCTATTAGAATGATTAAAAGGAGCATGCTTAACCATTTGCACTTGCAGCATGAAGCAATTTAAGCATGGGTCATATTTTGGTCAGTTTTGACCTGGTCAAAACCCAGTTTGACCAAGTCAACCGAAGGATATGAGTTGAGTTTGACCAATGATGTTTGATGCAGATGATTTATGGTCATTGTATACCCATTAGATGGTTCCATGCAGTAGACACAGGTTTCAGATGATGGTTTAATGGTTTTTATGGTTATTATTATTATTTACAGACCATTATTTTTATTTGTCCGAGCATGGTCATGATTACAGATGATTATATGGATAGCCAAAGGGTATATGGGTACTCATCTCTACTGTATTTGGACCTTCTGAGTCCATTGGGATACTCAATTTTCAGTTACAAGCACTTTCAGATGAGATTTTACTCAGATTATCACTTTATTGCAGATTTGCCATTTAAAATGGCCTGGCAGCACAGTTTGATTTTTTTATTTTGTTCACCTAGGGTGCTACAGAGGGAGCATGGGGTCCAGCCACTTGTTATTACTATATTACCATGCTCCCAAACATTTTGGTGCAGTCAGGTTTGGCCCTGGGGTACCAGGAAGTGAGCTACGGGCATTTTATTCTTTCACGTGTGATTTTTCTGAGGATAAAAAATGGTAAAAATGGTTACAAAGGAATTCGATTTGGGCTATTGAGGCAAGGAAATGGCATGAGGTTGGTTTAGATGATTTGTGTGATGCATCCCACACCTTCCAGAGCAGGTTATAGCATTCAGTGGGGCCTGTTATCAACTGATTTGTACAACAGTTGAAACCTTATTGAGTCGCCAGTGTTGGAACACGCCAGTGTTGGAACACATCAGTGTTCACTTCCAGAGTATCTGGGTTTCATATATTTGGGTCTAGCCAGTTTTGGCTAGCCAGTTTTGTTTTTGAGTCGACATGACCATGGCCCCATGGGGGTTTGTATCAAAGTGTGCTAGTAGGGTCTGAGTGGCTCGGTTCCCCATGACTGGATTAAACAACTAAGGTATTCCAGGGAGTTTTTTCACCGTCAGATTATACCTTGCTTCAGGCGAGATATAATCTCTTGGTTTTTCTCCCGCTTCCTCCAAAGCTGGAATGCCCGATTTTGGAAATTTTTGCCATGGGGGTTTATTAGGGTCCAACTATAATGTATAAACCTACTAGACACTATTAGAATAGGTTTTGGTCATGTCCTAAGTCTCTAGGACCCCCAGAAAAAATTTCGAAAAAATTTTACCAGACGTGTCGGAATTGGGGTTTTTTAATTTTTTAATTATTTTTAAATTTTTAATTAAATTTCTCTATAGTTTAAATGGAGAAATTTGAGTCTGTAATATGTCAGTCATCCTGGGTCCGAATTTAGTGTTTGATGGCTCGTTTCATAAGCCAAAAATCACACATGACCCATGGAGCAGCTAAACCCAACTTTCGGATGTCAATTCAGCCTCATAATTAATATTTTCTCTGAAAAGTCATTTACAGAGAAATTATTAATTAAAATAATAAAATTGAATATTTTGGAGATAATCCAAATCTCTCCAAAATTAATCAATTTGATTAAGATAAAAGGCTAAATGACATGGCAATGGACATTTATGAGGATTCCAATCAACTCCCAGTCATTCCAATCAACTATCAAGTCACCAGAAGAATATCCATTCAAGCTAATTCGCCCTTCTCATGCAAAAATTTGATTTGGCTTGTTGTCAATTGATAGTTGGGTTGGTGGTTTGCATTAAAGCCTAAGGATGGGCGCCCTCATGACTCACCCAATCCATAAGCTTGGCTCCCTTTGCTAATTCAAATTTGTACCTACCAAACTACACTTGTCATCCACCAAACTAGCTCGCACTCTACCAATCCTCACGTCAATCTTCATTTAACCTCACGTCTATCCTAGTTGGAGTGTGTCTATTGGTTGATGTCCTCATGATTCACCAAACTTTGGCTCCTTCTACCACTCGAGTTAGCACCTACACATTACACATGTCTCTTCATCCTCTAACTCGCACCTTCCACAATCCTCACATCAATCTGCCCTAGGTTCACGTCTAGCCTTGTTGTAGTCTTGTTATTGGTTGGTGATACTCCCTATGCCTCCCTCCAAGTCGAGTTTGCCACCTCTACCTTCATACCTACCACAAACTCGACTTTGACCATTGTTTAGCATGCCAAGCCTTGCCTTGATTGGAATTCGACTTACTAGTCTATTGCCAATTCGACCTAGGGTTTTAGCTTAGGATTTTAGTATAAAGAGAGGCCCTTTGGGGTTATTATCTCATGGATTTTTGGATGTAAAGTTACTCTGCCATTTTTGTGATTACAAGCTATTGGCTTAAGGAAATAAAGTTAGACTTTGGAGGTCCATGCGATTTGTGCAACATTGATGAATGTTTCTCTTGTGAGGTGATCTCTTTCCATGCTTTCAATTTAAATGCTTATGTGATTGATCAAATAACTAGCTTTAGAAGTCTATATTCTAGAACATAAGATCTACCATTTGTGGTTTGCAATTTGGTTTATTATGCAATGTTTATCAATGAGTTATATGAATAGGATGTATTCGGTTGTACTAGTATTTATATAACCTTGGTTTTCGTAGCATACTAGTCATATATTTGATCTCATTTTGGCATTGAGTTGTTTGTCTTTGAATAGGTTTCTCCAGGTGTAGGGGGGTGTGAGCTCGATTGCATCTAGCCCATCTTCACCATCACAAGTAATTCTTAATATTGTTTTCTTTCCAGGATCTATATAAAGTTGAGTTTGTTTCAAGAAGAAGCACAAAGGGTTTTGCTCTAAGATCCATCCATTTATATTCTTAAAATATTTGTTACTTGTTACTTTAGGCTTCCATTTCTTCAAGCCTTCTTGTTTGCTCTTTGAACCTTTGTATTTGCTTGCGAGGCCCTTTCTAGCCCTTCTAAATCTTGATCCAAGTTAGTTACTTGTCTTTTCAAGCCATAGATTTAGTTAGCCATAAGGTTGAAGTTCCTTCAACCTTGGGGAATAGCTTGGGATTTGTTCCCTTGTGCTCTCTTCAACACTTGTTGTCGGCGTATCACCGGTCAACCGGAGGATTTCCAAGACAGTGTTCTTACCCTCTCAAGTGTTCCACTTGAAACTCATTGCCCTAGTTTTCTCCTCTTCTTCTCCCATTCGTTTTCACCATCTTTGGCTTCAAGCCCTCCCTCTCGTTTTTGCCTTCTTCATCCCTTTCGTCCTACCTCTTTTCTGCCCTAGATCTCCTCTTTCTCCTCTCCATTCGTCCCACTTCTTTAGTCTTTTTCCTCCCCATTCGTCCCACTTCTTTAGTCTTTTTCCTCCCCATTCGTTCATCTCTTTAGGTCCCCTTCTCGTCCACTTCCAAGTGAGCCCTAAAACCTACAACACATAACAAAAAACACAAAAAGTTGTTAGTAGTATCTTGTTACATTTATTCAAAGTTGGAATTTAGATCTCACACTTAGCATTTATATAAGTTAGGATCTAGTTAATTGTTAGCTAGTTTGTTTGAATTTTAAATAGTCAGTTTACATTATTTCAAAATTATTACTATAGGTCTCATCCCTAGTTGTTACATGGTTAGTTACATTATCGTGTTGGCTGCCATCTAGACATTGAGTGGACTGTCCAAAACATTTGTTGGCTGCCATCTGTTGACTGTCATAAAGTTTATTTTTATTGGCTGCCATCTAAAACATTGAGGAGTTGACTATCATAGAGTTTACATTTGTTGGCTGCCATCTAAAAACATTGAATTTACTGTCCTAAACATTCATTGGCTGCCACTTCAACTCTTTCACTCAAAATTGCAAGTAGTTTAAAAGCTCAAAGTCTTAAGAATCTATCATTTTTGTTTAAGCTTGCATCTCCTAAGTTTGTTGATTTATAAGATCTATTTAGTTTCAATTTGTTATTGATTTTCTAATGCTAATGGGTATTGGAGCTATTGGTTTGTGATAGATTTTTCAAAGTAAGAGTCAAGAAGCTTCTAATCAAGACGCCATCAAAAATACAAAGGGACAATCCATACAAAGATTAGTATTATCCTTTTTGTAATAGATCTTAGAAGTTTATTTCAAGTTTTTATAAGCTATCTATTTCAAAGTCCCTACAAGGGTTTCATTCCCAAGGGCAATTGTACTCTCTTAATAAAAGTTGCAAGTGGGGTTTTTAAGCCCCCACACTCACTTCCCCCATTTGGGGAAGTCTTGTAGTCTTCTTTTGAGTGGTTTGAGTTCCTAGTTTAGATATTTTTATATGCTCTTAAATTAGTTTTATTTCAATAAGTTATACTTGCCCTATTTTTCCATATTTACTTACCCCCATGCTCTACCGAGTACGGTCTTTGACCTGAAAGAGACTCTTAGGTAGATTAGATTTATTTTCCGTTTAATATTATCTTGTACTTCTCTTCCAAACCTTGACTAGAGAATAGCTAACTTTGGGATCGTATCCCAAAGGCCACATAGTTTTGTGGTAGCTTCTCGTTCCCCCATCAACTTCTTGTGGACATCCAGCTAGCTGGAAGGTTTCCAGGATTGGTGGCTTCTAGTGGTTGATCTTGTTCGGAGATCGATCCCACCTATTAGATTAGAAATTGTGTGGTAGAACAATAGACTTTTCAAAGTTTCATTTTATCTTGCAAATAGTGATTTTAGTAATATTCCATATCTTGCTGATCTATCATATTGTTTAATAAATTTTTAAGTTGGAATTTATTGCTACTACAAACTACTTTCTGCTTGTTTAAAACGAACCAAAGTCTCTTGAACTTGGCCAAATCCAAGTCAAGAGCACCCTTTATCGGAGGGCATTTTTTAGTTTTGCATTATCCCTGCATTAGGCATTTGTTAAAGTAGCAAGTCTCTTGAACTGTGATCATAAGATCAAGTCAAGAGCGCTCTTTGTCGGAGAGTTGAACAAAGTGCTCTTTAAATTAAAACTTTTCAACCCACACACCCCTTTAATTAATTTACCTTGGTTTCTGTCCTACACCCGTATGCTCTGCCAACCGGAAACGGTTGGGCTAGTACTCAGAAAGGTGGAAGACTTGCTAATTCACAAGTGATAATTTAATTAAAATTTTTACCCAAAACCTCAACCAAGACAAATTACTGAGTTCTTCCTACAAGAGGTGGTGCCGGGAATCCACTGTCAAACTCGAGGGCGGTCAAGCCGCAAGCACACTTGCCCTCTTTGTAATCTGGGTGCTTCCGACCTATCACCTAAGGTTGCCAGTGGTTTTTCTTGGATAAGGTTCCACTACTTTTGATACCTTGTTCTTAGCCATAATAACCAAGACAATTAAAATCTTAAATTTACCAAGATAAGCTGCAAAACGTTCTCAAAAACTTCTATTTCAAGCACTTGTATTAAGCACTTTACAAATCACTTTTATATTTGACTCCATAAGGCACTGGTCCTTCATCATATATCTTATTTGCTTAAATATCAATATTGGAGTACTTGCTTTAATTTCCGTAAAGTTTGATTTATTTTCTTGTCCAAGTGTATCTCTTATCTTACATTTGCAACGTGGATTGCGTTATCTTGTTTATATTAAGATATTATTGTATCTCTCATTCAAAAAATCCTAAAGAACACCCATCCGCATCACAACACCAAAAACACTTAAACACACAAAGAGCCTTAGACAACTCTTTTTTAGGGACTACCCCCCTTAGCTTCGTTAGGAGTTTTCCTAAAAGGAGGAGCTGGGATTCAGGTGATAGTACCTGGCTCATTGCTTGCCCCCAAGGCCACACCTCTCTCACTTTTAGTGAAGAGACATCTTTCGAAATATTTCCGCTGCTGGTGTGCATATCGGCGGACAACAGGGCCCACACACTTTCCGAGCTTTTATATTATGATTTTATTGCATCATTGAGGGGCCACGATTTGGTCATATGGTCACAGTATTGTATTATGATGATATTATTATATGTTATTGTGCCATGGGGACATGCTAGAGAAGGATGAGTACACCTCCTAGCCCCACCATGAGCTTATGTCATGTTTCCTAGTCACTTTCATGTGGTGCATCCCCCTAGGGCGACTTAGCTAATGCGCCCACTCTATTTTTGAGTTGATCCATGTACTTTATATTCGGGCTCATCACAACCGTTGATTATCACTTATGTATCTTTTGATCTC
The DNA here is from genome assembly GCA_027924585.1 of Larix kaempferi. Taxonomy (NCBI): domain Eukaryota; kingdom Viridiplantae; phylum Streptophyta; class Pinopsida; order Pinales; family Pinaceae; genus Larix; species Larix kaempferi. The sequence continues at coordinate 12,114,772 of BSBM01000426.1, read as the reverse complement.
AACCACTCGTTAAAAAGGTGGTTAGGGTTTTGGTCTCTCTCTTTCTTATTTAAAGGAGAGACCCCCCTCATTGTAAAGCATATTTTGGCTCTTGGCTACTGGAATAGAAATATATTTTGCAAAACTCTTGTGATCTAGTTTTGGGTGTTGGTTATGTCAATTGAAACTGCTTTTCCATTGCATTGAAGATATCAGTGAATATTTTGCACATCTTTCGATCCACAATTTAATCTACAGGTAAAGAAGACGTCTTGGAGGGAGGGCGCACTGGCTGAGGAGACTCACCTTGTTTCTCTCTCTTCATTTGGTTTGGTTCAGGGAGTATTTTTGTCTTTGTACTTCTTATTCTCTGTGATCATTTTCGTCATTTTCATTTACCTTCATTTTTGCTTGCTAATTGAGTTTATCTCCTTGGTGCTGCAGGAAGAGAAGGGTGCATTAGTGGAACTGGGCAAATTCGTAGAGGCAAGATAAAGCATCAAATCTTCACTTGATCTTTGCAGGAGTAGTCCTTGACATAATATCATCAATTTCCATGATCCAGGTAGGCGTGCAAGGTGTGCAATCTATTCTTTTAGCTTACCCATCTGTCATTTACTTTCAAACCCTAACTACAATTTATTCGGAAAATTCTTCAGGTCTTAATACTTGGTTTACTGGCAAACCAATTCTGGGTTTTTATCTTACGGCCAAACCCTAGGTGGGTTCCCAAGGGCATCATGCTCTAAGGACTCCATCTGCCCCATTTCCCTAGGCACTGATCTCTACCTTTACGCCCTCCTTGGTTTGCTTGTCTTCTGGGTTGTTAAACCTTCATCTGTTGAGCTTGTGTACCTTGATACTGTCAGATCTTCTTGCAAGCTGTGCTAGAAATCCTTAACTTTTCATATTTGCTCCTTGGGACCATTTTCCATGATTTAAGGGTCATGTATCCCAAGGCAGTTAGATTTGATCATTTGTCCTAGCACCCGAATCCTGGAATCACTCTTAATCATCAAGTCACCGTGTTTAAACAATCAAATTTTAATCTTACCTTTCCTAAGCCTCCACAATGACCTTGTTTCCTTAAATCTAGAGTTCATCACCCCTCACCTTACGTATTCTATTTCTATAGCTTGATCTGGTGATTGGGTGAGATCTCTCCTGTCGGGAGTAGGTCAGGGTCTCCCCCTTTTATATCTGTGGCTTGGATAGTAAAATGTGAAGAGTGCCTCGATTGGTGTGACAACCAATCCATCTTGGGGATCGAGGCCCTCTTGTGTCAACTCTTTGGTTTCCCATCCCCTCTGCCATCCTGTATAGGATCATCCATAGGGGCAACTACAAGTTGTGTGATAACAAGACTCTTGGATTTTCTTTGTGGGATGTTCTTAGATTGTGATTGTAAAGTTGATTTCTCCTAGCATTTGAGATATTTCTATGGATCCAAAATATTTTCATGGAAACATTGTTTTACTGCAGGAGGACGATTTCAACTTGGGCATTTTTGCAAGGGCTCCTCAACTCACTCCACTTTGAAGTGGCTTTGTATCAGGGGGTTTTCAATTGTATTTGTGATCATTGATATGCTTCTTGATATTTCTCTTGTTGTTATAGTCTTTTTCTTCTGAACATCAAATCTTACTTGTGTAGTTTGCATGTGCGGGAGAGAGGGGCACATTGGCTTCGTTGGGCAAAACAATTTCACTTGGAAACACAGCTAGATCGTCTCAAATTGCTCAGGTAGAGATAGATCATCACTTTCAAGGCATCTACAAGATTTTTCGGGTAAGATCTACACTTGATCTCTTTGTTTGAAGTTCTAAACAATTGGCCATTTGAATTTATTGTTAAAACTCTAACTATAAAAATTTATAAAAATTCTCTAGGATTAATCATTTGGTTTACTGGCAAACCATTTCTGGGTTTTCATCCTTAGGCCTAGCCCCAAGTGGGTCCTCAAGGGCATCTTGATCTCTGGACTCCATAAACCTCATTCCCTAGGCACTGATCTCTCCATGCTTGTGCCCTCCTTGGTTTGTTGGTCTTCTGAGTGGTTAACTCCTCTTTTTCAAGCTTGTGACCTTTGATATTGTCAAATCTATTGCCAAGCTGTGCTAGGAAGCCCTAAACTTGTCAGATCTACTACTTGGGACCATTTTCCTTGTTTTAAGTACACATTTCCTAAGGCAGTTTATTTTGATCTCTTACCCTAGCACTTACATCCTGGATCCATTTTAAATCCTTGAGTCATTGTTCATAATTAATCTAATTCAAGATCTCATCTTCCCTAAGCCTTCACAGTGACCATTCCTTAAATCTCGGGTTCATTATCCTTCACCTTACATACCTTGTTAAATAATTTGATCTGGTGATTGGGTTAGATCTCTCCTATCGGGAGTAGATCAGGGTCTCCCCCTTTGCTATCTGGGGCTTGGATAGCAAGAAGCGAAGAGTGCCTCGATTGGCATGACAACCAATCTATCTTGGGAATCGATGCCCTCTTGGGTCACCTCTTTAGTTTCCCATCCCCTCTACCATCCTGGATAGGATCACCATTAGGGGCAACTACAAGTTGTGTGAATACATGTCCCTTATCAAGCAGTTAAGGATGTTCTGTCTCAACATGATGGTATAGGGGTTAGAGGAAACTGGATATCTAAAATTCAAGAGTATGATATTTAAAGTAAGCCAATCAAGATAGTGAAAGGAAAAGGGTTAGCCCAACTTCTTACTGAAACCAACACTAATCACGAAGAAATGAGTGGTGATCATGCACTGATCTTTTATGTAGATGAAGAGCATGAATGGTACAATGATATCATCTACTATCTCAAAAACTTGACCTATACTGACCATTTATTAGATCATCAACGAAGTGCCTTGAGATTAAAAGTGGCCAAGTAGGTTTTGGCGGACGATGGACTGGAATGTAGAAATCCTAACGGGATTATTTTAAAACGTGTGAATCCTGATAAGTCCCAGAAAATCATGACAAAAATGCATGCAGGGTTATGTGGTGGCCATTATGCTCCAAGAACAACGGCAACAAAGATCATGAGAGCCGGGTATTATTGGCCCACTCTATTCGAGGATGTGCATGCCTTTGTAAGGGTCTGTCAAGAATGTCAGTTTTTCTTCGGGAAGCCGAGATTACCAACCCTCCCTTTGTCTCCGGTTATCATAGAGGCCCCCTTTCAACAATGGGGAATGGATTTTGGTTGTCCTTTTGACCCAAGTTCATTCAATGGGTATAAATACATCTTGACATGTACTGATTATTTCACTCGTTGGGTCGAAGCAATCCCTACCAAGAAGGCAACTGCGGAGGTCGTGGTTAAGCTTTTGGAAGAAAACATATTGTCTAGATATGGTTGTCCTTTGAAAATCACTACGGACAATGCAAAAAAGCATTTAGCAAGATTGAAATGTCCACCTTCTGTGTGAATCACGGAATCACATTGTCTCATTCTTCTAACTACTATCACTAAGGAAATGGTCTAGCTGAATCATAAGAATCTAGTTCGGATTTTAAAACGAATGGTTGGAGAAAATAAGAGAAGTTGGGATAACAAACTGAGGTACTCTCTTTTGGCATACAGGACCACAGTTAAAAGAATAACTGGCAAATCTCCTTTTGAGTTAGTTTATGGCCAAAACTGTAGGTTGCCCATAAATCTTCAAATTCTCGTTTATGAATTGCTGCAACAATTTTCTTCGGATCAAGAAGCCATGCAGGCAAGAATTGACAAATTGGTGGAATTGGATGAGATTAGAAGGGAAGCATGGAATATGGTCATAGAGAAAGAAAGAATTAAAGGTACATTTGACCAAAGGACTAGAGATGTTTAATTCAGAGTTAGTGACATAGTTTTACTTTGGGACAAAAACAAAGAAAAACCAGGGAATCATGGAAAACTTGAGAAGTTATGGATGGGCCCCTATCGAGTAAGGAGGATAGCAAGTAAAGGTTCGGATTGGTTAGAAACTTTGGATGGTGATGAGTTGGAGTTTCCAGTGAACGGGTTTCTATTGAAGCATTACTACCCACTCATTTCTTTGGGGTAGATCTCTTTCTTGCCTATTTAGCTTAGGGCTTAGGGTAGGTAGGACTCTGAATAAGCTCCCCTGAGCAGTAGTTAGTTGTCCTTGCCATTGAGTCTGGCACTTTTTATTTTCTTGTCTTCGCCATTGAGTCTGGCACTTTTCTTTCCTGTCTGTCTTCTTTGTTTCCTGCAGTTAAATAAAACTTCTCAGTTATTAGATTAGCAGTTTATTTTCCAGCATTTTACTTTCAGTACTTTTATTTATGCATTATTTTATCTGTGGACTAGTGACGACCGGTCTGTGAGATTGGTATAGCGCTTTGCATTGTGCAGATTATAGGTTTATATTAGATGATGATGCGGATATTCAAGTGCAAGATCGTGGATTGATGCAATGAGTGTTGTGGACCAAAAATTTCTGAGGTTCTCAAGCACTCTCTCCCTTAGAGCACTTGTCCCAGCTGGAGCCAAATGTTGACACATCCATAGTAGTCGGGTTACCATGATTGCAGACCAGTTCTAAGTATTTTTCCGAGCCAACCCTTTTGCTATGAGATGCATGAGATTAGCAGTTGGTGAGTAGTTCTTTGATGATCACTCCTACTTTCAGCGGACCTAGAGCATCCATTTTCATCCTTATGCCAAGATTGAGCCTCATGACCCCAAATTTGATGACTGGGGTAGCCATTTTCTTCCATACAGAGTAGTCATGATGATAGTGCCCAGAGTTATTCAGCAGCAGTGTTCCGATATTATTCAGTGGTTCAAATGATGGATACAGGTATATGACCCAGTAGGTATATGGTTGTACATTAGATATTTATGTTGTGCTCTTTTACTTATGTTGATAGCTTGACTGGGTATCTAGTGGTTATGATCTGGCGATATCTTTATGTGGTTATTGATTGATTGTTTAGAGTAGAGGTGATTCAGTTGCTTAGAATTGGAAATTCTCGTGTATTCTCATTGGTCATGCCCCCCCTAGTAGTATGGACTTCATCATTCCCCCATTATGGCTTGCTAGTCATGGCATCACATGTCACTTTCCCCATCCATCTGTTGTCATTCGTATTTCTTTGTATCCTGACTTACACTTTAGCCTGTGATATTGAGGACTTCCCCACCTATGCCTCTATGTTGGATAGACTCCTTGTTGTTATGTGTCTCGGATCTGAGTTGTGCAACAGAACTTGTTGAAGCCTTGATCCTTCTGGGCCAAGAGAACCCGTTGGTGTTGGTTCTTGAGCTTAGGTGAGTTGGGATTCTGAAGCCTTGACCTCTCTAGTCGGTTGCCCCCGATGTTTGGTCCTGATTGTTGATGATTCCCCCTAGTTGCCTGAGTTGTGTCAACCAAAACTTGAAGCAAATTGTACTACCATCATTACACGCATTTATGTGATCCATTATTATATCTTATGAAATACAAGCCCATGACAAATATGTAATAAAACTGTGCATGTAAGCACAACAAACAGGGCTTTGAAATGCAAATGAAAGGAAATGGAAAGCACCCTGGATGAAAGTTGCAATTAGTTGTGCTTTTAAGCACATGCAAAATCCGAAGGGTCATAGGCCTAGAAGCAGTGGTTAAATAAATGATAAATCTAAATACTGTTGGCCATGCTATCTGAAATGTAATGATTATTTCCTCACGGAGTCTACGGGTTGGGATGTGAGATGGAGTAAGGGACAGCTAATTCTAAGTATCCACTAGAACCTTCATGTTACGGTTAACTTCGCACCTAGAAATGGTGGTTCTAGAAAAGATCCTTACGGAACTTGATGTTAGCTTGGATGTGAGTTGTAGACATTTGTTAAGGTTGAATGGGCACTCCTCAAAACAACTTATTCCATTTGTGAGACACCACCATTCCCTGTGTGTTTTATGTCCAGCATATGCTTAGGTGGTCTTCCCTTTCCCTTTATCCGAGATGTCATAGTGTCGAGGTTGTGAAGTCATTCCCTTGTCCTAACCTTGTCTTTTTCACCTTCACCCATCTCTAGCAAAATGGCCACGTCCATAAATGAGTATACATTTGAGGGTATTCTTTTAAGTAATTGGTTGCTTTTATCTAAACTTATATTTGATGGTTTATTGACTTAATCGCCAGTAGAATGCCACTTTGTACTTTAGTCTTGCTATTGAAATATTTGAAGGAGCATATCTTATCCATTTGTACTTGCAGCATCAGTCAGTTTTCGCCTGGGTCATTATTTTGATTAGTTTTGACCTGGTCAAACCCAGTTTGACCAAGTCAACTACAGGATTCAGGATGAGTTAGACCGATGATGTTTGAGATTGATTATTTGTGGTCCTATGGTGCCCATTAGATGATTCCATGCATCAGACAGTGGTTTCATGTGATGGTTTGATGGATTTTTATTATTATTATTATTATTTACAGACCATTATTTTTATTGTCCGAGCATGGTTGAGCTTACATATGATTATCCTGATGGCCACATGAAGCATGAGTACTCATCCTTACTTGATTTGGACCTTCTGAGTTCATTGGGACACTCAGTTATCAGTTTCAGGCAATTACATATGAGGATATGGTCAGTTTATCACTTTATAGCACATTGCCATAAAAAAATGGCCTATTCAGCACTTTTGAGTTCATTTTGGTTCTCCTAGGGCACTATAGAGGGAGTATGGGGTCCAGCCACTTGTTATTACCATATTACCCTACTCCCAGACATTTTGGTGCAGTCAGTTTGGTGCCGAGAGCACTTGGCAGAGAGTTACAGGCATTTTTATATTCTACAAGTGATATTCCGACAGTAAAAAATGGAAGAATTGGCTATTAAGGAAATCGATTTGGCTAAATGATGCGAGGAAATGGCATGAGGTTTGATCAGAGACTTGTTATGATGCATCCCACACCTTCCGGCGTAGTTTGCAGCTTCAATGGGTCCACCTGTCCTCTCAGTCACATTATGAGGGTGTCTTCTTATGTAGTGGGGACAACAAGTCCTAGTGATTTTTATCACTTATTGATGTATGTTATATTTTATGTAGTTGGGGCATTAGTCTAGTGAAGATTATTTCTCCTAGACCCCCCCAATATGTTATTGTTGTTGTCACATCCATAGTAGCTAGGCTACCATAATTGCAGATCAGTTTCCAGTATATTTTGAGCTAGTCCTTTACACATTTTGATGAGATTAGTTGACGATGAGCAACATTTCGATGATCACTCTTATGACATTTAGTGGATCCGAAGCTTGTACATTTGACAGTATCATGTCAGGACTGAACACCATGACCCCAGGTCGGTGACTGAGTTAGCCATTCCTCTATCATCCAGAGCAGATTGATGTTAGTGCCCATGTTATATTCAGATGCAGTACTTCAGTATGATTCAAGTTGTTCAGATCAAGGACTCCGGTATATGATCCATCAAGTATATGATTGGTGCATTTGGATAGCTGATGTGCTTCTTCCTTTATCTAGGTAGTTTATGACTGGGTATATGATGATTGTTTACTGGCTATATTATTATGCTTACTTGTCGTTTAGAGTAGAAGTGGTCAATTATTATGAGCAGGAGATTCTTGTGTATACTCATTGCTCATGCCCTTACCTTATAAGTACAGACTTGGTAATTCCTTTTTTCTAAGGCTTTTGCTATCCATGGCATCATCAGTCACTTCCCCCCATCCATCCATTATCTTCCATTTTTTATTGTATCCCGACTTACACCTTAACTAATGATCTTCAGGACTTCCCCACCTAGACCTCTGTGTTGGATAGATTCCTTGTTTACATTGTGTCTCGGCTCTGGAATGTGTGATTCTAGTCACAGTGATGGTTCTCCTCTAGTCCTCAAAATCAAGTATTCCTGTCAACAGTGTTGCTAAACACTAAAGCATCGGAACTTAAATGCTATATCTAAAGGAATGCTGAGTCAACAAAAACAGTGTTGCTAAACACTACTGCTTATATCTATATTAACTAGTCAATGGCCAAAGGACGAGCACTCATCCTTGTTTGATGTAAGGTCGTTTTCCCCCACAGGGCAACAGGGTGGTCACTCCATCGCACCTATGGAAAGTGGCGGGCAATGGAGGTCATACTGAGTCATATCTGAAGCCCAGAAGGCTTTCAAGGCACCTGCTTTTGGAGGTTGGCTAGTGAAAATCTATAAAGTAAATTAAATGTTAAATCTCAGGAGAGAAAAGCTGACAAATTGCTAAAAGGTTGCTTGTCTAGAATCTATTGGAAGCATTCTCATCACTCCACCCATTTGTGAGACACTGCCATCCCCTGTGTTACTTTCTATCCAGCATATGTATAGGTGGTCTCCCTGGTTCCCTTATCCGATAGATTACAGTGTTGAGATTGTCAAGTCTTCCCCCTTAAGCCTAGCCTTGTTTCTCCGCCTTCACCCATGGTTAGCAAATTGGCCCAATCTATAAATGAGTATGCACTTGAGGTTCATGTTTATAGTAGTTGCTTACTTTGATCTAGACTTATTATTATATTTGCATGCTTATGCCAGTTAAACATCATTCTATGCTTTAGTCTAGCTACTGATATAATTGAAGAAGCATATTTCATCCTTTTGCACTTGCAGCGGCAGTTATTTGTGATTTGGATCATCATTTTGATCATTCTTAACCTGATCAACCCAATTTGACCAAGTCAACCGCAGGGTCCGAGATGAGTTTGGGCAGACAGTGTTTGAGATGGATTATTCATGGCCCATATGTGTCCATTAGATGATTCCATGCTTCAGATGACAGTTTCAAATGATGGTTTGATGGATTTTATTTATTATTATTATTTACAGACCATTATTTTATTATTTCGGGCATGGATGAGCTTACAGAGCCATCACTTGATGGTCACATGGAGAATGAGTACTCATTCCTAGTGGATTTGAGCATTTTGAGTCCATTGGTGCACTTGGTTATCAGTTCCAGGCAATTATAGGTGATGGTATGGTTAGATTACCACATTATTGCATTTTGCCATTCAGAAATGGCCTATCCAGCACTTTCATTGAGCATGTACGTTCTCCTAGGGCGCTCTTGAAAGGATAGTGGGTGCAGCCAGTCGTTATTACCATATTACCATATCCCCAGACATTTTGGTGCATTCAGTTTTGTGCCCGAGGCACTTGGAACTGAGCTACAGGCATTTTTGTACTTTCAGAGGTGGTTTTCCGACAATAGAATGGCTAGCAAAGTAAATCGATTTGGATCAGTAGGGCAAGGGATTGGCATGAGGTTGGTTTGGGACATCATGATGACATTTTCCACACCTTTTAGCATTGGTTCCAACATTAGAGGGGTCCACACGTCATCCCATTTGGCATTTTGGGTGTTTTATTATGTATTTTTGGACACACTTCCTAGTGTCTTTAGACACTTTATCACATGATGTCTTGTATTTGATGTAGGTGGGGCCTTATTCTAGTGAAGACTTGATCTCCTAGACCCCCCCACCATGTTATGTTGTTATATCATGTCCCTAGTCATGTTTTATGTCTCACGTTGATCCGGATCTTGGGGGCTGAGACCCGGAAGACTTGAATGCCGAGAGAGGAGGAGAAGAGATAGCTTCAAAACTGAAGCGAACAATGAACCAGCTGTGAGAAAGACAAAGTAGTGAGATCTGGGTTATGAATAGCATAAATGGACAAACATACAATAAATATGCCACATAGAGGGGTGAGGCTCAAAGAGGGTTCTTTGAGCCTCACCTCTCAAACTATACTAAGAAAGACACTCAGAACCAATACCCCAATAATAACTCAATAAAATAAGAGAAATGTAGGATAGAAACCAAATGAGTAACTTGTTATCATGATAAGGCTTGCCAGGCCTTTATATAGCATTATTACAATGTGTCTTGAGGCCATACCACAGGCCAAAACCATGTGCTACCAAATACCACGGATATGAGAGGGTGGCCTCTCCATTTAATGCTTTTATGGCTTATACATCCGAATTTAGACCATATGCCCCCTAAAATTTGGATCATTCCTCCCCCCTTAGAAAATGATGGTCCTGTTATCACACCATAGTAGCAGGGCTACTATTCTTGCTTAGCAGATATCTGCACATTCCAAAGCTTCCATTATTCAGAGCTTGGCTATGATGATTGTATATTTTGAGATCACTCATGATCAGAGCAGTGTATTATTCAGACTTATGTTAGACCTTGTGTCAAGGATGAGACTTGAGAGTTCAGATTTGATGACCGATGTGACCCTTTATCCCATAAAGTTTTAGTTCAGTGCTCAGAGATGTATTGCAGCAGTGTTTTAGATGATATATGATGATTACTATTGTGATGATGTTATATGACCTATGGATGTTTTATCATTGACTGTGGATTATTATCTTGTTGATTTAGTCATGTTCACAACATCTGCTTGGTATATTATTCCTGATGTGGCAAACTGTTTAAAATGAACTCTAAATTATAATATGGACATTTACTTGCACATTTAGGTTGTTTGACAAAACTCACTGGTTTACCACCTTACATAGATATGGTCTTTCCTGACACCAGTTGTCTGCTAGTTTAGGCTCCATATTCACTTGACTCCATCCATACATGACTTTCCCTATTTGACTTTAAACCTTGACCTGTCTCATTTGACTTTCTGATACTGAGGACTTCCCCATTTTCTACCTCTGTGTTTGGACCGCATCCTTGTATGTTCAGTGTCTCGGCTCTTAGTTGGTGACAAAACTTGCCTTTGGTGAGTTGGATTATAGGCCTAAATCATTCTAGTCGGTTGTCCCGATGTTTGGCATTGGCTCGAACTCCCCCTAGTCACTTGAGATGTTGTTGGCTAAAACTGAAAGCTCATGTACTTATGGAAACTTATGTAAATTCGCCCACGGAAACTAAAAAGGGCAAGAACGATGAACTACTAAAAATACTCCTCGAAGAGTATAAGAAAGGTCCAAAAAGCAATGGTTCTTAAAACCTATATCTAAACAATTGCTGACCTTATATGTATATGAAAACATGCCCTGGATGCAAGCTGCAACTAGTTGTGCTTATCAGCACACCTGAGATCCGAAGGGCGATGTAGGCCAAAAGGCCATGAAATGAAATTGAATGATCCTAATGAACCTGGACCAACTTGATGTAGACATGATGCCTAAGTTGAATAAGCACTCTCTAAACAACCTATCCATTTGTGAGGCACAGCCATTCCCTGTGTTATTTTGTCCAGCACAGAGTTTGTAGTTTTCCCCTTCTCCCAGTCCAAAGTACTTTTAAGTTGAGTTAGACAAGTCAACCCCTTGGCCCAACCTTGTTTCTAGCCTTCATCCTTCACTAGCAGTTTGACCATGTCCAATGGGTGAATTTGTCATTTAAACTATTGTGCAAGTAATTTCATATAACAAAGGAATGTGCTAACATGATTAATGCCATTGAATGGATGTTATACTTTGAGATAAGTTGTGGGAATGATTAGAGGAACATGTCTTAATCTATTGATATGATTTATCCTTGGTTATATATGGACCTAGTCAAACCTAGTTTGACTATGGTCATTTCTTGGGATCCGTAATGATGTGGGCCACATATGCTTATAGATGATGATGGATGGTCCCACATACTCTTGATAATGATGCCATATGATGGACATATGGTTCAGATGATGATTGAAGGTTTTATTATTACTTCAGATCATCAGATTATGCACTGTCCATATATGGTGGACCCTATAGCTGGCCCATTAGGGAAACCCATGGTGTATGACTACACATTCTTAGTGGATTTGGGTCTTCTGGATCCAATGAGACACTTATCTTTCAGTTCTGGGCACTTTTGACAGTGATAGATGTAGTCTTACACTTGTTGACCATATTTGGGGCTGATTTCCCAGCCTGAGCAGCAGGGGCCATGAGAGGCCAGTTCACCTAGGGCACTGTATGAGGAGGGGGTGGTCCAGCCACTTGTTATTACCATTTACCCCCCCTTCTGGAGAGCCTGGTGGGCTCAGTTGGACAGCGCAGATGCCCTAGGAGGCATTTTTGGCACTTTCACAGTTACTGAGGCAGTTATAAAATGGGATAAAGTGGTTATTGAGGAATTCGATTTGGGCAATTGAGGCAAGGTTTTGGCACTTGGTTTTCACAGAGGTCTTCCAGGGTGATCCAACTATCTTCCAGCCAGTTTTCACCATGTGGGTAGGCCCACAGAAATCACACGAGGTCTTTTATTGCTTGTCTGTCACAGATTTGGAGGACAATTTTGGTCATTTATATTTATATTGGACATATTTTATTATTTTATTGTGCCTTGGGGATGAGCTAGTAAGGATTGATGCCTCCTAGCCCCACCATGTGCTCCTTATGTCATGTCCTAGTCATATGAGGTGGGTTTTTTGTACTTGTACTCCCTCTAGTGGATGACGTCACCCTCCATGAGCATCTTTTAGCTATGACGTCATCACCTTTTTGAGTGATCCATGTGTTATGTTATGTGGTTCATCCTAGCCATTGATTTTATATTGAGATCTTTTAATCTCAACCACTCATTTGATATTGTATTGTAAAGTGGTATAGGGTTTTGGTCTTTATTATCCTATATAAGGAGGAGACCCCCTATTGTATAGCTCACCTTTGGAGCTCTGGAATATTGGAATAGAACACTTCTTTGTGGAGCATATCTCTTTTGTCTTATGGATTCTCTTGCATCTTGAGTATACAGTATCTCTTCTATGTATCATTGTGGATTTTGGTTCTACAACTATTTATCTTGCAGGGAAGTCGAATTGGTGGAGAGGAGGGTGATTTCTTGAGGGTTATTGTTGGAGGGATCCACATATTCTCTCTTGGGTTGATCTTGTGACAGGGAGTATCATTATTGTATCTTCCTGACATAGTTGATGCTTTCTATTACATCTTTCTATCATTTTCATAATCATCTTACTTGACTTGTTTCTTTTGATTTTGTCTTGTAGGAGGAGGACGATTTGGCTTCTTGAGGAGGACGATTTGGCTTGAAGAATCAGAATTGCACTCTTGAATATACACATAGGAGAATGCTGTCAATTTGCAAGGTGGCCATAAGACATTGAGGTAAGATCTACAAGGTATATGCCTCTTTCCATCCATTCTCTCTTCATTGGTCACAAACCCTAATTAATCAAAACCCCAAATTTTGGTTTTTCTTAGATCTACTTAGATCTAGCCTTGCTTTTGAAAAGATCTTAAGAACCCACCTCTATAGCATCCACCCCTAGTTGGATCTATAGTTTGGTGGTGATTGGGTTAAAATTTACACACTTTTCAAGGCAATATAGCTCTCTTGAGGCAAATCGCACTTCCTTGGGAGAGGCTTGTTTGGTTAGATCTAGCATATGGGTAGGTGAAATCCCACTTGATTTGCAATCTACACACTTGATAACCTACCCCTAGACTTTTACTTGGGTGATTTCTACCTTGTGGGCATCATTCCACATTTTAAGGGATTAAAACCCCCTTTTGAATCTTTTGGCACCTTAAAACTCAGATCTAGTAAGATCTAACCCTTGGATTGTCTTGATTTTCTAGATCCACATAGATCATTGCCTAAACTACTTGGATCTACAATTTGGTTTCCATTGGACTTGTTCTGACACACCTTATCCACCTTTTAGCCCTCCTTGAGCAAGGTCGCACTTCCTTGGGTGAGTGAGTTTGCCCACTTTGAGGACGTGGGTAGTTGAGATTTTTGTGGATTTGGAACGGGCATACCTTGAAACCTAGGTCTAGAGTATCATTTTGTGACGATCTGCCTTGGGGGTAGCATTCCTTGTTTTAAGGGATTGTGATCCACTTAGGGTCATATCATGAAATCCTAGATCTAGCAAGATCCAACCTCTACATCCCAAATAGCCCACTTGAGTTGCATGCTAGGTGTCCCGATCTATACTTTGACATACCTTTTGACTACATTAACCCATCCAACAAGGCACTAGTCCTTCCATAAGCAAGTCGCACTCCTTGGGAATTGTGTCAAACCTTAGATCCCATAAGTGGGTGTTCCTAATTTCAACTTAGATCCATAGATCTATTCATCATCTACCCTTTAGTACCAATTCCATCCTTTAACTTCACCTTGTGGGTCCTGTTATCACGCAACTTGTAGTTGCCCCTAGTGGTATCCCATCCGAGACGGTAGAGGAGACAGGCAACTAAAGAGGTGACCCAAGAGATGCCACGGTTCCCAAGGCAAGGTGGGAGTCACGTCAACCGAGGCACTCTTCGCTTTAAGTCAGGGTGTAACAAGACCTAGGGGGAGACCCTATACCCAATCACAGTTGATTGGACCCAAAGGTTTCTAAGGGCAAGCAAATGATGAGTTACGGAAACCAATGCAAGCATAAATGGACCTAGAAGTTAAGGTGTGGTTGAAGGTGTCTAGAGAGATTGTTAGTGTTTCAACCTATGTATGGTTTAGGCCACATCATTGGGTGTAGTACCATATGTTTACACAAGTGGATCCTATTTTCTTGGGATGTGTGAAATGGCTTTAAATGGGCCCACAAGGTGAAGCTAGGTGTGATGTTGGTACTAGAGGTTAGGTAATGACTAGATCTATAGGTCTTAGTTGATTCTAGAAGTACCCATGTACTAGATTTAGGGTTTGACACAATTTCCAAGGAGTGCGACTTGCTTTGAGGAGGACTAGTGCCTTGTTGGATGGGCTAATGGGGTCAAAAGGTATGTCAAAGTGTAGATCGGGACACCTAGGAGCCAAGTCAAGTGGGCTAAATGAGATCTAATGGTTGGATCTTGCTAGATCTAGGTTTTCAAGAAATGACCCTAAGTGGACCACAATCCCTTGAAACAAGGAATGCTACCCCCAAGGCGGATCGTCACAAAAAGATACTCTAGACCTAGGTTTCAAGGTATGGCCGTTCCCAATATCCAAAAATCTCAACCACCCACCTCCTTGAAGTGGGCAAACTCACCTTCCCAAGGGAGTGCGACTTGCTCAAGGAGGGCTAAAATGAGGGTTTGGTGGACCAAATCAAGTCCAATGGCCACCAAACTATAGATCCAAGTAGCTAGTACACCGATCTATGTAGATCCCAAAAATCAAGTCAATCCAAGGGTTAGATCTTAGTAGATCTGAGTTTTGAGGTGCCAAGAAATTCAAAAGGGGGTTTTGACCCCTTAAAACATGGAATGATGTCCACAAGGTAGAATTCACCGAAGTAAGAATCTGGGGGTAGGTTATCAAGTGTGTAGATTACCAATCAAGTGTGATCTCACCTACCCATGTGCTAGATCTAACCAAACAAGCCTCTCTCTAGGAAGTGCGATTTGGGTTCAAGAGGGCTTTTTGCCTTGAAAATGTGTCAATTTTGAGCCAATCACCACCAAACTATAGATCCAACTAGGGGTGGATGCTATAGAGGTGGGTTTTCAATATCTCTTCAAAAGCAAGGCTAGATCTAAGTAGATCTAAAAAAAACCAAAAACAAGGGTTTTAATCAATTAGGGTTTTTTTGATCTAGAAATTATGGATGATTCAAGGAAGAAGAAGATCATACCTCTTGGAGCATACCTGGATGAAGAGATGAATGCTAATTGAGACGAGGATTACTTTGCCAAAGATCAAATGGAGAATTCTTGAAGCCCTCTTGCCAAATCGATTTTCCCAAGCCACATGTGATTCCCTCTAACCTGTCAAAACCAAGGAGCAAAGCATCAATGAGTTTAACATGTTGAAGGTAGATACAAGTAAGAGAAAGAGAAACATAGAATAGTTGACACAAAGGCAAAACTACTCCTTGTCAAACCAAAACGACTTCTTCCAAGCTTGAAGAGCAAGCCTCCCCACCAATTCGCACTTGTCCAAAATCGTCCTCTTAACCTGTAAATAAGATATGGCAAATATGCAAGATAGCTACAATAGATCCTCCAATGCAATGGACAAAAGCATTTACAATCGAAACAACCAATATCCACTCAAATCCAAGCATGTACTCCAAAAGATAGAAATTTTATTCCAAGAGCCAAGAGCCAAAAATCTATAGATGAATTTTACAATGAGAGGCTCCCTCCTTAAATAGGATGGGGAGAGAGTACAACCCTAACCACTTTTTACATGAGTGGCTAAGATTAAAAGATCATAAGATATAATCAACGGCTAACAATAAATCATAACAATATATCACATGGATCACCCAACATAATGATAGCGCCCCCACTAAATGGTACAAAAAGGGGGTGACGTCATCCACTAGAGAAGTATAGGTGCCAAAATCCACCTCATGATGACTAGGACATGACAACATGAGCACATGGTGGGGCTAGGAGGCATCAATCCTTACTAGCTCATCCCCAAGGCACAATAAAATAATAAAATATGTCCAAGATAATATAAATGACCAAAACTGTCCTCCGAATCCATGACAGTCAAACAGTAAATGACCTCCTATGATCAATGTGGGCATACCCACATGGTGAAAACTGACTGGAAGATAGTGATGCCACCCTGGAAGACCTCTATGAAGACCAAATGCAAAAACCTTGCCTCAATTGCCCAAATCGATTTCCTCAGTGACCACTTTATCCCATTTTTTAACTGCCTCGGTAACTGTGAAAGTGCCAAAACTGCCTCCTAGGGCACTAGCGCTGTCCATCTGAGCCCACCAGGCTCTCCAGAAGGGGGGGTAAATGGTAAAAACAAGTGGCTGGACCACCCCCTCCATCATCAGCGCCCTAGGTGAACTGGCCAATCATGGCCCCTGCTGCTCAGGCTGGGAAATCAGCCCCAAATCTGGTCAACAAGTGTAAAACTGCATCAATCACTGTCAGAAGTGCCCGGAACTGAGAGATAAGTGTCTCAATGGATCTAGAAGACCCAAATCCACTAGAAATGTGTACTCATACACCATGGGTTGCCCTAATGGGCCAGCTGTAGGGTCCACAATTTATGGACAATGTATAATCCGCTGATCTGAAGTAGTAATGAAATCTGCTGAACTGGATCAATCATCATCTGCATCATATGTCCATCATATGACATCATCATAAAGCATGTGGGACCATCAATCATCATCAATAGGCATCTATACATGGCCCACATCATCACAGATCCCCATAATATATATAACCAAGGATAAATCATATCAGTAGACTAAAACATGCTTCTCTAATCATTTTCACAGCCTAGCTCAAAGTATAAGATCCATTAAGTGGCATTGATCAAGTTAGCACATTCCTTCATTATATAAAATTACTTGCACAACAGTTCAAATGACAAACTCACCCATTGGACATGGTCAAACTGCTAGTGAAGGATGAAGGCTAGGAACAAGGTTGGGCCAAGGGGTTGACTTGTCTAACTTAACTCAAAAATACTTTGGACTGGGAGAAGGGGGAAGCTACAAACTCTGTGTTGGACAAAATAACACGGGGAATGGCTGTGCCTCACAAATGGATAAGTTGTTCAGAGATTGCTTATTCAACTTAGGCATCATGTCTACATCAAGTTGATCCAGGTTCATTAGGATCATTCAATTTTATTCCATGGCATTTTTGGCCTACATAACCCTTCGAATTTCAGATGTGCTGAGAAGCACAACTAGTTGCAGCTTGCATCCAGGGCATGTTTTTTCAAATATTTATAAGGTCAGCAATTGTTTAGATGTAGCTTTTAAGAACCATTGCTTTTTGGACCTTTCTTATACTCTTTGAGGAGTATTTTTAGTTGTTCATCGCTCTTGCCCTTTTTTGTTTCCATGGGCGAATTTATAAGTTTCCATAGGTAGAACATGAGCTTTCAGTTTCAGCCAACAACATCTCAAATGACTAGGGGGAGTTCGAGCCAATGCCAAACATCGGGACAACCGACCAGAATGATTTAGGCCTACAATCCAACCTACCAAAGGCAAGTTTTGTCACCAACTTAGAGCCGAGATACTGAATATACAGGGATGCGGTCCAAACACAGAGGTAGAAAAATTGGGAAGTCCTCGGTATCAGAAAGTCAAATGAGACAGGTCAAGGTCTAAAGTCAAATAGGAAGGTCATGTATGGATGGAGTCAAGTGAGTATGGAGCCTACACTAGCAGACAACTGGTGTCGGGAAAGACCATATCTATGTAAGGTAAAAAAACCAGTGTGTTTTGTTAAATGACCTAAATGTGCAAGCAATTTTCCATTTTATGATTTATAGTTCATTTTAAAGAGTTTGCCACATCAGGAATAATATACCAAACAAATGCTGTGAACATGACTACATCAACAAGATAATAATCCACAGCCAGTGATAACATATCCATAGATCATACAACATCATTATAATAATAATCATCATGCATCATCTGAAACATTGCTGCAATACATCTCTAAGCACTGAACTGAAACTGTATGGGATAAAGGGTCACATCAGTCATCAAATTTGAACTCTCAAGGCTCAGCCTTGACACACGGTCATACATAAATCTAAATAATATACTGCTGATCATGAGTGATCCAAAAGATATGGCCATGCTCTGGAATAATGGAAGCTCTGGAATGTGCAGATATCTGCTGAACAAGAATAGTAGCCCTGCTACTATGGTGTGATAACATCTGGCTCCAGCTGGGACAAGTGCTCTAAGGGAGAGAGCGCTTGAGAACCTCAGAATCTCTGGTCTCGAACTGCTCTGCATCAATCTTCAATCCAGCATAGCACCATCCTTGCTTTCAGCTTTTATTTTGCACCTGTTCCTGCTCTCACAAACACTGGAATACCTCATGGAGCATGTATGGGAAAAATATAAAACTGAAACTGAAATCTAATATAAAGAAGAAACTGAAATGCGTAAAAGAAAAACATAAACTAACACGGCATATATTATTTATTCATCATGCGTTATTTTTATTACTGTGCAGGAGGAAAATAGAACTTTTTCAAGCAGGCAATCTCAACTTGCACAGGTAGCCAAAAATAGAAATGACAACTAAAAATTCTTAAATGCATGCAGGAGAAGGGACAAGCTTAGGAAGGAGCAAGGCTCAACTCAATAAAGAAGAGAAACAAGCAAACACTCCAAGCAGAAAAGAAAAAGGGACAATACTCAGCACACAGAAAAAGAAAAATCACACAAATCCTACTGTTCAAGTGAGCTTATTCAGAAGCTACCTACTCTAAACAGGCAAGGCAAGGCATAGTATGGAAGGTCAGGGATGATAATCCCTTAGCTTCCTTTGGTTGATAGGGACTAAGATACGTTGGCTAGTCCCAGTGGTGAGAAAACACATCTCACCCATGCAGCGCTCAACAGTGAGCGGTCCAACCCAAAAGTCACCTGATCCCCTGGATCGTATATAAAATAAATCATTAGGCATTACAACCTTATCACCAATTTCGAACCTTCAGTGATTTACAGATTGAGGGATGGCTTCAATAACATGTTCAGGAATAGGTTGGATATCGGAAATGCATCGAGGTTGAGGTGTAACTATGCTTGAATTCCTACTAGGAGGAATTGCATCAAATCTGGGAGGTCCACCGTCTAAAGGTACAGCTACCCTACCAATCAAGATTCTCTGACTACTCTCCTAGGAGGACTTTCTACTTGTGGGTAAATGATGTACTTTTGAGTTTCCCCCACTGTCCAAAAGTCTCTATCAACCTCCTCATCCATTTCAGCATGGGCTATGGGTGGTGGGTTTTGATTTTCAATACTTCTGCTACTACCCTCTCCAGATGGGATAGGAATGGTCATGTTTTCTAAAACTGCCAGGTGGTCAGTAGGAATGGACACATGACTAGGGACCGTGCTAGGCATACTTTGAGCTCTCATACCCAAAGATGTTGGTGAAGAATAAAGTGCATCTGTGGAGTCCATATTCTCTTCACCAGTAGGTAATTCAATAGGCAAAAGGAAACTAGGGTAAGGTGGAAGCAAACGTGGCTCAGCGAGTTCTTCCTGAAAAATGGCTAAATTATTCAAATAAGAATCCTCCCCAGGGGCATCATGGATCAAGGCATGTTCTTGCCAACTCATAGAGCTGTCATTCACTTGCCTCAAAACCCCATCCTCCAAGGACAAATGGGACAAATGATCAAGGACATCAGAGAAGTGATAACTAACTGGTTCTTCATCATTCCCCTCAGATGAGGGACGGTGTATTCCTTCGTTGTTATTTGCCCAAGGAGTAATGTGAGGTAAGCCTTGTCTTCCTCTTTCCGTGTTAAGGTCAACTAAGAAAAGCCACTCGTGTACTGTTATCACACCATAGTAGCAGGGCTACTATTCTTGCTTAGCAGATATCTGCACATTCTAGAGCTTCCATTATTCAGAACTTGGTTATGATGATTGTATATTTTGAGATCACTCATGATCAGAGCACTGTATTATTCAGACTTATGTTAGACCTTGTGTCAAGAATGAGCCTTGAGAGTTCAGATTTGATGACCAATGTGACCCTTTATCCCATACAGTTTCAGTTCAGTGCTCAGAGATGTATTGCAACAGTGTTTTAGATGATATATGACGATTACTATTGTGATGATGTTATATGACCTATGGATGTTTTATCATTGACTGTGGATTATTATCTTGTTGATTTAGTCATGTTCACAACATCTGCTTGGTATATTATTCCTGATGTGGCAAACTGTTTAAAATGAACTCTAAATTATAAAATGGACATTTACTTGCACATTTAGGTTGTTTGACAAAACTCACTGGTTTACCACCTTACATAGATATGGTCTTTCCTGACACCAGTTGTCTGCTAGTTTAGGCTCCATATTCACTTGACTCCATCCATACATGACTTTCCCTATTTGACTTTAAACCTTGACCTGTCTCATTTGACTTTCTGATACTGAGGACTTCCCCATTTTCTACCTCTGTGTTTGGACCGCATCCCTGTATGTTCAGTGTCTCGGCTCTAAGTTGGTGACAAAACTTACCTTTGGTGAGTTGGATTGTAGGCCTAAATCATTCTGGTCGGTTGTCCCGATGTTTGGCATTGGCTCGAACTCCCCCTAGTCACTTGAGATGTTGTTGGCTAAAACTGAAAGCTCATGTACTACTTATGGAAACTTATGTAAATTCGCCCATGGAAACTAAAAAGGGCAAGAGCGACGAATTGCTAAAAATACTCTTCGAAGAGTATAAGAAAGGTCCAAAAAGCAATGGTTCTTAAAAGCTATCACTAAACAATTGCTGACCTTATATGTATATGAAAACATGCCATGGATGCAAGCTGCAACTAGTTGTGCTTATCAGCACACCTGAGATCCGAAGGGTTATGTAGGCCAAAAGGCCATGAAATGAAATTGAATGATCCTAATGAACCTGGATCAACTTGATGTAGACATGATGCCTAAGTTGAATAAGCACTCTCTAAACAACCTATCCATTTGTGAGCCACAGCCATTCCCCGTGTTATTTTGTCCAGAACAGAGTTTGTAGTTTTCCCCTTCTACCAGTCCAAACTACTTTTAAGTTGAGTTAGACAAGTCAACCCCTTGGCCCAACCTTGTTTCTAGCCTTCATCCTTCACTAGCAGTTTGACCATGCCCAATGGGTGAATTTGTCATTTAAACTATTGTGCAAGTAATTTCATATAACAAAGGTATGTGCTAACATGATTAATGCCACTAAATGGATGTTATACTTTGAGCTAAGCTGTGGGAATGATTAGAGGAACATGTCTTAATCTATTGATATGATTTATCCTTGGTTATATATGGACCTAGTCAAACCTAGTTTGACTATGGTCATTTCTTGGGATCCGTAATGATGTGGGCCACATATGCTTATAGATGATGATGGATGGTCCCACATACTCTTGATAATGATGCCATATGATGGACATATGGTTCAGATGATGATTGATGCAGTTCAGCAGGTTTTATTATTACTTCAGATCATCAGATTATGCACTGTCCATATATGGTGGACCCTACAGCTGGCCCATTAGGGCAACCCATGGTGTATGAATACACATTCTTAGTAGATTTGGGTCTTCTGGATCCAATGAGACAACCTCCTCAAGTGTGTGATTTTCTATAGAAGGTTCTTGAATGATTTCATTGTTTTGTTCATGACCTTGAGTTTGACTCTCATATCTCCTCAATTCATCTATTTCCTCAGCATATTCATTTCCAAAACCCAAGTTGATTGTTCTTGTTATTCCAACTATTTGCTTATCTTCCCAAAAGGAATCAGACTCTTCCATGACCATACACATATTTTGATCAACTTCATATAATTCATCCTCATCTTCAACAAGGTTAGTTTTGGCATTATTTAACAATTCATCCCCATATGTATTTTTCAACCCTTCATCAAATGATTCAACGTGTTCATTATAACAAGGTTCTCTGTTAATCCGAATCAAAGCTCCATCAGGGTTGGGAACACAAATAAATGATAAATCCATCATAAGGTATCCACCTAGACCAGCTGCCCATTTTCTAGATAAAAGCATTCCATATGCTGGGGGTAAGTCAATGACAACTACATCCATCATGGTAGAAATGTCTGAACATGTGAAAAGATCATCTCTAAGGTTTTTGATCAAACCATAAGATGGCACTCGTCGGGAATCTATACCACGGACATTTCCATAAGGCCTAGTCACTTCAAGTCCCATTTCCTTCATAACTTGTAAAGGCATAACATTCATTGCTGCTCCAGAATCTAACATACAGTTATGAAGGAGCATGTTTTGAATGTGCAAGGTAAGGTAAAAGGGAGAGTGACCACCGCTCTTTCTTTCATAAATGGCTGAATGGATGTTTATTGGTGGATCCTTCTCTGTTTCACTAGGTTGTGTTCCACTAAGCTTTTGGATATGACATGACTCTAGGACCGGTTCAGGAGTTTTCTCTTGGCCAATACCATCAAAAAATTCCTCTACTTGGCATCTAACAGAGGGCACCTTCATTAACTCAGTGACAGGGATATTACACATTATCTTGCTTAACTCTTTCTTCATATCAATCTTAAGATCATAATCATCCATAGCAAGATCTTCTTCTTCCTTTTTATCTTCATCAATCTTTTTATGTTTATCAAGGAAAGAAGGCTGGGAAGTACTTCCTCGTTTGTATATTTGATACTTTGGTTGCTCTTTAGGTTTTGGGAGATCTAAGGCACAACATGAGGAGCTAGGTTCTTCAACTATATCATCTTCTTGCTCCCATGGCTCTTCTTCTAAAAGAATTCTTCCAAAGTCTTCATCATAAGATAAGTCATTTATGAAGTTGATGTTTTCTGGTTGGTCATCATGGTCAATGGTGTTAGAGGGTTCTTCTTCTTCTTCATCACACCAATTTACTTCCTTCTTCTCAGAGTTTTCTGGATACTCAGGTCGTCGCCTATCCCTATCCCCATCAGGCCTTCTATTATTATTCCAGTAAGGTTTAGGGCCATAAGGATTTCTATGTCTTTCAGGGTCATTCAAACTTGCCACATTCTTTGTTAGGACAGTTAATTGTTTCATCATTTCTTGCATGACTTCCAAAGTATCCTTTGATTCCTTTGGCACACTCACAGGTTCCTTTGGTTTTCGGAGTCTAGGGTCAGATCTGGAAGTGGATGGGGTGAATTGATCAAAAAAGTTTTGTTTCCCCATGGATGCTACATTTTGTTCAGCCATCTTAGCATTTGATTGAGCGGTCTTTAAGTCATTTGGGTTTTTATCTTTTAGTTGATAACCAACCCATCCCTCAAAAGTGTTCAAGTAGTGAATAACAACTGCTTGGTCTTTTGGTCTAATTTCTTCAGGGATAACAGCTACAGTCTTGTCAAATCTTATGTTAAACTCATGGACTGTTTCATTTTCTCTCTTCTTAATGTCAAAAAGTTGATGTAAGAGAAATTTCCCATCTAACTTTTGGGACCACTCACTATTTAGCTTGTTGACAAAGTTATCATACCCATCAATGGATGAGGCAGGCAACCTGTCAAACCACTTCCTAACATCTCCTTCTAAAGATGCCAAGAGACCCCTCATGAACACATCTTCCTCAGATGCTCCATATGCTTCCATGTGTTCCCATACTTTATCAATGTGGTCTTCAATTGATATAGCAGATACTCCATCAAATCTGGGAACCTTTTCAAAATACTTTTCAGGCATGTCATGGGGTGCACCCTGGATTTGGGAAAAGTCTAAAGGAGATGGCTTTGCCCTTCTTCCAAAGATCCTAGGAGCCTGTGGTGGAGGAACATTCTGGTTTCCCGAGTTTGTTCCGGCCATTGGATTTGGTAAGTTTGTGTTTAAGTTTGAACTAGGAGATGAGGGAGGAACCTAATTAATCAAAGGGGATCCTGAAGCTCTGTTTGGAGAATCGTTAACCAATTTCCAAAGGAAGTTAGATGGTTGTGCGATATGTAATTGGGGTTCCTTCAACTTGATCTAAGTTTACTTTACTTCTTGTGTTGTAAGAATGTAAATGAGCTCGCTCCTCAACGGAGTCACGATTGGGAGTCGCCAGGTAGATTCAAACTCTTCTACCAAGATATGTGTCGTCGTATATGCAGTAAGGACTACTAGCTTTTCCGAGGTAAGCCCTATGCCCAAATGTTAAGCAAAGAGAAATGGGAGGGCTTTTTAGGAAATAATATATCGGACCAAGGTAAGCCTATTGTGTCCCCGGCAACGGCACCAAAATGTTATCACCTAAACTGTAGTTACCCCTATGGATGTATCCAGTCATGGATGGCAATAGGGAAGGGAAACTCAAAAGGTGCAACCACGATCACCTCGACCTCCAATATATATGGTTGTCACGCCAGTCGAGGCAACCTTCACTTTATGTTATCTAGCCCAGATAACAAAGGGGGAGACCCGATCTACTCCCGACAGGAGAGATCAAAACCAAGACACCAAATCAGGGTATTTCTAAGTGAAGTTAGGTGTATGGTTTATCCTAGACCTTAGGATGAAGTCACAAGCCAAGTGAGGGGTTCAATGGGTATAGCTTTGTTCCATAGTTGATGTGAGAGTGACTTATAATGTTTGAAGTGAGATCTAGGATTAGTGTACTAGTTCAATGTTGGAAGATCCACTGCCTTGGGAACCATGTCCAATGCAAGGTAGTTTAAGGGTTGAATTGGGGCTAACTAGTACAAGTGACAAGCTTGACCATGATACATGATGGCATCAAGGGTTTGGTTCACCACACTAAGGTCAAACCACAAGTTAATCCAACAATCTAAGAAAGTCGAATTGACTTGTAGAATAACCAGTGCCTTGGGAATTGGGATAATGGAGTCAAAGTAGGGTTGACTTGTGGTTAAGGACTCCTAGTACTTGGGACAAGTGGGAAATAAAGGTCTTGGTGGATAAATAGGTCTAGATCTAGGTTTAACCCAAGTGGACCACAATCCCTTAAAACAAGGAATGCTATCCCCAAGGCAAGATCTGACAAAGTGACACACTAGACCTAGGTTTTGAATTATTCCCGTTCCAAGTCCGCAAGAATCTCAAGTACCCACGTCCTAGAAGTGAGTTAACTCACTTCTCCAAGGTGGTGCGACTTTACCCAAGGAGGCTAAAAAGGTGGGTTAGGTGGGTCAAGACAAGTTCGATGACATCCAAACTTTAGATCCGGGTAGGTTAGTCAAGTAGGAGTATGGATCTATAATTTCACGGCAATCCGACGGCTAGATCTTTCTAGATCTGAGTTTAAGTACACCTAATGGTCCAAAATGGGGATTAAATCCCTTAAAATGTGGAATAGGGCCCACAAGGTGAATTTCAGAAAAGTAACAATCTGGGTGTATGTTATTTGATGTGTAGATTATGGATCAAGCGGGATCTCAAACACCCATCACCTAGATCTAGGTCAACTCACAACCACCAGGAAGTGCGCCTTGCTTGGGAGAAGCTAAGTTGGCTTGGGAAGGGGGTCAAATGGAAGCCAATCCTCACCAAACTATAGATCCGGGATGCCGTGGATGCTATAGAGGTGGGTTTTCAATATTATACCCAACAACCCACTAGATCTAAGTAGATCTGAGAAAATGTAAAAAGGGGGTTTTGAAATATTTAGGGTTTTAACAATTTATGAACTATGTCAATGGATTGGATAAAGGAAAGAGAAACAAACCTGTGGATCTTACCTGGGTAACCTTGTAGATGCCTTGATGATGATGATCTATGCAAACCCGATCAATTTGAGAAGCTTTGAGGTAGTTTTCTATGCAAGTCGATTTGATCCAAGAAGCCAATGCGCCCTCTCTCCTGCACAACAAACGTCAACAATATCAGATTTGATGCATCAAGAGATAAGACTAATGCCACAAGAGAAGTAACAGAAAGATAGCATAGATCACAATGAAACTAATGATAACCCCCTGATACAAGCGAATGCCAAGAAAGTCGATTTGAAGAAGCCTTGCAAAATCGCCCTTGTTGAAGTCGCCCTCCTGTAGACAAACAATGATTTCCAAAAAAGATAGATCTTACCACAATTTCCAAATGCTAGGTTGCAATAGACTTTCCAATCACCATCTAAGAACACCAGATGCAAAGGAGACCACAAGAATTTCCACAAGAATATTTTTCTATACCAATCATCCAAGAGCCAAAGACCCCTTACAATGAGAGGCTCTCTCCTTTAAATAGGAAGGAGAGGCACCAAAACCCTAACCACTTTTTGAATGAGTGGCTAAGATTAAAAGATACAAATGTCTAATCAATGGTTGAGATGAACTCAACAATAAAATACATGGATCACAAATAAAATATTATGTAAGTGGACAAAATCGCCCTAGAAGAGGGGAATCCCACCAAATCATGATGACATAATATCATAGGAGGTTTATGGTGGGTCCAAGGGGTAATTTTATCCGTCCTTGGTCAATCCCCATAGCACAATAATCAACAAATAATCATCAATGTACCAAATCGTGCCACCATAGTCAAATCGTAGGCCTCAAAAAGACCTCAGAAATCCTCAGAAAGTGCCATAAGTGATGGATGCAGGCCCCGATGAAGCTGAAACTGCTGGAGAAGGTGTGGAGGACCTCGATCTATCATCACTGATCATCCCATGCCATAACATTGCCTTAGTAGCCCAAATCGATTTCCTCAATAGCCATTTCTACCAATCCTGAAATGCCTCGGGAAGCGTGAAACTGCCCCAAACAGCCTCCTGGAGTGCCTGCGCTGTCAAGGTGAGGGCACCAGTGTGTCCGGGAGGGGGGTAATATGGTAAAAACAAGTGGCTGGACCACCCCTCCATCATCAGCGTCCTAGGTCAACCGGATAAAAATCACATCTGCTCCGACAGACCAAAACTGCACTAGGACAGCCTACTGAGGCAAAATCATCACTGTAAGTGCCCGGAACTGAAAACAAACTGTCCCATTGGACTCAAAAGGTCCAAATCTATCCGAGATGTGTACTCATACACCATATGAATCTCTGCATGATCAAAATAAATATCCAATGTACCGGAACAGGGCCAATAATAATAATCTGTAAATGCCCAAACACTGCTGTAAACCAAGAATCATCATCATAACCCTGTAGCTGCTGCATAGAATCATCCTGTATGTATACATAGACCATATATCATCTATCCATATCATCATAAGGTCCAACATCTCATGTCCCATGGTCCTCCATGGTCAAACTGGGTCTAACCAAGACCAAATATAACTCAGACCATCATCGGAAGCTGCTGCAAGGTGTCAAGGTTAATGCATGCTCTACAACTTATTCAAATAGCAATTATAACACAAAGTAGTCACTTCTGGCGATCTAAATCCAAATATATAATGTCGTTAATTATTATTATTACTCAGACTAAACTTTCAAGATCATACTCACTTCATAGCTATGATCAATTTGCTAGTGATGGGTGAAGGCTAAATTAACTGGCTAGGCTAAGGGATGACTTGACTGACTTAACTTTGTGACACTTTGGAAAAGGAAAGGGAATACACACCATAGTATATACTGAATGAGCAATAACACAGGGAATGGCGGTGTCTCACAAATGGATGAGTTGTTTAAAGAGGGTTTATTCACCTTCACAGATGTGCACAATCCATAATATAAATAAGGCCAGCAATTGTTTAGATATAGCATTTAAGTTCCATTGCTTTTTTGGGCCTGAAGTTTCCATAGCCTTGATCTATGTGTGTTTATAAACACATTGCATAGATTTACATTTATTTTAGGCTTTCTGCTGCAGGTGTGTTTTTAAGGCACTTGTTTACCTAAGCACTTCTAGGTGTGTCATGGACAGCTTGTTTACCTAGGTATTTATTTTCCAAAAGATGTAACATTTTATTTTCATAGCCATTTTCATTTGGCATGCCTCTCATTCATGTGTGTTTAGAAACACATTGCATGAATGGGCTTTTCATACAAGATATAGCATTTCATTTTTTCCAGATTTTGTATTCATGGCAGCACTAAAAGTTTCAGGTTTAGCCAACACAACTTTCGTGACTAGGGAGAATTCCAAGGAACTCCAACTCACCATAGGTAAGTTTTGTCACCAACTCAGAGCCGAGACACAATAAACAGGGAAGCTCATCCAATACAGAGGCTACAGTGGGGAAAAGTCCTCCATGCCACTAGTCAAGTAGTAAGTC
This sequence comes from Larix kaempferi, assembly GCA_027924585.1. Classification (NCBI taxonomy): domain Eukaryota; kingdom Viridiplantae; phylum Streptophyta; class Pinopsida; order Pinales; family Pinaceae; genus Larix; species Larix kaempferi. Next base: position 12,086,202 of record BSBM01000426.1, on the reverse strand, counting down.
AGGGTGATAATCTAAAAGGTAGGTCATGGATGGATGAAGACAATGAAATGATGGAGCCAACACTAGCAAGCCAAAGTATGGTGGAATGATCACCTCTATTCTCCCTAAGGAGGGTAATACCAATGAGTATGAATAGTGAACTTCTAAGTCTGAGTAGGGACAATATAATATATATAATAAGATCAACCAGGTCCACATATCTATATGATCGCCAGATCATGACACTAAGTGCTAAGACATGCTATAAGAATAAATATAAAAGCAATATAACCATAACACCATAATATACCTGCTGAGTCATATACCTGAATGCTCATCAACCTGTACCATCCTCTGTCCTCTGAAACTGCTGCTGTAACTCTGGGCACTACTGACTGCTCTGTACCAATGGTATAATGGCTACATCAGTCATCTCTCTGAGTGTCCCGAGACTCAGTCATGGCATGGTGAATATAACTGCTGTCCACAATCTGATAGTGATCCAATATAGATGCTCATCTCAGCATCTCAAAGGTAGGGGAACTGGCTGAATAGTGTACTGGCATCAGAAAAATAATGTATGGTAGCCCGGCTACTATAAATGTGATAACAGGTCCAAGCAAGAGGGAATAGGAACCTAGGTGGAGTGAGAGTAGCAATGACTTGGTGCAAGGATGTTGGGTTTCAAACATGAGCAAGGGGATAATCATGAGAAACCTATTGAACATCCTTGAATAGAATATTTTCACTGTTGTGTCAAAAACAATGGGGAGGACCTGTTATCACACCATAGTAGCAGGGCTACTATTCTTGTACAGCAGATATCTGCACATTCCAGAGCTTACATTATTCCAGAGCATGGCTATATATGTTGGATCACTCATGATCAGAGCAGTATATTATTCAGATTTATGCAGTATATTATTCAGATTTATGTATGACCTTGTGTCAAGGCTGAGCCTTGAGAGTTCAGATTTGATGACTGATGTGACTACTTATCCCATACAGTTTCAGTTCAGTGCCTAGAGATGTATTACAGCAGTGTTTCAGATGATACTGGATGATTATTATTATGATGATGTTGTATGATCTATGGATATGTTCTCACTGACTGTGGATTATTATCTTGTTGATTTAGTCATGATCATAGCATGTGCTTGGTATATTATTCCTGATGTGGCAAACTATTTAAAATGAACTATAAATCATAAAATGGACAATTGCTTGCACATTTAGGTCATTTAACAAAACTCACCGGTTTTTCACCTTACATAGATATGGTCTTTCCCGACATGACCTTCCTACATAGTTGTCTGCTAGTGTAGGCTCCATATTCATTTGTCTCCATCCATACATGACCTTCCTATTTGACTTTAAACCTTGACATGTCTCATTTGACTTTCTGATACCGAGGACTTCCCCATTTTTCTACCTCTGTGTTTGGACCGCATCCCTGTATATTCAGTGTCTCGGCTCTAAGTTGGTGACAAAACTTGCCCTTGGTGAGTTGGATTGTAGGCCTAAATCATTCTGGTCGGTTGTCCCAATGTTTGGCATTGGCTCGAACTCCCCCTAGTCACTTGAGATGTTGTTGGCTAAAACTGAAAGCTCATGTTCTACCTATGGAAACTTAAAAAATTGGCCCATGGAAACAAAAAGGGGCAAGAGCGATGAACAGCTAAAAATACTCCTCGAAGAGTATAAGAAAGGTCCAAAAAGCAATGGTTCTTAAAAGTTATATCTAAACAATTGCTAACCTTATAAATATTTGAAAAAACATGCCCTGGATGCAAGCTGCAACTAGTTGTGCTTCTCAACACATCTGAAATCCGAAGGGTTATGTAGGCCAAAAAGGCCATGGAATAAAATTGAATGATCCTAATGAACCTGGATCAACTCGATGTAGACATGATGCCTAAGTTGAATAAGCACTCTCTAAACAACTTATCCATTTGTGAGGCACAGCCATCCCCCGTGTTCTTTTGTCCAGCACAGAGTTTGTAGCTTCCCCCTTCTCCCAGTCCAAAGTTTTTTTGAGTTAAGTTAGACAAGTCAACCCCTTGGCCCAACCTTGTTCCTAGCCTTCATCCTTCACTAGCAGTTTGACCATATCCAATGGGTGAGTTTGTCATTTGAACTATTGTGCAAGTAATTTTATATAACACGAAATATGCTAACTGGATTAATGCCACTGAATGGATCTTATACTTTGATCTAGGCTGTGAAAATGATTAGAGAAGCATGTCTTAGTCTACTGATGTGATTTATCCTTGGTTATATTTTCTTGGGATCCGTCATGATGTGGACCATATATATGTGCTTATTGATGGTGATTCATGGTCCCACATGCTTGATGATGATATCATATGATGGACATATGATGCAGATGATGATTGATCCAGTGCAGCAGGTTTTATTATTACTTCAGATCAGCAGATTATACATTGTCCATATATGGTGGACCCTATAGCTGGCCCATTAGGGAAACCCATGGTGTATGAGTACACATTTCTAGTGGATTTGGGTCTTCTGGATCCATTGAGACACTTATCTTTCAGTTCCGGGCACTTCTGACAGTGATTGATGCAGTTTTACACTTGATGACCAGATTTGGGGCTGATTTCCCAGCCTGGGCAGCAGGGGCCATGATTGGCCAGTTCACCTAGGGCGCTGATGATGGAGGGGGTGGTCCAGCCACTTGTTTTTACCATTTACCCCCCCTTCTGGAGAGCCTGGTGGGCTCAGATGGACAGCGCTAGCACCCTAGGAGGCAGTTTTGGCACTTTCACAGTTCCCGAGGCAGTTAAAAAATGGGATAAAGTGGTCACTGAGGAAATCGATTTGGGCAATTGAGGCAAGGTTTTGGCATTTGGTCTTCACAGAGGTCTTCCAGGGTGGCATCACTATCTTCCAGTCAGTTTTCACCATGTGGGTATGCCCACATTGATCACAGGAGGACATTTACTGCTTCACTGTCATGGATTCTGCGGACAGTTTTGATCATTTATATTATCTTGGACATATTTTATTATTTTATTGTGCCTTGGGGATGAGCTAGTAAGGATTGATACCTCCTAGCCCCACCATGTGCTTATGATGTCATGTCCTAGTCACCATGAGGTGGATTTTGGTACTTATGTTTCTCTAGTGGATGACGTCACCCTCTTATTGTACCACTTAGTGGGGGCGCTATCATTATATTGGGTGATCCATGTGATGTATTGTTATGATTTATTGTTAGCCATTGATTAGATCTTGAGATCTTTTAATCTTAGCCACTCATGTAAAAAAGTGGTTAGGATTGTACTCTCTCCCCATCCTATTTAAGGAGGGAGCCTCTCATTGTAAAATTCATCTAGAGATTTTTGGCTCTTGGCTCTTGGAATAAAATTTCTATCTTTTGGAGTACATGCTTGGATTGGAGTGGATGTTGGTTGTTTCGATTGTAAATGCTTTTGTCCATTGCACTGGAGGATTTATTGTAGCTATCTTGCATATTTGCCATATCTTATTTACAGGTTAAGTGGACGATTTTGACAAGTGCGAATTGGTGGGGAGGCTTGCCCTTCAAGCTTGGAAGAAGTCGTTTTGGTTTGACAGGGAGTAGTTTTGCCTTTGTGTCAACTATTCTATGTTTCTCTCTCTCTCTTGCTTGTATCTACCTTCAATTTGTTAAACTAATTGATGCTTTGCTCCTTGGTTTTGACAGGTTAGAGGGAATCACATGTGGCTTGGGAAAATCGATTTGGCAAGAGGGCTTCAACAATTCTCCATTTGATCTTTGGCAAAGTAATCCTCATCTCAACTAGCATTCATCTCTTCATCCAGGTATGTTCCAAGAGGTATGATCTTCTACTTCCTTGAATCTTCCATGATTTCTAGATCATAAAAACCCTAATCAATTAAAACCGTTGTTTTTGGTATTTCTTAGATCTACTTAGATCTAGCCTTGCTTTTGAAGAGATATTAGAAACCCACCTCTATAGCATCCACCCCTAGTTGGATCTATAGTTTGGTGGTGATTGGCTAAAAATTGACCCACTTTTCAAGGCAAAAAGTCCTCTTTGACCCAAATCGCACTTCCTAGAGAGAGGCTTGTTTGGTTAGATCTAGCACATGGGTAGGTGAGATCCCGCTTGTTTTGCAATCTAGACACTTGATAACCTACCCTCAGATTCTTACTTTGGTGAAATCTACCTTGTGGACATCTCTCCATGTTTTAAGGGGTTAAGACCCCCTTTTGAATTTCTTGGCACCTCAAAACTCAGATCTACTAAGATCTAGCCCTTGGATTCACTTGATTTTTTGGACATACATAAATCGGGATACTAGCATCTTGGATCTATAGTTTGGTGGCCATTGGACTTGATTTGGTCCACCAAACCCTCATTTTAGCCCTCCTTGAGCAAAGTCGCACTCCCTTGGGTGAGTGAGTTTGCCCACTTTGAGGAGATGGGTGTTTGAGATTTTCGTGGATTTGGAATGCCTATACCTTGAAACCTAGGTCTAGACTGTCTTTTTGTCACGATCCGCCTTGGGGGTAGCATTCCTTGTTTCAAGGGATTGTGGTCCACTTAGGGTTATTACTTGAAAACCTAGATCTAACAAAATCCAACCATTAGATCTCATTTAACCCACTTGACTTGGCTCCTAGGTGTTCCGATCTACACTTTGACATACTTTTTGACTCCATTTAGCCCATCTAACAAGGCACTAGTCCTCCTCTAAGCAAGTCGCACTCCTTGGGAATTGTGTCAAACCCTAGATCTAGTACATGGGTACTCCTAGAATCAACTTAGATCCATAGATCTAGTCTTTATCTAACCTATAGTACCAACTTCACACCTAGTTTCACCTTGTGGACCTACTTAGAACCATTTCACACTTCCCAAGAAAACAAGACCCACTTGTGCAAACACATACCAAACAATGTGGCCTAAACCATACGTAGGTTGAAACACCAACAATCTCTCACATCACCTTTCAACCATACCTCAACTTCTAGGTCCACTTAACCTTGCATTGGTTTCCGTAACTCATCATTTACTTACCTTTAGAAACCTGTGTAGGTCCAATCAACTATGATTGGGTATAGGGTCTCCCCCTTGGTCTAGTTACACCTTGACCTAAAGCGAAGAGTGCCTCGGTTGACGTGACTCCCACCTTGCCTTGGGAACCGTGGCATCTCTTGGGTCACCTCTTTAGTTGCCTGTCTCCTCTACCGTCCCGGATGGGATACCTCTAGGGGCAACTACAAGTTGTGTGATAACAGGACCCTCAAAAAATGATGGAGAATGTGAATGAATTCTCATGCAAAAATATCTCTGGCTAGAGCTACCAAATGTTATAAACCATTTGACTTCCAGAGATGCAATTGTTGATCTTACAGAAGAGAAAGATATATAGTCTGAACAAACAATGAGAGGGGGTTAAGAGATTTGGTTATGAAGTTAGGGTTTGGTTGGAGACAAGGGCTTGTTAATTGCTATAACCAAAGAGACACTAATATCTCTATGCACATGTCATTTTTTATCCCATGAATTATCCACGGGCTCGATAATAAGCATCTAAACGTAAATATTAATAAAACATCAATCTCTTTTTTCTATGAATATGTATTTGCTCTTTTGTATTACTCTAACATGTACGCTTGAAGCCTACATCAATTGGTATCAAAGTGGATTATTTTCCTGTAATTGGAGGTTTTTCTTGGATTGGTCTAGTTGCATTGAGCCTTAGTGAAGGAAATTCCAGTGATCATGCATTGTTGGAGAGAATCAATTTGTAGAATCTAATTCTAGTGAAGGATAACTATGGATGTAGAGTGGGGGTTTCATGTTACATGTGTACCAAAACCACCTATTAACTGATTGTGAGAGGGAAAGCCCAAGAATATGTGAGAGGACTATGAGACAAGTGTTAATTTCACTCTACGAGACTTAATTAGCACATTAAGTCTAAAAGAAATGACAAATCAATAATTGACAAGAAATTTGGGAGAAACAACAAAATGTCGTATAAAATCCCAATGGAAGGCCATAAAACTGTAGTGAATCACCTAGGAAGAGCAGTTTGTAGCTGGTGGGAGCATCCTTTCACCTCCTCAACCAACCACTCGGTATCTCACCATGGGAGATGCAGGCAGCAAGCCCCCTATGGATGTCCAATGTAGAAGGTAGGCACTCAATAAGAAAGTGAACCAATTGATAGAATGGAGGAAAAAATGAACAAGGATCTCTAATTTCACCTTTCTTTTCACTTACTAACATAACTTTGTAATTCATGGGTTCTCCATTTTTCATTGCATGGATAGGCTCTTGTATATATAGGTTGCTGGGGAACCTTCAATTTTCTTTTCATTTACTAGTATAACTCTGTAATTCATGGGTTCTTCCTTTTTCATTGCATGGATAGGCTCATGTATTTATAGGTTGTTGGGCAACCTTCGCTCGTCATCAACCATTAATGAATGCCAATTAAGATTTGAGGGGGGGCCATATGATGATAGGACTTCAATGGATGGAAAATTCTTGTTGACTAGAAATGATGGGAAGTTCTACGGGGGGAAGTTCTACAGGTAGCATGCAACTTCCTCGCCATTTAAACTTTGTCCCCGGGAATTTATATGTAACGCAAAATGTTTTTTTTTTATTTTTACAAGGTCGCACGACTATCGATGTTTTTTTAGTGTGAGTATCAAGGGATATCCCATACGATTCTTTGGAATGGTCCTTTAATGACTGGACATTGCCTGATAGCACATAAATAACCTGTGGAACCTATAATTAACTATGTTGTATGAACTATATGCAAATTTGTGATGTTTTAAGCTATGCTCGCTCAAATGTCACAGGGGATACAAATTAGGGAAATAATGGTTGACACCTTATGTGTGAGGTTAGGAGCAGAAAGAAATCATGTCTTCTTTAATCAAGTGCTATAGTAGTGAGAGCGAAGGGAGAGAAAGATGGTAAAGGAGGGGGATGACCCCAGAAGAGACAATGGAAACCACCTACAAAAACAAACAAGGAGGAGGTGATACAAATACATTTAATCTCTTTACATATGAAGGCGGACATTCCCATACTTGTTAAATTGTCACAGAAAAATACAATATGAGATTAGGACAATAGAGACCTACATTTGAAAAATGAATGTTGCTTCCATTGCTAGTGATGCACCTAACCAATCACGCATGAATTGGTTGATGTTTCTCACGTTGATCCATTTCAATATAGCCCCCACGTTTTCCACATTTATGTGGTTTACGACCACTACCTATGTTCTCTTTAATCTTGGGTTGTGCTCGGCCGAGAGAATGTCTACGTTAATATTTTGTGTGGGGAGGCTGCAACACATAAAACTAGCTTCTACGGTTGTGGGAATACAACCTTTGCATGAACTGGGCTTAGGTAGTGGCATGGGTTAGGTGATGCTGGTCATGTCTACCTCAATAGCTTCCCTATGCATTTGAATCTCAACTCATTAAATGATCAATTTGCTTCATTTGGTAAATACACTTTGACGACAAGGAGTCCCTTGCCTATGAATGTGTCACTTACAAGAGCATAGAGAGCGTTAATGGTAGTTTCCCTAAGCAAAGCAAAAGATAGATTGACTTGAGCGGTGATATCTCTATTTGCTAGGATCTATCTAGTTGGGTAAGGTAGGTGTCTAGCTAGCATCTGTGGGTCCTCTCTCCCTTCTGTTGTTATTTCTGAGGCAAGAGGGAGTTTTTTATTAGGCTCTCTGCGATGGACATTGATACCACTGAATAAAGAAAGAATCTCTTTGTTCAAAAGAAGACTATTGACGATAATTCACTCCGCTGATTGGTTCATCACCTATCCCTGCGTCTCTTATCTGTCAATTTATGTTAGTCCGCTCTAAGGTAGCAAGGTATGAGTTGCCTCAAGTTCATAATCCCAGTGTGTATAGTAAGTCCTGCATAATTCAATGCCCTGTAATATCGTTTATCTGATCACTTGCCATCCACATGCCAATGTACTGAGCAGTTTCGTAGCTTTCAGTAGCTGCCACAATGGGTGCAAGCGAATGCACTCATTTGTTTATCATATTAATAGTCAAAATGCCTTCCTTTCTCTATGAACAAGTAGTTGGATCCTCCTTTGAATGATTTGAGTGCCAGGGTATTGTGTTGCCCCGTTAATGTCCTATCTTGTCCTTTTATTATGTTTCATTGTATCTCAACTTAATAACATGATGTCGTACTATCTATAGTTCCCGCCAACAAACTCTAGAAGAGCGAGTGGAATGGATACTCTAGAATAGGTCTCGTTGTTCCTGAATGTTTGTTCCCTTCTAGCCCCTATCTATTCCATCTGGGTGCTCCGACGGTTTGTAAAACAATAATAGAGGGGTGGGTGTTCCCTCTCTTCCTATCCTCTATAGTGGGCCATTCATGTTGCGTATACAATCTGGCCGCTAAGGCAATGCCGTTTCTATAGCCCCAAGGGCCTCTACCTTTCTATAGTGGGATGGGGTTGGGCCATCCAATATAGTAGTGCTACCAGCAACTCTTGTAGGGGATAGGGTAGGCATCAATGCCATATATGAATAGGGGATTGTTCTGCCCTAAAGAGTGATAGAAACACTCCTTCACTCCTAGACCTACAAACTAGAGCACGGGTGCAAAGAGGAGGGGTAATGGATATCTAAGGAAATTGCAAGAGTCCAAGAAAACAGAGGAGCAAGGCCTCCAAGAGGGTTATAAAAGCTCAAGAGGGAAATAAAAGCTTCGTGAACAAGGATTAAAATCTAAGGGAAAGAAGACAAAAAAGTACCACCCAAGGGGAGCAAGGGCTCTCAAGAGGTGCTTAAGGTTCAAGGCAAGGAAATAGAACCCTAAAATAAGAAAATTGTGCCCAAATTAATGAGAAATGACAAGGAAAATGCACCAACATGCAACTCCATGAATTTTTAGCAAAATGCACTCTTTGTTGTGCAGGAAATGAGAAAAAACAACTCTTTGTTCCAAACAAAACTAGCAAACTCCTGTAGAGCAACGGAACAACTACTCATGAATGATAAAACTACTTGGAATGGCCCACATATTCATAAAATTCAAATGAAACAAAGGTCAAGAATGCCTAAAAAAGGAAAAAGGCAAGGTTAGGGCAAAGAATGGGAATTTGAACCCTAAAACAAAAGAAGGTGCTTAGGCCCACAAAGGAGTGGGCTCATTGACAAAGACCAAAACAAAAACAAGGAAGCAGATCCTCCACTGTGTCAATTTAATTAAATGGATGCAGATTGCAAATTAAAATAGATAATCAAAGGGGATGCTCTCCATTAGTGATCTAACAATAGTCTTGAGGGATAATGATACTTGTAAGAATAATGAGTCAAAGTAAGAAGACAAGGTTCACTAAATTGAAATAAGGGTAGTAAAAGAGACTAAAGGAAGGAGGAGCCAAAAATCTTCTAAAAATCATCCAAAAATTAAAAACATCTCTACATTTAGTTTATAATAGAGATCATGTGGCAATATTCTTATGTTTTCGGTAGTGTTCATCTTCTTTACACATCAAAATGTTTCCATTTCCTCAATGTTATCATGGACTAAGGATATGTACATGCTTTCAACCCAATTCTACTTTGAAACCAATTCAATCTCACAATTATTCTTGTACAATGACACAAAACAAGTTTTGTTCTCGTACAATAACACAAAACAATAAACATGTCCCAAGAGGCTTACAACAAAATTTGTTGAGAAAACCTTTATAGATAAGAGTGACATGTTTGGTAGAGTGGAGATAGGCGATTGCATGAACAAATATAAGTTAGGTAAAGAACCTCACTCACTAAAGGTTAGGAAATCTTGCTTGGTTACTGGGAAATCTGCCTTGGTTACTTGAGAATATTAACCCTCTATACTACTATATTAATTTGAAATACAATAGTGCTCTTTATCGATTATATAATCATTATTACTGTTATATAATCATTAAAGATGCAACAATATAATATAAAGATCATTTTTCTTCATAAAAATGAAATACAATAGTGCTCTTTATCGATTATATAATCATTAAAGATGCAACAATGTAATATAAAGATCATTTTTCTTCATAAGAATGAAAGTAACTTTTGCTTTCATTCACATTTTAAAGTAAAATTCACTAGATCAACTATACTAACTGGGTTATTAAATAAATTAACTGCACTGACAGGTTTAGTTGTTTTCTCGCTTTACCTACCTACATAGAATGACAGAGACAAAAAGTGTGTACCTGCATATAGCATATCAAGAATGAAAAAGAATCCGAACGACACCGACTATCATTAAACACATTGCACGGCAACTTCTTCTTGTTCAACATACGATCTCATCTCCGTAATTCAACACAGCAGACCATTTTGAAAACTTGACAGAGACACACAGCCTGTGAAGATAGAGACAGAGATAAACCAGTACGAATCACAGCGCAGTAGAGAGCATAGAGTGCAAACTCTTTTAAAATGACAAGTAACCCGAAAATGATAAGCAATCCAAAGAAATTCGAGGGCAAAAAATATGACTAAATACAAACCTCTGCAAGACGTTAAAAGCTTTACGTTGAAACAAAACACAAAAAATCTTGTCGTCTTATTTTGTTACTCAATGGTGAATCCTCCCTTTCCACTGTTGTTATTTAGTAATTTACCTGTGGCAGAAGAGAGTTTATTTCAATATTTTAAAAACAAAATCACTAGGGCGACCAAAATCAACAGCAGAAAACCCACCAAATAACTAAAGCAATGTCAATGTCAATGGGCAGACAGAGCTTCACCTTGAATGTCTCTCGATTGAAATGTCAATGCCTAAAGCCCCACAATTTCCAAGAACTTGAATCTGAAATAAAAATGGTTTAAACCCTTTAACCTCCAGTAAATTTGAAATAGATAACCACTCCAAGCAGTTATCTACCGAACAGCAAGTAAAAGTTTATCTAAAGATATTTTTAAAAAACCCTACCTGCGTATCCACATGACCAGTGAATACTCTTAATAAGATGCATGTCTATCACCTGCTCTGCATTCTGCAAGAAAATAAAATCGGCCCTGTTTGTTCTTTTTCTCAAAGAAGAAACACCCCCTCGGCTTCAGAAACATTCATAGAAATGCCTCTGTTTGTTTTGTTTCTCAAAGAAAAAACACCGCCTCCGATTCAGAAAGATTCATAGAAATGCCTTTGAAAGAAAGTTTCAGACAGAAACAACGAAAGAAAGAGAGGTTGTCACCTACCTTCACAGAAATTGAGAATGTGTACTGCCTGTACCAATGTCGATGATCATAAGATGAAATATACCTAAACAAGGAAAGAATGGACGTCACTTGTACTTCTCGAAATTCGATGTGCCTCAGAAAAAGAAAGATTAAAAGAGAAACGAAATCAGAGACAATTTCGTCTTTACCTGAAAGAAAGATTGAGACAGCAAAACCGACGAAAGAAAGATTGAGACATAAACAAAGAAAGAGGAATTAACGGTGACTATTCACTTACCTGTGTGCCTGTACGAACGATTTAACCAAATCGTACTTCACAATCTAGATGATGGATGACCACACCAACCACAGATCCAGAAAAAAACCGATGAAAAGAGAGAAAAACAACAGATAAACATATAAAAAAGCACAAAAGCATACCTGCTCGTCAATCTCATTAATGTGAAACACAAAAGCATACCGCAGCTCGTGTATCTTCAGCAGTTCAGCTCGAATATCTAAATAAGAAAATACCGCAGCTCCAGGAAAAGAGAGAAAAGCAAAAGATAAATATATACAGAATGATAAAAACACAAAAGCAAACCTGCTCCTCCATTTCATGAATGCAAAATTCGAAAGCATACCTGCTTGTCTATCTTTAGCTCGATATCTAAAAAAGGAAATACCTGCAGAAAATAAATCGACCCTGTTTGTTCTGTTTCTCAAAGAAGAAACACCGCCTCAGCTTCAGAAAGATTCATAGAAATTCCTTTGAAACAAAGTTTCAGACAGAAACAACGAAATAAAGAGAGATTGACATATAACTGCAGAGAATGTGTACTGCCTATATCGATTATCATAAGACGAAATATACCAAAATAAGGAAAGGATGGACGTCACTTGTACTTCTCGAAATTCGATGTGCCTCACAAAAAGAAAGAAAAATTGAAAGAGGAGACGATGACTATTCACTTACCTGTATGCCTGTACGAACGATTTAACCAAACCGTACTTCAGAATCTAGATGATGGATGACCACACCAACCACAGATCCAGAAAAAGACTGATGAAAAGAGAGAAAAACAACAGATAAACATATACAAAAGCATACATGCTTGTCAATTTCATTAATGTGAAACACAAAGCATACTGCAGCTCGTGTATCTTCAGCTCGAATATCTAAATAAGAAAATACCGCAGCTCCAGGAAAAGAGAGAAAAAAAAAAGATAAATATATACAGAATGATAAAAACACAAAAGCAAACCTACTCATCTTCAGCTCGATATCTAAAAAAGGAAATACTACAGCTCCAGAAAACACTGAAACACTAATGCCTAATAAATGCGAAATACAAAAGCATACCTGTTTGTCCATTTCATAAATGCGAAATACAAAAGCATACCTGCTCGTCTATCTTCATTTCATAAATGCCAAACACAAGAGCATACCTGTTCGTCTATCTTCAGCTCGTATATCTAAATAATAATATACCACAGCTCCATAAAATTAAAGAGAGAAACACAAAAGATAAATATTAGAGAAGATAAAAGCACAAAAGCATACCTGCTCGTCCATTTCAGAAATGCTAAATCATGGCCATCTATCTTCAGCTCTAGGATCTTCTGGGCTGCGAATTAAAATCGGTTGGCCACACAATGCAAACATACAGAGGGAAAAAACGAAAAAGAAAAGGTCGGCCAACCAAACAATGCAAATACACAGGAGAAAAACGAAAAAGAAAAGACCGAAAAGTAAACGCCAACCAAACTAAAAATGAAAAACCAGAATGCATAGGCATGCAGCGGACCAAACAAATATCAACAACAAATAAGCCAAGCCGCAAGCCGATGCGGATTGCAGAAGCAGAAATGATAACTAAATGCAGAAGTTCGGTGTAGGAAACGTTTTATATCCTCTGCGCCATTTTAAACGGTACAACCTCTCTGCTTATTTTGAATTTTTCCAGAGGTCCGCCTCTATATGTATTTTGGTGAAAAAATTTCCAGGGTTCCGCCGTCTACGTGTTCTTTTGAAATTTCTTTATATATCATGTTGGTTAAAAATATTTACATACATGCTAATTCAAAGATAATTAGAGCATTTGCATTAAATTTGGTTGAGTTACATTGTAACTAAATTAGTTTAGTTTAAATTAGTTTAGTTTAAATGGTAACTAAATTGAAATTGCGAACTTTGTAAAATGTCATTATCACAACGTGGGCATGTATTTGTTAAATGTCATTATCATTAGCATAGATCCAAATTCTAGGTTTTATCAAGCGCAAAGAGGGATCAAATCTTCCGAGGTGCAAACTTCTCTTTGAAATGCTCCTTGAGTGTAATACTTGAGCCACCTAATCCTAAGCTCCAAAGTCTCTAATCATCCTAAGCTCTAAAGTCTCTAGTTTAAGTCTTATATTTACTTTTTACTTTGTATTATTCTTTTTTGTTTTGGTCGACATAATGTTTATTACTTTTTACTTTGTATTATTCTTTTTTGTTTACTTTATATTATTTTGTTACTCGACAAACACTCTAAAATCTCATATTTATTTTTTACTTTGTATTAAAAGTAAAAAGTAAAGTCTCTAGTTTAAGTTTCATATTTACTTTTTATTTTGTATTATTATTTTTTGTTTATGACGGACATAATATTTATCACCTAAACCTAAGTTCTAAAGTTTCTAATTTAAGTCTCATATTTACTTTTTACTTTGTATTTTTTTACCCGTTAGCATTACATTCAACAAAAATATGCAAGAAATCAAAACAATTACAATTTGAAGAGAAAAAAAAGATACATAAGGTAGTTTAATTATTTAAATGTAATTGTGATCTGTATAATTATTATAATTTTTGGTATATTAAATGTCATTATCATGACCACGTTGGCATATATTTGTTAAACCACTAGGCATTTAATTTGACAAAAATATAAGATAAATAAAAACCACCGTGGCATCTATCGAGTTTGAAATTTGAACAGCAAATTGTTGATTTATAAATTTATTATATTTTTTTGGTAAGAAGGGGAAGGTATTCATATTACATGCTAGCTTAATCTAAATAGCTTAATCTAAATAATAATAATAATTTAAATATTTGACGAAGGGGTGATAGCTGTAGCAGATTGTGTTATATGGGAAAATTCGAAATTAATTATGAATGGGATTGTACATAGTAATAAAATAATAAATAGGTAAAGTGTTAGCATTGTTATAAGGGTTAAATATCATAGTTAGTATTATTCTAAGGAATAAATATCATAGTTATAGGAAAAAATTTCACATTAAACCACATTAATCAATTAGAGAGAAGGATAGAAAGTGGAAACAAGCATTTAACATGTAAGCATCAATATAATAACATGGAAAATAATAGTATAATAGTTATTATAGTTAGAGTGGGAGAATGAGGTTTGAAGGAATGAGTTTCAAAGACACGGTGTAATTTCGTGGGTTGTGAACCCACTTCCTTTATCCTTTCAAGGGGATGGGTTGCTTTCAAGTTCATCTCAACGGAAGATGCAGCAAATATTTTCAAAGGCTCTTGGTGTTGGGATTCAAGTGTTTTATTACTGAAGTGGTGGTCACCTTTGTTTGATGCGACGATGGAGAGAAATGATCCTGTCCCGGTAAGGATCAAGTTGCTGAATCTTCCATTCAAATTCTGGTCGGATGATATTTTCAAGGCAATTAAGAATTCTTTAGGGTCTTTTATGGAGGTGGATTTTTCATACCTTAGTACTGGTTGTATGGTTTTGGCAAAGATTTTGTCAATTCTTGATCTCAAGGAGGGGCTTGTCGAGAATATTGTTCTCCATAAAGGTATTCATACTCATATCCAAACCTACTATCAAGGCATTCCTTTCAAATGCATCATATGTCATACGCATGGACATCTTGTGGAGGATTGTTCACTATCTTTCAAATGAAGAGTGAGGGTTACAAAGGATTCTAAGAATTCAAAGAACAAGAAAATATGGGCATCTCAGTTGCAGACAGTTTATAAGAAAAATGAAAAGATAACTATGCCAATCCAAGTCATGGAAGCAAAGATCAAGATGCAAGATTCAAAGATGGATCGTTTGAAGGAAGTGTTGGTGTCTTTAGATGATTTGGAACCTACGACTAAATCTGAATTTGCTCAGGAAACTACTACTGCTAAAAATGTCTTAGTGATGAATTATGTACCTTATGAGAATGACTCGGACAAGCAATTACAGAACCAATCCCTCTTCGTTTTGATGCTTCTATAAATCAAGGTTTTGGGTAGTTCAAGGATTTATTTGTTTCGCCTGGTCTAGGGTCTCCTTTGAGTTTATGTTCAGAGCATAGGAGATTTAGTGATACTTTATCGGATTCTTCAAAGCATTTCACGGAATATTATTTATAAGCTCAAGCTTACATCTTGTAAGGGTTTATCGATGGCTAAAAAATCGGTTGGTTTAGGGAGGTTAGGTTCAAATCCTAAAGTGTTTAAATCGAGGAGGGGAGGTCGTAAATCTCGTTTCCATAAGGCTCAGGAGAAGGCTTCTTGGGAGGTTGCAATAGGTTCTCAAAAATCAATCGATGGGACGCTTAGAGCAATGGAGGTCCAGGTAGAGGTATCATGATGATTTTGTGCTCTCTGAATTGTCGAGGGATGGTTAATCCCTCAAAAAAATTAGCCATCAAACGTTTGATTGATGTAGTGAAGCCATATGTGTTATTTTTCCAGGAGATTATGAGTGAAGGGGGGATTGTAAAGGAGTTAAAGCAAATTATTAGAGGTTGGGAGTTTTGTTTCAATGATGCAAAAGGTCATTCTATGGGTCTGATAAAGGAATAGAGAATTAAAGGTATGTTACTAATTAAGTCTTGGTCTATGGCTTCTATTTTGGGTACGGTTTTGTATTCTTTGGAGTTGGGGAAGGGATTTCTATTTACAAATATATATGGTCCCTACTAGGATAGGGTACCTTTCTGGGAAAGTTTATTGTCGAAGGACCTATTGAAACATAAGAATTTAGTTTTGGAGGGTGACCTTAACTTTTCATTGGCTAGTTTTGAAATTTGGGGTCCTACTGTGAAGAAGGATTGTTTGTCAAAATATTTTCTTAGAAAACTGGTGATGGTTGGACTTATGGATATCGATCCTAGTAAACTTAAACATACTTGGTGCAATAGATATGCAAGGGAGGAAAGAATTGTGAAATTTTTGGATTGTTTTTTAGTAGGTGAGGGTTTGATGGAGCTTCCTTTTAGGTTCCAACAATGGGTGGGAGTCGAAGGTGACTCTGATCACCTTCCAATAATAATGGAAATAGATATTATACGCTCCAAACCTTCATCTCCTTTCAAATTTAGTTCTCTTTGGTTGGAAGATAAGGATTTGGTTAATAATATAAAGAATACATGGGTTCCTTATGATCTCTATAGTCGAGAATCAACGACCATCCAATTTTTAAAAAATATCAAACAATTAGAAGAGATCTCCTTAGAACTGTCTTACAATGTGAGGTTGTAGAAAGATCAAGATCTAATTGGAACTGAGGAACAATTGGCTAAATTGAATGATTTCTTAACAGAAGATTCAAGTTCAACAATCTTAGAGCTTGAGAAGAAGTGGAGGAAGATTCTAGCTTTTTTGGGAAGTTGAATGGAGACTAAAAAGTAGAGCCTTATGGTTGGCTAAGGTGGATGAGAATACTAAATTATTTCATCATTTTGTTAATCACAAAAAGAACTGCAATACCATTTGGAAAATAAAAAACGATTATGGTAACAAAGTAAATAGTTTTGAAGATATAGTAATAGCAGGGATCAAACATTTTAATAGTCTCTTCAAATCAGAGGGGTCTGATAACATTGTTGACATGGTAAGAATTGTTCTAATCTTTCCTAAAATTGTTGAAGATAAGGATAATTTTAATTTGATGAAGGAAGTTACTATCAATGAGATAGAGGAGGTGAACTACATAATTTCAAAAACTTGGGCAAAGGTCCTCGTCCTAATGGTTTTGCAGTTAAATTTTACATAGGGATGTATGGCAGGACCTGTAAAGAGTGATAGAGGATTCCAAAAGGAATGGGAAGATGTTAGCAACATTCAATTCTACCTTTATAGCACTGATTCTGAAGACAGGTAATCTAGGCACTTTTGATCAATTTCAGCCTATTTCTTTATGTAATACTATCTACAAACTTGTCGATAAAATCATTGCAAGAAGAATCAAACCTTTTCTTTCTACATATATTTATGAGGAACAATTTGGTTTTCTGCCTGATAGACATATCCATGATGTTATCGATGTGGCACGGGAGGGATTACATTCTATTAGATCCAAAAAACTAAAGTCTTTCGTAATTAAAATTAACCTTTCAGGGGCTTATGCCAGGGTTAGTTGGATCTATTTGAGGATGGTGATAAACGAAATTGGGTTTTGTGTTTCTTTTATGTAATATCCCTAGGAACCCTAATTATTATTGTTTTTATAAAACCTATGTTATTATTTTTATTTAACATTAATTGACCAAGCGGGGTCAAAACAATTGTGAAAGAATTATTATTATTATTTTTTACATAATTAAATAAGGGAATCAAAGTTGAAGGCAACCATTGAAGAGTGTTTGATGACCCACAAGGAGGAAAATACAAGTGTCAAGAGAAACCTAGTACCGCAATCCATCCTAGTAAAGGTGCACATGATGCAGGAGGTACCTTCCCCCAAACATGCAGGTCGTGACTCATGTTGGAGCGTTATGAGCAGGAGGCTCATGAACAACCTAAGTCCTAGGCCTAGGAAAATGCTATAAAGCAACGTTTTCATCCACTGAATAGGAGGTTCAGGATGAAGGGGATAATACGCTAATTATTTTGATTCACCCACTGACCAGGAGGCTTATGGTGAAGTGAAGTTGTGACCTAGCTTGCAAGAGGGACTCTGTGACCAAGTCTTTGTCCTTGTGGTTCAGCAAACAGGCTCGGGGGTTTCAGAGCAAGTAGTTTGGTTGCTCTGGGAGTTAGTTGGGAGGAACGGTGACCTTCAGTTTTGATTTTCCCTTGTTCAGATTCAGGTTTTGCTATTTATCTCTGAAATGCTTGATTTCTGTAGATGATAGCTAATGATTTTATTGTTTAGTTCAGAGTCTGTTTATTTCTTTTCTGACATGTCTTCTCACTGGAGCTACTATCTAATGATTGCCTAGCTTAGATCTGGTTTCATTTATTCATTTTCTAACATATCTGTTGCTAATACCTAATGATTGCGTTGTATAGCTCGGGATATGATTGTTATTCTGATTTTTTTTTTCTCTGTAAGTCATACCTAATGATTGCATCGCTACGATTTGGTTCTATTTCATTCATTTCTGAACTATTTGTTGACTGCATAGCTTAGTTCTGGATCTACCTATTTATTTTATGAACTATCTATTGCTGCAAATGATATCTAATGATTTATTGTACATGCATGTTACTAGAAATGATTAGTTGGATTATGAATGTTACTCAGGAATGATTATTTGGCTTATGCATGATTCATATAATGTTTTTACTATGAATTTCTGATTTATCTTACTCATGCATGTGATCTTGCTTATGCATATTAACATAATCGATATCTTGCTTTTGATATAATGATTTATTGTACATTACTTATTACTATAGATGTTCATATTCATTGATGGACTTGCATGCAAGATATTCAAACACTAGGATTAAGTTTTCTCGGTTTATATTCAAAAGCTATATCAATCATGCATCAATGTTTGTTTATCCTCTCGTCGTTATAAGCCAAATATTGTACATGATTCTTTGCAAATGGGTTTATGGATTAGGTGTTTTAATCTATAACATTGTTCATATATGGATAAGTACAGAATAAACTGTTATACTTTTCATACAGAGACAAATAAATAAGTGTTTGTGCTCTCAGAGCTGTTACAGAGCTGAATGGATTAAAGATTTAAGAGCCCATAACTTGGGCGACTGGGTTAGGCGTTTTTGATGTTAGAAGATGGGCGTTTATTTAATTTATGTTTATTGATTTAATTGGAGTCATTCCTAACCGAATTAAAAAGATAATTTAAAGTTTTGCAAACCCTAAATCTATTAATTAACTGTCCAAACTTTACCTAAGATCCAACTTCCCTGAGCTGACGATTTTACCAAGTCCACAACCGGAAATATCATTTTCTAACCTTGAAATTTTAGGGCTCCGCAATCACGATTCCGCAATGCGGAAGTCGGATTGTGGACCCATCATGATAAACAGTCGAGTTGAGGGGGTTCCACAATCCCGCATCCGTAATTGCGGAAATCGGATTGCGGATCTATGTTGTGAACGACCGAAATTGGGGGTTCTACAACCCGCATCCGCAATATGGATTGCGGAACCGTATAGTAAAGCGGTCAAGTTTGGGGTTCTGAAACCTGCATCTGCAATGCGGATTGCAGATTGCAGAACCGTAAAGTAAAGCGGTCAAGTTTGGGGTTCTGCAACCCGCATCTGCAATGCAGATTGCGGATTGCGGAATCGTAAAGTAAAGCAGTAAAGTTTGGGGTTCCGTAACCCGCATCCGCAATGCGGATTGCGGAACCGTAAGGTAAAAAGGTCAAAATTTGGGGTTCCGCAACCCGCATCCGCAATTGCGGAAGCTGGGGTTGCGGAACCATAAATTTACACAGTCAATCTTTGGGAATCCACAAGGGGTTTGGGTAAGGGTTTAAACCCTTTGGTTGCTAATTATGTGGAGATTAATAATTCTTATTACTGATGCTTGTAATTCCTATAGTGCTTAATGATGCTTAATGTTGTTTAATGATGCTTGCATTGATTATAATGCTTAATGATGCTTAATGATGTTTAATGATGCCTATTAATGATGCTTTCATTGCTTATAATGCTTAATGATGCTTAATGATGTTTAATTATTCCTATTAATGATGCTTGCATTGCTTATAATACTTAATGATGCTTAATGATGTTTAATGATGCTTATTAATGATGCTTGCATTGCTTATAATGCTTATTGATGTTTGTTCAAGAACAAAACCTTGACCTGCTTGTAACCCTAGGCTTAGAGTCCAGTATGTAATCAAGTAAAGTATTTGTGTCTTTTGCAATTACACATGCTTTTTATTTTATTTATTTATCCTATTTTAAAAAAATATATAGGTAATTCGGGGTTGTGACGTAATGGTATCAAAGCATGGTTACAACACTTGGCCTAAAGTGCTCAACATAGAACACAAGTACAAACAGAAAACTAACTTAGGTGTTATGGTTGACTCCCTTATGATTCAGAAGAGAAGTATAACCTTGATTTTGCAGGAGCTATGGAAGATATTGAAATTTCAGTTGAAGAAGAATTCCATCCTAGATAACAAGTAAATAATGAACAAGAAAACATAAATCACGATAATCTATGGGTGCATCTAAATGAGAATATGAATGATAACCCATCTGAATTGTTAAAAACAATAAAAGACTTAAGAGCATAAATACAAAAGGTTAAGAAAGATAATGAACGAATTCTGAAAGCATAAGAGGAGTTAAACCATGTCTTGTTAACAAAATTACATAATCAAGAAAGTAGAAAAGAAGAAAGGGTCTGAGAAAGAGACATAAAGGACTACATCTTATAAACGCAAGGTAAGGAAGTTAAATTTTTCTAACAGTGAAACTGAGTCTTCAAGTAGAATTTCACCTAAACAGAGTAAAAAGAATTACAAAGAATCTAGTGAAAGTAGTGATGGTAATAATTATTGTAGGAAAAGTAAACGTTATGAAGAGATTTCCGGTGAATTTAAGAAGATAAAACCTCCTATATTCAATGGTGAGATTGAAACCAGAGAAGAAGCGGAAGCTTGGCTATCAGGAATGAAGAAGTACTTTCAGATTTACAATTACTCTAATGAATTAAAAGCAAAGATGGCAATTTATAATCTAACGGGAAAGGCCGACATTTGGTGGAAATATATTAAGAAGGTGAAATGCATTAAGGAACGTCACTTCACTTGGCAAAGTTTTAAGAAATAATTTAAAAGAAAATACTTGTCAGAACAATATTATGAAGAAAAAGCTAAAGAGTTTTATGATTTGAAACTAGGAACTCTTACAATGAAGGAACCGTGTAATAAATTTCTGAGTTTGTTACGTTAGCCTTGTATTGTTGATGAAAAACCTAAAGTACAACATTTTCTCAGTTGTTTACCAACAATATACAAAGAAATAATTGAATATGACAATTATAAAACATTGGATGAAGCCATGAGGAAAGCAAATTTATGTTATGATCAAAATAAAAACAAGAGAGGGAACGTACCAAGTTGGAAAAACAGAAAACATAAAATCTTTGACCATAAAAGAAAAGTCATGAGATTTAATAATACTTCTGGGAATAATCATCGAAACTATCAAATAAATAACTTCAGAGGTTTTAAGCCACAAAATCCTACAGTAATGAAATAAATAGAAGCACCTGCTGGTTATAATAAAAACACTGTCCAAAAGGAACCTTTAAAATGTTGGGAATGTGGCGAACCACATTACTTTAAAAACTGTCCAGTCAAAAGAAAAGGCTTTAACAATGTTCACAATGTTCAAGAAAATACTACGGTTGGAGATGTAGCAAGGAGCATTCCCAGAATTTGTGTAGCAATGGAGAACAAGAAAGCAGATCATCAAACATCAATGGTAGAAATTAAAGGTATGTTAAAAGATAAACCAATCTCTATTTTGATTGATCCAGGTGCAAATTTAATTTATGTTTCACCTAGATTTGTAGAAGTGTGTAAATTGCAGCAAATTAAATTTAAAAATTCTTGGTTAGTTCAGCTTGCTACAGGCACGAAAAGAAAAATCACTAGTTTTGTGAAAGGATGTGAATTTACTATGAATAGTTTTACAACATATGCTGATTTAAATATTCTTATGATTTATTGATAAGAATGGATTGGTTAGAAAAGCATAGAGTAATTTTGAACTACTATGATAAAACTTTCTCATGCATAGACGAAGAAAGTAGACCAGTAATAGTTAAAGGAATTCCAAGGAAAACTATAATTAGAGAAATTTCTGCTTTACAAATGAAAATATCTATTCGCAAAGGCCGTAAAGTTTGTGTTGTTCGTATAATTAATGATCGAGATGAAAATAATGAAATTAAAATAGATGATTTTCCAGTTTTAAAATATTTTAAAGATGTGTTTCGAGAAGAAATTCTCGGTTTACCTCCGAAAAGAGAGATTGATTTTACTATTGATTTAATACTGGGAGTAGTCCCAACTTCAAAAGATCCATATCGTATGAACTTCTTGGAACTTAATGAATTAAAAGCACAAATTCAAGAATTAATTGATAAAAAGTACATTCGACCAAGTGTTTCTCCTTGGGGAGCACCAGTGTTGTTTGTGAAGAAGAAGGATGGTACATTAAGGTTATGCATAGACTATAGACAACTTAATAAAATGAAAATTAAAAACATATATCCTTTACCTCGGATCAATGACTTATTTGATCAATTTCGAGGAGCAACAATATTTTCAAAAATAGACTTGAGATCTGGATATCATCAAGTCAGAGTTAAGGATGAAGATATGCATAAGACAACCTTTAGGACCAGGTACGGTCATTATGAATTTGTCGTAATGCCTTGTGGGTTGACAAATGCTCCAACATCCTTCATGTGTCTAATGAATAGTATATTAAGTAAATATTTGGATAAATTTGTAGTCGTCTTCATTGATGACATATTAATCTATTCTAAAAATTGGCAAGAGCATGAAGAACATTTAAGAATAGTCCTACAAGTATTAAGAGAACAAAAACTTTATGCTAAATTCAATAAATGTGATTTCTTTAAAGATAACATTCAATACTTGGGACATATGGTTTATAAAGATGGTATATCAGTGGATCCCGATAAAGTTAAAGCCATCATGGAATGGCTTGTTCCTAAGGATGTATCTGATGTTATATCTTTTATGGGAATCACTGGGTATTATCGTAAATTTATTGAAAGGTTTTCAAAAATTGCATATCCTATAACTTCATTACAAAACAAAGGTAAGAAATTTGAGTGGAATGAGAAATGTGAAGTTAGCTTTAATAAACTAAAACATTTATTAACAGCAACTCATATCCTAAAGATAGCAGACCCCTATAAGGATTTTTTTATATGCATTGTTGCATGCAAAGAGGGTCTAGGTGGAGTTCTAATGCAAGACAACTATGTGGTAGCCTATGAGTCAAGAAAACTTAAAGAACATGAAAATAATTGTGCTACTCATGATTGGGAGTTAGCTTCCATTATTCATGCACTTAAAATGTGGCGACATTATCTTATTGGAATCAAATTCTTACTAATGACTGATAATGTCGGTTTAAAATATTTATTTGACCAACCAAATTTAAATGTTAGAAAAGCTAGATGGTTGTCTTTCCTAAGTGAATATGATTTTGAAATTAAACATATAAAATGAAAAGAAAATAAAGTGGCTGATGCATTAAGTCACCATGCAAATATCCTTTAAGTAACTGCAAGTAGCAGCTATGAAACATTTATGGAGGATAAAATCATAACAACAGGGAAATTTGATAAAGAATATCAACAACTAAAAGAAAGGACAACAGGAAATAAGACAAAAGAAGTAAAATCAAAATTCAATCTTAAGAAGAAAGAAATGTTGGTGTTTAAAAACAGATTGTATGTACCTAATTCAGAAGAGGTCAAGTCATTAATCATGAATGAAATGCATAAAAGACCATATTCAAGACATCCTGGATATCATAACATTATTATTATGTTAAGAAAATAATTCTTTTGGCCTAATATGAAAATGAAGTAGCAAAATATATTGCTAGATGCATTGAATGTCAACAAGTTAAGGTTGAACATCAACACCCAGCCGGATTGCTACATCCTTTACCCATTCCAGAATGGAAGTGGGAAGTTATTACCTTGGATTTTATTACAAGTTTTCCTAAGAATGCTAAACATAATGCTTCAATTATGGTTGTGGTAGATAATCTTAGTAAAGCAACACATTTTATTCCAGTTAAATCTACTTACAAAGCTATTAATATTGCTGATATTTTTATGAATGAAATTTTCAGATTGCATGGTGTACCTAAAATTGTAATTTCTGATAGGGATGCAAAGTTTACGGGAAATTTATGGAAAGATTTATTTAAAGGTTTGGATACTCAATTAAATTTAGTACGTCATATCATCCCCAGATTGATGGTCAAACTGAAAGAGTAAATCAAATTTTAGAAGACATGCTTAGAATGTATGTAATGGACAAACCTAGGAAATGGGAAGAATATTTACATCTTGTTGAGTTTGCATATAATAATCATTTTCAGGCCTCTGCAAAAATGAGTCCATTTGAGATACTTTATGGATGGAAGTGTAACACTCCAATTTCTTGGAGTAGCCCTGTTGATAGACAAATTTTAGGTCCTGAAATTTTGAAAGGTATGGAACTAACCGTGAAACAGCTACAACACAACTTGAAGATAGCTCAAGATAGACAAAAGATGTTAGTTTTTCAGAATTTACTTCAATCTGATCTAGGATCTTAACTGAGAGAACAACATGTACAGCATATCTACATATCAATCATGGACACAATAATGTAAGCACACAAGAGACACAGAGTTTCAATGGGGAAAACCAAGAAGGTGAAAAACCCCGCAACTTCCTCAGAGATAGATAGAGACATGATACAAAACCCAAGCACAAGAGATATACTCCTAGAAGCAGCTTCTCCTCCTCCAATAGTGCGCCACTCTCCAATGAGTGTATGAGTGAGAAAGTGAAATGATCAAATAAAGTTCCTCCTGCACTCTATTTATACTTGACTTGACTTGCCTAATAACCTTTACTAGGTTGGCCTTAACTTAACCACATAACATAATGCTGACAGAGCCAACCCCCAATAGGGTGGTCTAATAACCCTTTAACCCACATGACTTATATAGGGTTGACCCCAACAAGGTGGTCTAATAGCCCATCAAGTATAAGTTACGACACTTTCGTATAGAGGAATAATAACATCTCTATAGGAATACAAACACTTCCGTATAGAGGAATAATAACATCTCTATAGGAATACAATATACATATATGAAATACATTCCAAAGTTACAAATACATCAACACTCCCTCTTAACTAGGAAGGTATTTCTCGACACAGGTCTTCTAGCACAAGTCTTCCTATCTGGATCATCGTCACTGGATCATCGTCATCGTCACTGCTGCTGCTATCTCAATCATTCTCTGAACTACTCGTCATAGGAGTTTCTAGAGAGCCAGTCCTTTTTCATACTGGATGTAGGCCCACCACCTGTAAGTCTTCATCACTGGCCATACTGTGGAATCCTCAGGACTTATTACGTGCGTCACAAAACCTCGCATGAGCATCCCAGGCTGTTACGAGCACTCAGCTCTACCTGTCGGATCTCCCAGGGACATATTATATGTGACCTCACCACAAAACCCCGTAAGAGCATCCCAGGATGTTATGAGCACACAACTCTACCTATCGGATCTCCCAGGGGCCAGGGACATATTACATGTGGTCACCACAAAACCTCGTAAGAGCATCCTAGGACTTATTACGGGCACACAACCCAACCTATCGGATCTCTTAGGGCCATATTACATGTGGTCATGGAAAAACCTCTCAAGAGAATCCCGGGACTTATTACGGGCACACAACCCAACCTATCGGATCTCCTAGGGACATATTATATGCCATAGGACAAAACCTCGCAAGAGCATCCCCGGACTTATTATGGGCACACAGACCAACCTATCGGATCTGCCGGGGCCATATTATATGTCCTCCCAAACAAAAATTCGAAAGAGAATTTTCTAGATATCCCATGTCCATATTATATGCCATAGGCAAAACCTTGAAAGAGTATCTGCAAACCTCCCAGGGCCATATTATATGCTTATCTGCACAACTTGTCCATGACCATAGAGTATCAACCTGATACTCACAATACATCATCCTGATGTACATCATCACATGATCATCCTGATCATCATCATAGCATCATCCTGATGCATATCATCTGGAGCAACATCCCGAAGCTCATCATCCATGATCATCTTGATCATCATCATAGCATCATCCTGATGCATATCATCTGGAGCAACATCCTGAAGCTCATCATCCATGATCATCCTGATCATAATCATAGAATCATCCTGATGCATATCATCTGGAGCAACATCCTGAAGCTCATCATCCATGTGTTAGGATATTCCTATACTCCATCATAGTCCCACCAATATTTTGATCATTTACATTTTTAGTCATGCATGCACTTTTAGGGTTTGCATGCATCATTTAGGGTTTGCATGCATTTGCGTGCATTCCAGTAATCAGTCCAACACCTAGCCCCTAGTTAGCCAGCCCCCGAGAGATTCTCTCAGATCAGTTTTAGCCCTCCTAGAGCTTAGTGCGCCCTTCCTCCTTGATTTAAGGAAGCCACTCGTCCTTTCTCACCTACCAGTCCATTTTACTTCAGTTAGCCACCAGTCTTTCCTTGATTTGAGGCTAGACTGACTCATCACTGTTGTTATCACTCCGATTGACCTCCGATGAGACATGACTACCTGTTCTGAATCCAGTTAGCTCCTCATGTGCCCTCCACTGATCCTCCTTCATTCAGTTAGTTCCAGTTACACTCAGTTACACCTACCACACTCAGTTAGACTCAGTTTGACTGATGGTTGACAGTTACTTGAGTATTGATGACTCCATTGATGATGAGATAGACTACTAGTTTTGCTCCAATGACACTCCAGTGATCCTTTGATCACTCCATGAAGGCTAATTCGAATTGCCACCTTAGGCATTCGAATCCTCATGCATTGTATTATTTAGATGTCCATTTGTGATTAATAATTTAGTGTGTGTGAAGTAATTTTGCTTCTATCTAAGTTCTACTGTATTATTATTCTGTTGCTCATTACACTGCTTTGACCACTCTTCTTCTATCTTCCTGCTTAATCATAATTACTCTTGTGAGGTATAAATCATCTCTTAGATCTGCTGTGAGAATTTTCACATGGTATCAGAGCATGTTGAGAGTATTGTTTATCTCCATTCCTGAGAGTTTTTTGCAGGTTATTACCAAGATTTTGAGTGCAACAGTTGTAGCAGTTTCTGCAATTTTGCAGCAGTAGCAGTTGCAGATATTCTCTATTGTTTTTGCAGGTCTTCTACAGCTTCAATGAATTCAGAAGAAATCCCTCCTCTTTCTCCACTCAACTATGATGAATGGAAACCGAAAATGATAGCATATTTGAAGAGCCATGATCTCTTTGACTGTTGTTTTGAAAGAGAGTTCGAATCTTCTGAAGAGAAGATTGATTGGTTAAATAAAGGTGACGGAGCCTTTGGATCAATGATGCTTGCTATGTCTGAATGGATGTTATATGACCTCCCTGATTTTTCATCACCAAAAGAGCTATGGGCTCACCTAGATGTAATATTTGGCAAACAGAATGAAGGAATTGGTCCAAACCCTTTCGAGAAGCCCAGTGATGCATTCGCTCCCCTTGATGGTCTCTCAGATCATGAACCAGTATCATCTCATATTGAAGTTGTCCACGAAGAACTTGCATATTCTACACTCATGCTCCAACTTTCTTCTCTTTCTGTGCCAGCTCACACTCTAGATATTGCAGAAGGTCCTAAATCCTCTCTTGCACCAGAGTCTGTTGGTTTGCATCATGATCACATGATTATTTCGGAGGAAAAATCAGCTATTGGAGGTAATGCATTCGCTCTCCTCAAGCAATCACCTCTTATTTACTACTATATGATCATTATTCCATGCTTTCAGAAGGTTATTGAAGAATATGGCCATTGCCATTCGCTTGGGATGATTTCTCATGCATTTACTGGTTTTGATCTCACCTCTCATGGTTCAAATGAGATCTCAAGAAACCATGATTCAAGTCTTGGATCTAATTTGGATTCTAAGCAAACACTACTTGAGATAATTTCTCATGCATATGATGGTTTTGATCTCACCCCTGCTGGTTCAAAGGAGATCTCAAGAAACTATTCATCAAGTCTTAGATCTGATTTGGATTTCAAGCAATCATTATTATTTGATGGTTCTTTTTGGCATAATTTGACCCATGATGGTTCGAAGGAGAAGACAAAAGACCATCTGCATATTCATGGTTTTTATCCTACCTCAACTGATTCAAATCACAGGTTCAAGGATCATCCTCATACTTTTGGATTTGTTCTCATCACATTCGATCTAAAGAGCAAGTACAAGCACATGCTTTTTGAGCATGATCCACTTCTTCCCAAGAAGAAGATACCTCCAGACATATGACCAAGCATCACACCTACTTGAGTTTGGAGCATTTATTTTTTTATGTGTGTCTTACAGTCTGTTTTGAGGGGGGGGTATTTTTCCCATGAAATTTTTCCCACTTCCTTGGTTTATTGACTGTTATTATTCATTGTATTGGGTGACCTTTGGTCTTAGTTACCAGGGCCCAGGATGGATTAAGGGGGGGCGTTAGGATATTCCTATACTCCATCCTAGTCCCACCAGTATTTTGATCATTTACATTTTCAGCCATGCATGCACATTTAGGGTTTGCATGCATCATTTAGGGTTTGCATGCATTCCAGTCATCAGTCCAGCACCTAGCCCCCAGTTAGCTAGCCCCCGAGAGCTTCTCTCAGATCAGTTTTAGCCCTCCTAGAGCTTAGTGCGCCCTTCCTCCTTGATTTAAGGAAGCCACTCGTCCTTTCTCACCTACCAGTCCAGTTTACTTTAGTTAGCCACCAGTCTTTCCTTGATTTGAGGCCAGGCTGAATCCTCACTACTGTTATCACTCCGATTGACCTCCGATGAGACATGACTACCTGTTCTGACTCCAGTTAGCTCCTCATGCACCCTCCACTGATCCTCCTTCATTCAGTTAGTTCCAGTTACACCGACCACACTCAGTTTGACTGATGGTTAACAGTTACTTGAGTATTGATGACTCCACTGATGATGAGATAGACTACTAGTTGTGCTCCGATGACACTCCAGTGATCCTTTGATCACTCCATGAAGGCTAATTCGAATTGCCACCTTAGGCATTTGAATCCTCATGCATTGTATTATTTAGATGTCCATTTGTGATTAATAATTTAGTGTGTGTGAAGTAATTTTGCTTCTATCTGAGTTCTACTGTATTATTATTCTGTTGCTCATTACACTGCTTTGACCACTCTTCTTCTATCTTCCTGCTTAATCATAATTACTCTTGTGAGGTATAAATCATCTCTTAGATCTGCTGTGAGAATTTTCACATGGTATCAGAGCATGTTGAGAGTATTGTTTATCTCCATTCCTGAGAATTTTTTGCAGGTTATTACCAAGATTTTGAGTGCAACAGTTGTAGCAGTTTCTGCAATTTTGCAGCAGTAGCAGTTGCAGATATTCTCTATTGTTTTTGCAGGTCTTCTACAGCTTCAATGAATTCAGAAGAAATCCCTCCTCTTTCTCCACTCAACTATGATGAATGGAAACCGAAAATGATAGCATATTTGAAGAGCCATGATCTCTTTGACTGTTGTTTTGAAAGAGAGTTCGAATCTTCTGAAGAGAAGATTGATTGGTTAAATAAAGGTGACGGAGCCTTTGGATCAATGATGCTTGCTATGTCTGAATGGATGTTATATGACCTCCCTGATTTTTCATCACCAAAAGAGCTATGGGCTCACCTAGATGTAATATTTGGCAAACAGAATGAAGGAATTGGTCCAAACCCTTTCGAGAAGCCCAGTGATGCATTCGCTCCCCTTGATGGTCTCTCAGATCATGAACCAGTATCATCTCATATTGAAGTTGTCCACGAAGAACTTGCATATTCTACACTCATGCTCCAACTTTCTTCTCTTTCTGTGCCAGCTCACACTCTAGATATTGCAGAAGGTCCTAAATCCTCTCTTGCACCAGAGTCTGTTGGTTTGCATCATGATCACATGATTATTTCGGAGGAAAAATCAGCTATTGGAGGTAATGCATTCGCTCTCCTCAAGCAATCACCTCTTATTTACTACTATATGATCATTATTCCATGCTTTCAGAAGGTTATTGAAGAATATGGCCATTGCCATTCGCTTGGGATGATTTCTCATGCATTTACTGGTTTTGATCTCACCTCTCATGGTTCAAATGAGATCTCAAGAAACCATGATTCAAGTCTTGGATCTAATTTGGATTCTAAGCAAACACTACTTGAGATAATTTCTCATGCATATGATGGTTTTGATCTCACCCCTGCTGGTTCAAAGGAGATCTCAAGAAACTATTCATCAAGTCTTAGATCTGATTTGGATTTCAAGCAATCATTATTATTTGATGGTTCTTTTTGGCATAATTTGACCCATGATGGTTCGAAGGAGAAGACAAAAGACCATCTGCATATTCATGGTTTTTATCCTACCTCAACTGATTCAAATCACAGGTTCAAGGATCATCCTCATACTTTTGGATTTGTTCTCATCACATTCGATCTAAAGAGCAAGTACAAGCACATGCTTTTTGAGCATGATCCACTTCTTCCCAAGAAGAAGATACCTCCAGACATATGACCAAGCATCACACCTGCTTGAGTTTGGAGCATTTATTTTTTTATGTGTGTCTTACAGTCTGTTTTGAGGGGGGGGTATTTTTCCCATGAAATTTTTCCCACTTCCTTGGTTTATTGACTGTTATTATTCATTGTATTGGGTGACCTTTGGTCTTAGTTACCAGGGCCCAGGATGGATTAAGGGGGGGCGTTAGGATATTCCTATACTCCATCCTAGTCCCACCAGTATTTTGATCATTTACATTTTCAGCCATGCATGCACATTTAGGGTTTGCATGCATCATTTAGGGTTTGCATGCATTCCAGTCGTCAGTCCAGCACCTAGCCCCCAGTTAGCTATCCCCCGAGAGCTTCTCTCAGATCAGTTTTAGCCCTCCTAGAGCTTAGTGCGCCCTTCCTCCTTGATTTAAGGAAGCCACTCGTCCTTTCTCACCTACCAGTCCAGTTTACTTTAGTTAGCCACCAGTCTTTCCTTGATTTGAGGCCAGGCTGAATCCTCACTACTGTTATCACTCCGATTGACCTCCGATGAGACATGACTACCTGTTCTGACTCCAGTTAGCTCCTCATGCACCCTCCACTGATCCTCCTTCATTCAGTTAGTTCCAGTTACACCGACCACACTCAGTTTGACTGATGGTTAACAGTTACTTGAGTATTGATGACTCCACTGATGATGAGATAGACTACTAGTTGTGCTCCGATGACACTCCAGTGATCCTTTGATCACTCCATGAAGGCTAATTCGAATTGCCACCTTAGGCATTTGAATCCTCATGCATTGTATTATTTAGATGTCCATTTGTGATTAATAATTTAGTGTGTGTGAAGTAATTTTGCTTCTATCTGAGTTCTACTGTATTATTATTCTGTTGCTCATTACACTGCTTTGACCACTCTTCTTCTATCTTCCTGCTTAATCATAATTACTCTTGTGAGGTATAAATCATCTCTTAGATCTGCTGTGAGAATTTTCACATGGTATCAGAGCATGTTGAGAGTATTGTTTATCTCCATTCCTGAGAGTTTTTTGCAGGTTATTACCAAGATTTTGAGTGCAACAGTTGTAGCAGTTTCTGCAATTTTGCAGCAGTAGCAGTTGCAGATATTCTCTATTGTTTTTGCAGGTCTTCTACAGCTTCAATGAATTCAGAAGAAATCCCTCCTCTTTCTCCACTCAACTATGATGAATGGAAACCGAAAATGATAGCATATTTGAAGAGCCATGATCTCTTTGACTGTTGTTTTGAAAGAGAGTTCGAATCTTCTGAAGAGAAGATTGATTGGTTAAATAAAGGTGATGGAGCCTTTGGATCAATGATGCTTGCTATGTCTGAATGGATGTTATATGACCTCCCTGATTTTTCATCACCAAAAGAGCTATGGGCTCACCTAGATGTAATATTTGGCAAACAGAATGAAGGAATTGGTCCAAACCCTTTCGAGAAGCCCAGTGATGCATTCGCTCCCCTTGATGGTCTCTCAGATCATGAACCAGTATCATCTCATATTGAAGTTGTCCACGAAGAACTTGCATATTCTACACTCATGCTCCAACTTTCTTCTCTTTCTGTGCCAGCTCACACTCTAGATATTGCAGAAGGTCCTAAATCCTCTCTTGCACCAGAGTCTGTTGGTTTGCATCATGATCACATGATTATTTCGGAGGAAAAATCAGCTATTGGAGGTAATGCATTCGCTCTCCTCAAGCAATCACCTCTTATTTACTACTATATGATCATTATTCCATGCTTTCAGAAGGTTATTGAAGAATATGGCCATTGCCATTCGCTTGGGATGATTTCTCATGCATTTACTGGTTTTGATCTCACCTCTCATGGTTCAAATGAGATCTCAAGAAACCATGATTCAAGTCTTGGATCTAATTTGGATTCTAAGCAAACACTACTTGAGATAATTTCTCATGCATATGATGGTTTTGATCTCACCCCTGCTGGTTCAAAGGAGATCTCAAGAAACTATTCATCAAGTCTTAGATCTGATTTGGATTTCAAGCAATCATTATTATTTGATGGTTCTTTTTGGCATAATTTGACCCATGATGGTTCGAAGGAGAAGACAAAAGACCATCTGCATATTCATGGTTTTTATCCTACCTCAACTGATTCAAATCACAGGTTCAAGGATCATCCTCATACTTTTGGATTTGTTCTCATCACATTCGATCTAAAGAGCAAGTACAAGCACATGCTTTTTGAGCATGATCCACTTCTTCCCAAGAAGAAGATACCTCCAGACATATGACCAAGCATCACACCTGCTTGAGTTTGGAGCATTTATTTTTTTATGTGTGTCTTACAGTCTGTTTTGAGGGGGGGGGTATTTTTCCCATGAAAATTTTCCCACTTCCTTGGTTTATTGACTGTTATTATTCATTGTATTGGGTGACCTTTGGTCTTAGTTACCAGGGCCCAGGATGGATTAAGGGGGGGCGTTAGGATATTCCTATACTCCATCCTAGTCCCACCAGTATTTTGATCATTTACATTTTCAGCCATGCATGCACATTTAGGGTTTGCATGCATCATTTAGGGTTTGCATGCATTCCAGTCGTCAGTCCAGCACCTAGCCCCCAGTTAGCTAGCCCCCGAGAGCTTCTCTCAGATCAGTTTTAGCCCTCCTAGAGCTTAGTGCGCCCTTCCTCCTTGATTTAAGGAAGCCACTCGTCCTTTCTCACCTACCAGTCCAGTTTACTTTAGTTAGCCACCAGTCTTTCCTTGATTTGAGGCCAGGCTGAATCCTCACTACTGTTATCACTCCGATTGACCTCCGATGAGACATGACTACCTGTTCTGACTCCAGTTAGCTCCTCATGCACCCTCCACTGATCCTCCTTCATTCAGTTAGTTCCAGTTACACCGACCACACTCAGTTTGACTGATGGTTAACAGTTACTTGAGTATTGATGACTCCACTGATGATGAGATAGACTACTAGTTGTGCTCCGATGACACTCCAGTGATCCTTTGATCACTCCATGAAGGCTAATTCGAATTGCCACCTTAGGCATTTGAATCCTCATGCATTGTATTATTTAGATGTCCATTTGTGATTAATAATTTAGTGTGTGTGAAGTAATTTTGCTTCTATCTGAGTTCTACTGTATTATTATTCTGTTGCTCATTACACTGCTTTGACCACTCTTCTTCTATCTTCCTGCTTAATCATAATTACTCTTGTGAGGTATAAATCATCTCTTAGATCTGCTGTGAGAATTTTCACATGGTATCAGAGCATGTTGAGAGTATTGTTTATCTCCATTCCTGAGAGTTTTTTGCAGGTTATTACCAAGATTTTGAGTGCAACAGTTGTAGCAGTTTCTGCAATTTTGCAGCAGTAGCAGTTGCAGATATTCTCTATTGTTTTTGCAGGTCTTCTACAGCTTCAATGAATTCAGAAGAAATCCCTCCTCTTTCTCCACTCAACTATGATGAATGGAAACCGAAAATGATAGCATATTTGAAGAGCCATGATCTCTTTGACTGTTGTTTTGAAAGAGAGTTCGAATCTTCTGAAGAGAAGATTGATTGGTTAAATAAAGGTGACGGAGCCTTTGGATCAATGATGCTTGCTATGTCTGAATGGATGTTATATGACCTCCCTGATTTTTCATCACCAAAAGAGCTATGGGCTCACCTAGATGTAATATTTGGCAAACAGAATGAAGGAATTGGTCCAAACCCTTTCGAGAAGCCCAGTGATGCATTCGCTCCCCTTGATGGTCTCTCAGATCATGAACCAGTATCATCTCATATTGAAGTTGTCCACGAAGAACTTGCATATTCTACACTCATGCTCCAACTTTCTTCTCTTTCTGTGCCAGCTCACACTCTAGATATTGCAGAAGGTCCTAAATCCTCTCTTGCACCAGAGTCTGTTGGTTTGCATCATGATCACATGATTATTTCGGAGGAAAAATCAGCTATTGGAGGTAATGCATTCGCTCTCCTCAAGCAATCACCTCTTATTTACTACTATATGATCATTATTCCATGCTTTCAGAAGGTTATTGAAGAATATGGCCATTGCCATTCGCTTGGGATGATTTCTCATGCATTTACTGGTTTTGATCTCACCTCTCATGGTTCAAATGAGATCTCAAGAAACCATGATTCAAGTCTTGGATCTAATTTGGATTCTAAGCAAACACTACTTGAGATAATTTCTCATGCATATGATGGTTTTGATCTCACCCCTGCTGGTTCAAAGGAGATCTCAAGAAACTATTCATCAAGTCTTAGATCTGATTTGGATTTCAAGCAATCATTATTATTTGATGGTTCTTTTTGGCATAATTTGACCCATGATGGTTCGAAGGAGAAGACAAAAGACCATCTGCATATTCATGGTTTTTATCCTACCTCAACTGATTCAAATCACAGGTTCAAGGATCATCCTCATACTTTTGGATTTGTTCTCATCACATTCGATCTAAAGAGCAAGTACAAGCACATGCTTTTTGAGCATGATCCACTTCTTCCCAAGAAGAAGATACCTCCAGACATATGACCAAGCATCACACCTGCTTGAGTTTGGAGCATTTATTTTTTTATGTGTGTCTTACAGTCTGTTTTGAGGGGGGGGTATTTTTCCCATGAAATTTTTCCCACTTCCTTGGTTTATTGACTGTTATTATTCATTGTATTGGGTGACCTTTGGTCTTAGTTACCAGGGCCCAGGATGGATTAAGGGGGGGCGTTAGGATATTCCTATACTCCATCCTAGTCCCACCAGTATTTTGATCATTTACATTTTCAGCCATGCATGCACATTTAGGGTTTGCATGCATCATTTAGGGTTTGCATGCATTCTAGTCGTCAGTCCAGCACCTAGCCCCCAGTTAGCTAGCCCCCGAGAGCTTCTCTCAGATCAGTTTTAGCCCTCCTAGAGCTTAGTGCGCCCTTCCTCCTTGATTTAAGGAAGCCACTCGTCCTTTCTCACCTACCAGTCCAGTTTACTTTAGTTAGCCACCAGTCTTTCCTTGATTTGAGGCCAGGCTGAATCCTCACTACTGTTATCACTCCGATTGACCTCCGATGAGACATGACTACCTGTTCTGACTCCAGTTAGCTCCTCATGCACCCTCCACTGATCCTCCTTCATTCAGTTAGTTCCAGTTACACCGACCACACTCAGTTTGACTGATGGTTAACAGTTACTTGAGTATTGATGACTCCACTGATGATGAGATAGACTACTAGTTGTGCTCCGATGACACTCCAGTGATCCTTTGATCACTCCATGAAGGCTAATTCGAATTGCCACCTTAGGCATTTGAATCCTCATGCATTGTATTATTTAGATGTCCATTTGTGATTAATAATTTAGTGTGTGTGAAGTAATTTTGCTTCTATCTGAGTTCTACTGTATTATTATTCTGTTGCTCATTACACTGCTTTGACCACTCTTCTTCTATCTTCCTGCTTAATCATAATTACTCTTGTGAGGTATAAATCATCTCTTAGATCTGCTGTGAGAATTTTCACATGGTATCAGAGCATGTTGAGAGTATTGTTTATCTCCATTCCTGAGAGTTTTTTGCAGGTTATTACCAAGATTTTGAGTGCAACAGTTGTAGCAGTTTCTGCAATTTTGCAGCAGTAGCAGTTGCAGATATTCTCTATTGTTTTTGCAGGTCTTCTACAGCTTCAATGAATTCAGAAGAAATCCCTCCTCTTTCTCCACTCAACTATGATGAATGGAAACCGAAAATGATAGCATATTTGAAGAGCCATGATCTCTTTGACTGTTGTTTTGAAAGAGAGTTCGAATCTTCTGAAGAGAAGATTGATTGGTTAAATAAAGGTGACGGAGCCTTTGGATCAATGATGCTTGCTATGTCTGAATGGATGTTATATGACCTCCCTGATTTTTCATCACCAAAAGAGCTATGGGCTCACCTAGATGTAATATTTGGCAAACAGAATGAAGGAATTGGTCCAAACCCTTTCGAGAAGCCCAGTGATGCATTCGCTCCCCTTGATGGTCTCTCAGATCATGAACCAGTATCATCTCATATTGAAGTTGTCCACGAAGAACTTGCATATTCTACACTCATGCTCCAACTTTCTTCTCTTTCTGTGCCAGCTCACACTCTAGATATTGCAGAAGGTCCTAAATCCTCTCTTGCACCAGAGTCTGTTGGTTTGCATCATGATCACATGATTATTTCGGAGGAAAAATCAGCTATTGGAGGTAATGCATTCGCTCTCCTCAAGCAATCACCTCTTATTTACTACTATATGATCATTATTCCATGCTTTCAGAAGGTTATTGAAGAATATGGCCATTGCCATTCGCTTGGGATGATTTCTCATGCATTTACTGGTTTTGATCTCACCTCTCATGGTTCAAATGAGATCTCAAGAAACCATGATTCAAGTCTTGGATCTAATTTGGATTCTAAGCAAACACTACTTGAGATAATTTCTCATGCATATGATGGTTTTGATCTCACCCCTGCTGGTTCAAAGGAGATCTCAAGAAACTATTCATCAAGTCTTAGATCTGATTTGGATTTCAAGCAATCATTATTATTTGATGGTTCTTTTTGGCATAATTTGACCCATGATGGTTCGAAGGAGAAGACAAAAGACCATCTGCATATTCATGGTTTTTATCCTACCTCAACTGATTCAAATCACAGGTTCAAGGATCATCCTCATACTTTTGGATTTGTTCTCATCACATTCGATCTAAAGAGCAAGTACAAGCACATGCTTTTTGAGCATGATCCACTTCTTCCCAAGAAGAAGATACCTCCAGACATATGACCAAGCATCACACCTGCTTGAGTTTGGAGCATTTATTTTTTTATGTGTGTCTTACAGTCTGTTTTGAGGGGGGGGTATTTTTCCCATGAAATTTTTCCCACTTCCTTGGTTTATTGACTGTTATTATTCATTGTATTGGGTGACCTTTGGTCTTAGTTACCAGGGCCCAGGATGGATTAAGGGGGGGCGTTAGGATATTCCTATACTCCATCCTAGTCCCACCAGTATTTTGATCATTTACATTTTCAGCCATGCATGCACATTTAGGGTTTGCATGCATCATTTAGGGTTTGCATGCATTCCAGTCATCAGTCCAGCACCTAGCCCCCAGTTAGCTAGCCCCCGAGAGCTTCTCTCAGATCAGTTTTAGCCCTCCTAGAGCTTAGTGCGCCCTTCCTCCTTGATTTAAGGAAGCCACTCGTCCTTTCTCACCTACCAGTCCAGTTTACTTTAGTTAGCCACCAGTCTTTCCTTGATTTGAGGCCAGGCTGAATCCTCACTACTGTTATCACTCCGATTGACCTCCGATGAGACATGACTACCTGTTCTGACTCCAGTTAGCTCCTCATGCACCCTCCACTGATCCTCCTTCATTCAGTTAGTTCCAGTTACACCGACCACACTCAGTTTGACTGATGGTTAACAGTTACTTGAGTATTGATGACTCCACTGATGATGAGATAGACTACTAGTTGTGCTCCGATGACACTCCAGTGATCCTTTGATCACTCCATGAAGGCTAATTCGAATTGCCACCTTAGGCATTTGAATCCTCATGCATTGTATTATTTAGATGTCCATTTGTGATTAATAATTTAGTGTGTGTGAAGTAATTTTGCTTCTATCTGAGTTCTACTGTATTATTATTCTGTTGCTCATTACACTGCTTTGACCACTCTTCTTCTATCTTCCTGCTTAATCATAATTACTCTTGTGAGGTATAAATCATCTCTTAGATCTGCTGTGAGAATTTTCACATGGTATCAGAGCATGTTGAGAGTATTGTTTATCTCCATTCCTGAGAGTTTTTTGCAGGTTATTACCAAGATTTTGAGTGCAACAGTTGTAGCAGTTTCTGCAATTTTGCAGCAGTAGCAGTTGCAGATATTCTCTATTGTTTTTGCAGGTCTTCTACAGCTTCAATGAATTCAGAAGAAATCCCTCCTCTTTCTCCACTCAACTATGATGAATGGAAACCGAAAATGATAGCATATTTGAAGA
Organism: Larix kaempferi; assembly: GCA_027924585.1. NCBI lineage: Eukaryota > Viridiplantae > Streptophyta > Pinopsida > Pinales > Pinaceae > Larix > Larix kaempferi. The sequence continues at coordinate 12,047,371 of BSBM01000426.1, read as the reverse complement.
GCCATGATCTCTTTGACTGTTGTTTTGAAAGAGAGTTCGAATCTTCTGAAGAGAAGATTGATTGGTTAAATAAAGGTGACGGAGCCTTTGGATCAATGATGCTTGCTATGTCTGAATGGATGTTATATGACCTCCCTGATTTTTCATCACCAAAAGAGCTATGGGCTCACCTAGATGTAATATTTGGCAAACAGAATGAAGGAATTGGTCCAAACCCTTTCGAGAAGCCCAGTGATGCATTCGCTCCCCTTGATGGTCTCTCAGATCATGAACCAGTATCATCTCATATTGAAGTTGTCCACGAAGAACTTGCATATTCTACACTCATGCTCCAACTTTCTTCTCTTTCTGTGCCAGCTCACACTCTAGATATTGCAGAAGGTCCTAAATCCTCTCTTGCACCAGAGTCTGTTGGTTTGCATCATGATCACATGATTATTTCGGAGGAAAAATCAGCTATTGGAGGTAATGCATTCGCTCTCCTCAAGCAATCACCTCTTATTTACTACTATATGATCATTATTCCATGCTTTCAGAAGGTTATTGAAGAATATGGCCATTGCCATTCGCTTGGGATGATTTCTCATGCATTTACTGGTTTTGATCTCACCTCTCATGGTTCAAATGAGATCTCAAGAAACCATGATTCAAGTCTTGGATCTAATTTGGATTCTAAGCAAACACTACTTGAGATAATTTCTCATGCATATGATGGTTTTGATCTCACCCCTGCTGGTTCAAAGGAGATCTCAAGAAACTATTCATCAAGTCTTAGATCTGATTTGGATTTCAAGCAATCATTATTATTTGATGGTTCTTTTTGGCATAATTTGACCCATGATGGTTCGAAGGAGAAGACAAAAGACCATCTGCATATTCATGGTTTTTATCCTACCTCAACTGATTCAAATCACAGGTTCAAGGATCATCCTCATACTTTTGGATTTGTTCTCATCACATTCGATCTAAAGAGCAAGTACAAGCACATGCTTTTTGAGCATGATCCACTTCTTCCCAAGAAGAAGATACCTCCAGACATATGACCAAGCATCACACCTGCTTGAGTTTGGAGCATTTATTTTTTTATGTGTGTCTTACAGTCTGTTTTGAGGGGGGGGTATTTTTCCCATGAAATTTTTCCCACTTCCTTGGTTTATTGACTGTTATTATTCATTGTATTGGGTGACCTTTGGTCTTAGTTACCAGGGCCCAGGATGGATTAAGGGGGGGCGTTAGGATATTCCTATACTCCATCCTAGTCCCACCAGTATTTTGATCATTTACATTTTCAGCCATGCATGCACATTTAGGGTTTGCATGCATCATTTAGGGTTTGCATGCATTCCAGTCATCAGTCCAGCACCTAGCCCCCAGTTAGCTAGCCCCCGAGAGCTTCTCTCAGATCAGTTTTAGCCCTCCTAGAGCTTAGTGCGCCCTTCCTCCTTGATTTAAGGAAGCCACTCGTCCTTTCTCACCTACCAGTCCAGTTTACTTTAGTTAGCCACCAGTCTTTCCTTGATTTGAGGCCAGGCTGAATCCTCACTACTGTTATCACTCCGATTGACCTCCGATGAGACATGACTACCTGTTCTGACTCCAGTTAGCTCCTCATGCACCCTCCACTGATCCTCCTTCATTCAGTTAGTTCCAGTTACACCGACCACACTCAGTTTGACTGATGGTTAACAGTTACTTGAGTATTGATGACTCCACTGATGATGAGATAGACTACTAGTTGTGCTCCGATGACACTCCAGTGATCCTTTGATCACTCCATGAAGGCTAATTCGAATTGCCACCTTAGGCATTTGAATCCTCATGCATTGTATTATTTAGATGTCCATTTGTGATTAATAATTTAGTGTGTGTGAAGTAATTTTGCTTCTATCTGAGTTCTACTGTATTATTATTCTGTTGCTCATTACACTGCTTTGACCACTCTTCTTCTATCTTCCTGCTTAATCATAATTACTCTTGTGAGGTATAAATCATCTCTTAGATCTGCTGTGAGAATTTTCACATGGTATCAGAGCATGTTGAGAGTATTGTTTATCTCCATTCCTGAGAGTTTTTTGCAGGTTATTACCAAGATTTTGAGTGCAACAGTTGTAGCAGTTTCTGCAATTTTGCAGCAGTAGCAGTTGCAGATATTCTCTATTGTTTTTGCAGGTCTTCTACAGCTTCAATGAATTCAGAAGAAATCCCTCCTCTTTCTCCACTCAACTATGATGAATGGAAACCGAAAATGATAGCATATTTGAAGAGCCATGATCTCTTTGACTGTTGTTTTGAAAGAGAGTTCGAATCTTCTGAAGAGAAGATTGATTGGTTAAATAAAGGTGACGGAGCCTTTGGATCAATGATGCTTGCTATGTCTGAATGGATGTTATATGACCTCCCTGATTTTTCATCACCAAAAGAGCTATGGGCTCACCTAGATGTAATATTTGGCAAACAGAATGAAGGAATTGGTCCAAACCCTTTCGAGAAGCCCAGTGATGCATTCGCTCCCCTTGATGGTCTCTCAGATCATGAACCAGTATCATCTCATATTGAAGTTGTCCACGAAGAACTTGCATATTCTACACTCATGCTCCAACTTTCTTCTCTTTCTGTGCCAGCTCACACTCTAGATATTGCAGAAGGTCCTAAATCCTCTCTTGCACCAGAGTCTGTTGGTTTGCATCATGATCACATGATTATTTTGGAGGAAAAATCAGCTATTGGAGGTAATGCATTCGCTCTCCTCAAGCAATCACCTCTTATTTACTACTATATGATCATTATTCCATGCTTTCAGAAGGTTATTGAAGAATATGGCCATTGCCATTCGCTTGGGATGATTTCTCATGCATTTACTGGTTTTGATCTCACCTCTCATGGTTCAAATGAGATCTCAAGAAACCATGATTCAAGTCTTGGATCTAATTTGGATTCTAAGCAAACACTACTTGAGATAATTTCTCATGCATATGATGGTTTTGATCTCACCCCTGCTGGTTCAAAGGAGATCTCAAGAAACTATTCATCAAGTCTTAGATCTGATTTGGATTTCAAGCAATCATTATTATTTGATGGTTCTTTTTGGCATAATTTGACCTATGATGGTTCGAAGGAGAAGACAAAAGACCATCTGCATATTCATGGTTTTTATCCTACCTCAACTGATTCAAATCACAGGTTCAAGGATCATCCTCATACTTTTGGATTTGTTCTCATCACATTCGATCTAAAGAGCAAGTACAAGCACATGCTTTTTGAGCATGATCCACTTCTTCCCAAGAAGAAGATACCTCCAGACATATGACCAAGCATCACACCTGCTTGAGTTTGGAGCATTTATTTTTTTATGTGTGTCTTACAGTCTGTTTTGAGGGGGGGGTATTTTTCCCATGAAATTTTTCCCACTTCCTTGGTTTATTGACTGTTATTATTCATTGTATTGGGTGACCTTTGGTCTTAGTTACCAGGGCCCAGGATGGATTAAGGGGGGGCGTTAGGATATTCCTATACTCCATCCTAGTCCCACCAGTATTTTGATCATTTACATTTTCAGCCATGCATGCACATTTAGGGTTTGCATGCATCATTTAGGGTTTGCATGCATTCCAGTCATCAGTCCAGCACCTAGCCCCCAGTTAGCTAGCCCCCGAGAGCTTCTCTCAGATCAGTTTTAGCCCTCCTAGAGCTTAGTGCGCCCTTCCTCCTTGATTTAAGGAAGCCACTCGTCCTTTCTCACCTACCAGTCCAGTTTACTTTAGTTAGCCACCAGTCTTTCCTTGATTTGAGGCCAGGCTGAATCCTCACTACTGTTATCACTCCGATTGACCTCCGATGAGACATGACTACCTGTTCTGACTCCAGTTAGCTCCTCATGCACCCTCCACTGATCCTCCTTCATTCAGTTAGTTCCAGTTACACCGACCACACTCAGTTTGACTGATGGTTAACAGTTACTTGAGTATTGATGACTCCACTGATGATGAGATAGACTACTAGTTGTGCTCCGATGACACTCCAGTGATCCTTTGATCACTCCATGAAGGCTAATTCGAATTGCCACCTTAGGCATTTGAATCCTCATGCATTGTATTATTTAGATGTCCATTTGTGATTAATAATTTAGTGTGTGTGAAGTAATTTTGCTTCTATCTGAGTTCTACTGTATTATTATTCTGTTGCTCATTACACTGCTTTGACCACTCTTCTTCTATCTTCCTGCTTAATCATAATTACTCTTGTGAGGTATAAATCATCTCTTAGATCTGCTGTGAGAATTTTCACATGGTATCAGAGCATGTTGAGAGTATTGTTTATCTCCATTCCTGAGAGTTTTTTGCAGGTTATTACCAAGATTTTGAGTGCAACAGTTGTAGCAGTTTCTGCAATTTTGCAGCAGTAGCAGTTGCAGATATTCTCTATTGTTTTTGCAGGTCTTCTACAGCTTCAATGAATTCAGAAGAAATCCCTCCTCTTTCTCCACTCAACTATGATGAATGGAAACCAAAAATGATAGCATATTTGAAGAGCCATGATCTCTTTGACTGTTGTTTTGAAAGAGAGTTCGAATCTTCTGAAGAGAAGATTGATTGGTTAAATAAAGGTGACGGAGCCTTTGGATCAATGATGCTTGCTATGTCTGAATGGATGTTATATGACCTCCCTGATTTTTCATCACCAAAAGAGCTATGGGCTCACCTAGATGTAATATTTGGCAAACAGAATGAAGGAATTGGTCCAAACCCTTTCGAGAAGCCCAGTGATGCATTCGCTCCCCTTGATGGTCTCTCAGATCATGAACCAGTATCATCTCATATTGAAGTTGTCCACGAAGAACTTGCATATTCTACACTCATGCTCCAACTTTCTTCTCTTTCTGTGCCAGCTCACACTCTAGATATTGCAGAAGGTCCTAAATCCTCTCTTGCACCAGAGTCTGTTGGTTTGCATCATGATCACATGATTATTTCGGAGGAAAAATCAGCTATTGGAGGTAATGCATTCGCTCTCCTCAAGCAATCACCTCTTATTTACTACTATATGATCATTATTCCATGCTTTCAGAAGGTTATTGAAGAATATGGCCATTGCCATTCGCTTGGGATGATTTCTCATGCATTTACTGGTTTTGATCTCACCTCTCATGGTTCAAATGAGATCTCAAGAAACCATGATTCAAGTCTTGGATCTAATTTGGATTCTAAGCAAACACTACTTGAGATAATTTCTCATGCATATGATGGTTTTGATCTCACCCCTGCTGGTTCAAAGGAGATCTCAAGAAACTATTCATCAAGTCTTAGATCTGATTTGGATTTCAAGCAATCATTATTATTTGATGGTTCTTTTTGGCATAATTTGACCCATGATGGTTCGAAGGAGAAGACAAAAGACCATCTGCATATTCATGGTTTTTATCCTACCTCAACTGATTCAAATCACAGGTTCAAGGATCATCCTCATACTTTTGGATTTGTTCTCATCACATTCGATCTAAAGAGCAAGTACAAGCACATGCTTTTTGAGCATGATCCACTTCTTCCCAAGAAGAAGATACCTCCAGACATATGACCAAGCATCACACCTGCTTGAGTTTGGAGCATTTATTTTTTTATGTGTGTCTTACAGTCTGTTTTGAGGGGGGGGTATTTTTCCCATGAAATTTTTCCCACTTCCTTGGTTTATTGACTGTTATTATTCATTGTATTGGGTGACCTTTGGTCTTAGTTACCAGGGCCCAGGATGGATTAAGGGGGGGCGTTAGGATATTCCTATACTCCATCCTAGTCCCACCAGTATTTTGATCATTTACATTTTCAGCCATGCATGCACATTTAGGGTTTGCATGCATCATTTAGGGTTTGCATGCATTCCAGTCATCAGTCCAGCACCTAGCCCCCAGTTAGCTAGCCCCCGAGAGCTTCTCTCAGATCAGTTTTAGCCCTCCTAGAGCTTAGTGCGCCCTTCCTCCTTGATTTAAGGAAGCCACTCGTCCTTTCTCACCTACCAGTCCAGTTTACTTTAGTTAGCCACCAGTCTTTCCTTGATTTGAGGCCAGGCTGAATCCTCACTACTGTTATCACTCCGATTGACCTCCGATGAGACATGACTACCTGTTCTGACTCCAGTTAGCTCCTCATGCACCCTCCACTGATCCTCCTTCATTCAGTTAGTTCCAGTTACACCGACCACACTCAGTTTGACTGATGGTTAACAGTTACTTGAGTATTGATGACTCCACTGATGATGAGATAGACTACTAGTTGTGCTCCGATGACACTCCAGTGATCCTTTGATCACTCCATGAAGGCTAATTCGAATTGCCACCTTAGGCATTTGAATCCTCATGCATTGTATTATTTAGATGTCCATTTGTGATTAATAATTTAGTGTGTGTGAAGTAATTTTGCTTCTATCTGAGTTCTACTGTATTATTATTCTGTTGCTCATTACACTGCTTTGACCACTCTTCTTCTATCTTCCTGCTTAATCATAATTACTCTTGTGAGGTATAAATCATCTCTTAGATCTGCTGTGAGAATTTTCACATGGTATCAGAGCATGTTGAGAGTATTGTTTATCTCCATTCCTGAGAGTTTTTTGCAGGTTATTACCAAGATTTTGAGTGCAACAGTTGTAGCAGTTTCTGCAATTTTGCAGCAGTAGCAGTTGCAGATATTCTCTATTGTTTTTGCAGGTCTTCTACAGCTTCAATGAATTCAGAAGAAATCCCTCCTCTTTCTCCACTCAACTATGATGAATGGAAACCGAAAATGATAGCATATTTGAAGAGCCATGATCTCTTTGACTGTTGTTTTGAAAGAGAGTTCGAATCTTCTGAAGAGAAGATTGATTGGTTAAATAAAGGTGACGGAGCCTTTGGATCAATGATGCTTGCTATGTCTGAATGGATGTTATATGACCTCCCTGATTTTTCATCACCAAAAGAGCTATGGGCTCACCTAGATGTAATATTTGGCAAACAGAATGAAGGAATTGGTCCAAACCCTTTCGAGAAGCCCAGTGATGCATTCGCTCCCCTTGATGGTCTCTCAGATCATGAACCAGTATCATCTCATATTGAAGTTGTCCACGAAGAACTTGCATATTCTACACTCATGCTCCAACTTTCTTCTCTTTCTGTGCCAGCTCACACTCTAGATATTGCAGAAGGTCCTAAATCCTCTCTTGCACCAGAGTCTGTTGGTTTGCATCATGATCACATGATTATTTCGGAGGAAAAATCAGCTATTGGAGGTAATGCATTCGCTCTCCTCAAGCAATCACCTCTTATTTACTACTATATGATCATTATTCCATGCTTTCAGAAGGTTATTGAAGAATATGGCCATTGCCATTCGCTTGGGATGATTTCTCATGCATTTACTGGTTTTGATCTCACCTCTCATGGTTCAAATGAGATCTCAAGAAACCATGATTCAAGTCTTGGATCTAATTTGGATTCTAAGCAAACACTACTTGAGATAATTTCTCATGCATATGATGGTTTTGATCTCACCCCTGCTGGTTCAAAGGAGATCTCAAGAAACTATTCATCAAGTCTTAGATCTGATTTGGATTTCAAGCAATCATTATTATTTGATGGTTCTTTTTGGCATAATTTGACCCATGATGGTTCGAAGGAGAAGACAAAAGACCATCTGCATATTCATGGTTTTTATCCTACCTCAACTGATTCAAATCACAGGTTCAAGGATCATCCTCATACTTTTGGATTTGTTCTCATCACATTCGATCTAAAGAGCAAGTACAAGCACATGCTTTTTGAGCATGATCCACTTCTTCCCAAGAAGAAGATACCTCCAGACATATGACCAAGCATCACACCTGCTTGAGTTTGGAGCATTTATTTTTTTATGTGTGTCTTACAGTCTGTTTTGAGGGGGGGGTATTTTTCCCATGAAATTTTTCCCACTTCCTTGGTTTATTGACTGTTATTATTCATTGTATTGGGTGACCTTTGGTCTTAGTTACCAGGGCCCAGGATGGATTAAGGGGGGGCGTTAGGATATTCCTATACTCCATCCTAGTCCCACCAGTATTTTGATCATTTACATTTTCAGCCATGCATGCACATTTAGGGTTTGCATGCATCATTTAGGGTTTGCATGCATTCCAGTCATCAGTCCAGCACCTAGCCCCCAGTTAGCTAGCCCCCGAGAGCTTCTCTCAGATCAGTTTTAGCCCTCCTAGAGCTTAGTGCGCCCTTCCTCCTTGATTTAAGGAAGCCACTCGTCCTTTCTCACCTACCAGTCCAGTTTACTTTAGTTAGCCACCAGTCTTTCCTTGATTTGAGGCCAGGCTGAATCCTCACTACTGTTATCACTCCGATTGACCTCCGATGAGACATGACTACCTGTTCTGACTCCAGTTAGCTCCTCATGCACCCTCCACTGATCCTCCTTCATTCAGTTAGTTCCAGTTACACCGACCACACTCAGTTTGACTGATGGTTAACAGTTACTTGAGTATTGATGACTCCACTGATGATGAGATAGACTACTAGTTGTGCTCCGATGACACTCCAGTGATCCTTTGATCACTCCATGAAGGCTAATTCGAATTGCCACCTTAGGCATTTGAATCCTCATGCATTGTATTATTTAGATGTCCATTTGTGATTAATAATTTAGTGTGTGTGAAGTAATTTTGCTTCTATCTGAGTTCTACTGTATTATTATTCTGTTGCTCATTACACTGCTTTGACCACTCTTCTTCTATCTTCCTGCTTAATCATAATTACTCTTGTGAGGTATAAATCATCTCTTAGATCTGCTGTGAGAATTTTCACATGGTATCAGAGCATGTTGAGAGTATTGTTTATCTCCATTCCTGAGAGTTTTTTGCAGGTTATTACCAAGATTTTGAGTGCAACAGTTGTAGCAGTTTCTGCAATTTTGCAGCAGTAGCAGTTGCAGATATTCTCTATTGTTTTTGCAGGTCTTCTACAGCTTCAATGAATTCAGAAGAAATCCCTCCTCTTTCTCCACTCAACTATGATGAATGGAAACCGAAAATGATAGCATATTTGAAGAGCCATGATCTCTTTGACTGTTGTTTTGAAAGAGAGTTCGAATCTTCTGAAGAGAAGATTGATTGGTTAAATAAAGGTGACGGAGCCTTTGGATCAATGATGCTTGCTATGTCTGAATGGATGTTATATGACCTCCCTGATTTTTCATCACCAAAAGAGCTATGGGCTCACCTAGATGTAATATTTGGCAAACAGAATGAAGGAATTGGTCCAAACCCTTTCGAGAAGCCCAGTGATGCATTCGCTCCCCTTGATGGTCTCTCAGATCATGAACCAGTATCATCTCATATTGAAGTTGTCCACGAAGAAATTGCATATTCTACACTCATGCTCCAACTTTCTTCTCTTTCTGTGCCAGCTCACACTCTAGATATTGCAGAAGGTCCTAAATCCTCTCTTGCACCAGAGTCTGTTGGTTTGCATCATGATCACATGATTATTTCGGAGGAAAAATCAGCTATTGGAGGTAATGCATTCGCTCTCCTCAAGCAATCACCTCTTATTTACTACTATATGATCATTATTCCATGCTTTCAGAAGGTTATTGAAGAATATGGCCATTGCCATTCGCTTGGGATGATTTCTCATGCATTTACTGGTTTTGATCTCACCTCTCATGGTTCAAATGAGATCTCAAGAAACCATGATTCAAGTCTTGGATCTAATTTGGATTCTAAGCAAACACTACTTGAGATAATTTCTCATGCATATGATGGTTTTGATCTCACCCCTGTTGGTTCAAAGGAGATCTCAAGAAACTATTCATCAAGTCTTAGATCTGATTTGGATTTCAAGCAATCATTATTATTTGATGGTTCTTTTTGGCATAATTTGACCCATGATGGTTCGAAGGAGAAGACAAAAGACCATCTGCATATTCATGGTTTTTATCCTACCTCAACTGATTCAAATCACAGGTTCAAGGATCATCCTCATACTTTTGGATTTGTTCTCATCACATTCGATCTAAAGAGCAAGTACAAGCACATGCTTTTTGAGCATGATCCACTTCTTCCCAAGAAGAAGATACCTCCAGACATATGACCAAGCATCACACCTGCTTGAGTTTGGAGCATTTATTTTTTTATGTGTGTCTTACAGTCTGTTTTGAGGGGGGGGTATTTTTCCCATGAAATTTTTCCCACTTCCTTGGTTTATTGACTGTTATTATTCATTGTATTGGGTGACCTTTGGTCTTAGTTACCAGGGCCCAGGATGGATTAAGGGGGGGCGTTAGGATATTCCTATACTCCATCCTAGTCCCACCAGTATTTTGATCATTTACATTTTCAGCCATGCATGCACATTTAGGGTTTGCATGCATCATTTAGGGTTTGTATGCATTCCAGTCATCAGTCCAGCACCTAGCCCCCAGTTAGCTAGCCCCCGAGAGCTTCTCTCAGATCAGTTTTAGCCCTCCTAGAGCTTAGTGCGCCCTTCCTCCTTGATTTAAGGAAGCCACTCGTCCTTTCTCACCTACCAGTCCAGTTTACTTTAGTTAGCCACCAGTCTTTCCTTGATTTGAGGCCAGGCTGAATCCTCACTACTGTTATCACTCCGATTGACCTCCGATGAGACATGACTACCTGTTCTGACTCCAGTTAGCTCCTCATGCACCCTCCACTGATCCTCCTTCATTCAGTTAGTTCTAGTTACACCGACCACACTCAGTTTGACTGATGGTTAACAGTTACTTGAGTATTGATGACTCCACTGATGATGAGATAGACTACTAGTTGTGCTCCGATGACACTCCAGTGATCCTTTGATCACTCCATGAAGGCTAATTCGAATTGCCACCTTAGGCATTTGAATCCTCATGCATTGTATTATTTAGATGTCCATTTGTGATTAATAATTTAGTGTGTGTGAAGTAATTTTGCTTCTATCCGAGTTCTATTGTATTATTATTATGTTGCTCATTACACTGCATTGACCAGTCTTCTTCTATCTTCCTGCTTAATCATAATTACTCTTGTGAGGTATACATCATCTCTTAGATCTGCTGTGAGGATTTTCACACCATGATCGTCCTGATCATACAATGCATCCACCTGATGCATACATAGTATCTACCTAATACATATCATCATACATGATCTACCTAATCATACAATGTATCCACCTGATACATATCATCATACATGATCTACCTGATCATACAATGTATCCACCTGATACATATACAAATACATGATCCACCTGATCATAACAAGCATCCAACATGATGCATATACATATACATGATCCAACTGATCATAACAAGCATCCAACATGATGCATATACATATACATGATCCAACTGATCATAACAAGCATCCAACATGATGCATATACATATACATGATCCAACTGATCATAACAAGCATCCAACATGATGCATATACAAAACAGTAACTGGAGCATCGTCCTGATGCTCATCATCCAACGCTTACATCCACAGCCATGGGAAGGATCCTCCTCTCACCATGCTTGGAATGGCTCCTACAAATGTGTCCATCACTTCTTCCTTGAAGTGTCATCAATCTGAGGAGCACCAAGCCTCTCTCTGAAGTACTCAAACTTCACTCTGGCTAGTGGTTTCGTCAACACATATGCAACCTGCTCATCCGTCGCAACATACAGGAGCTTCACTGCTCCTCTCTGCACCATATCCCTGATATAGTGATATTTAATCTCAATGTGCTTCGACCAGTAGAATCCAACGGGAGATCAAATAACTCAAACAATAGCTTTCTAAGACATACGTCCTCACAACTAGCCGAACAAGCTACAACATACTCTGCTTCGGCTGTACTCAGTGCTACACAAGATTGCTTCCTGCTAAACCAAGAGATCACACTTGATCCCATACTGAAGCAACACCCATAATTTCTCTTCCTATATGCAGCACTGCCTGCCCAGTCCGAATCAACATAACCCTGTAGGTTAAACTTTTGATTCGCATCATACTTGAGCCCATAATCAATTGTACCCTTTAGGTACCTCAGAATATGCTTTACAGCAACCAGGTGAACATTTCTCGGATCCGTCAGGAACTCGCTCAATGTGTTCACCACAAAGAAAATATATGGTCTCGTGTTCGTTAGGTACATCAAGGACCCAATCATCTGACGATACACAGTGACATCAACCAGATCAGATGAAGCATCACACAGAAGCTTCAGGTTCGATGCCATAGGTGTGGCCATGGCCTTGCAGTCCATCATCCCGAACCTCTTTAGGATCTCTACTGCATACTTCCCTTGTTCAAGGAAGATTCCATCTGTGCTCTGCCACACCTCCATGCCTAGGAAATAGTGCATCATCCCCAAGTCCTTCATCTTGAACTCGGCAGCAAGCTTCCTCTTCATGTCGGCAATCAATCTATCCTCTCCTGTTACAAACAGGTCATCCACATACAATAAGAGTATCACAGGATTGCCTTCCTCAACCTTGTAGTAAAGGTTGGAATCCGCTTTACTCTTGGTAAATCCCAAATTGGATAGAAAGCTGTGTATCTTACCATACCAAGTCCTAGGAGCTTGCTTCAAGCCATACAAGGCTTTCTTCAACTTGCACACATATGACTCTCTATCATGTGTCTCAAAACCAAGTGGTTGCACCACATACACTTCCTCCTCGACTACACCATTCAAGAAAGCTATCTTGACATCCATTTGGTGCATCTTCCATTTCATCACTGCAACCAGAGCAAGTACTGATCTAATGGAAGTGTATCTGGCTACAGGAGAAAAAGTCTCTCCATAGTCTATCCCCTCTTTCTGAGAGAAGCCACGAGCTGCAATCTTCGCTTTGTATTTTTCTATGCTACCATCTGCAGCATGCTTGATCTTATAGATCCACTTGGAAGTCACAACAGACTTCCCTTCAGGTCTTGGGACTACATCCCAAATATCATTCTTCATGATCGATTGGTACTCCTCGATCATGGCATTCTTTCCGAATCCTGGGAACTTCAATATCTTCAATATCTTCAACTTTGTTGCTGAACAAATGTTGTAGTCCTTCTTTTGTAGGTGATGGTATACGATATTTCCTACAAAACAAGTTAAATTGCATGATTAGAAACATCTCATAGTTTTTAGAACAAATTCTTACATATAAATAAATATGTCATACAATCATGCAATTATCTTAGGCAATGCTTCAATACAACATTTATCCATATCTCGTAACTTTCTAGATGCCTTCCAATCTCTACCAGAACATTGTTAAGAGTGTGCACAACTCCCAACATGTCAGCAAAGAGGTTTCATTCTAGATAAGTAGCAATGGAATGTTGTACAGTGCCATAGGCCACTTACCCATCACATGCATATTAGTAGTATACTGTTCATTAATGCAATTATTCTAATATGCATAATACACACCCTAAGTCTAGGAACATAAGCATATACATCATTGAGCAATATTTTTTAAACAAACAAATATGCAAGAAATGACAATTCAAATACTTATCTTTGTTTGGTTTGTAGGGTGGACTCCCTCTCAATAATTTCTTCCTTGCAGGAACTACTGGAGTGTGCTCCCTCTTGATCTTTGCTTCCTAGATTACCTGTCTTTGAACTTATATCCATCCTCGATCACTATGCATACTTACTAGTATCATCATTGTGTTATCCTCGAGGTCTCATACATACATTCATTAGTATAATCTTAATACTATCAAAAACATTATGATTCTAAGTAATCTTAAACATGTATGGTCAAGATCATTTCATACACAGATAATTTATCACAATTCTTTTACTCATGCATATTCATATTTGACCATAGGACTTTTTTGGTTAGTCATATCATCAATCAAAGTAAGAAGCATAAAATGCCTAAACCCATGATTACTCAAACCTGTAACTTCATGAATAATCATTATCAATCATACGAAGTATACTTATATAAGAGATCCTATCACAAGGTAGGATTCTAACTTGATATAGGAAAAACATACCTAGATTAATATGTTAGCTGGTTATGTCTAACATACCCACACGATGTCTTCTTGTTCTCTTAAATGACTTGTGCTAGTGACCCGCATATCTCATAGGTTAACCATTATAGAACCAAGTTATACATACCCCGTAAGTAGATCTTCTATGTGATCCATGACAATGGATGAATCTTTGTCTTCATGTCACCATGGTCATATGTTCTTGAACTATAACATGATTTGTCTTTCTTGATGTACCTTTCATGTTAGCGGACAACATCAACCTCATACAACACCACAATGCATTAGTACAATCATAAGTGTCAAAACCCTAATCAATGAATATCTTCTATCATGCATTCATATTTTTATTAGGGTGATAAGACAGGTCTAAAATTAGTCAAGATTGTTACTAAACTTAATAACATGAAGACAAACATATCATAAACTTAATCATGAACATATTTCGAAACATACTCGTAAGTCATACCTGTCGAGTTTGCTTGTAATCTTCTTATGTAAGGCCTTAGCCTCATATCCCTCTGAAACTGGAACTTCTTCACTTATGCAGGTGACCAATCCATTCTCTTCTAGGATTAACCAAATCCACTTGATTTGCAGAAACTGGATCTCGAACTGGATTAGGGTTTGTTAGGGAAACCCTAAAAATTCAAACTTTGAATTTCAAACTTCTGAAAGGATAGAAAGATGCACCTTGATGAGCTGATCAACCTGGTATACTCAGAATTTGAAAACCGCAAAGTTTCACCCCTCAAATTTGCTTTTTAATCTTTTGGATTCATTAGGGAGGACCCTAAATTAGGGTTTGAGTTTCCCAGAGCTTCACCCAACGAAATAGTTTGATCCAAAGCTCTAAAATTCAATTTTTCCAAGTAGCTTCCAGCTATGGTCACAGATTTCAAAAATTCTCATTTTTGCAGAAGCCCTAATTTTTCACCTTTCCGATCAAAGTCCCGAACAAGGGTTTGATAAAGCCCGACCTTCCGCCCAACCAAAAAATTTGATCTTGGTCTCTAAATTTCGATTTTGATGAGGAGCATCCAGCCGTGGTCTCCAATTACAAAAATTCCAACTTTCTCCGAAACCCTAAATTCCCAGAGCCATGAATGAAGGTGCTCAAAATCCAATTTTGTTTTGACAGAAATATGCACTTGATTGTTTCTGGTGTAACTCTGAAATTTCAGATCTACAGGGTCTGAAAATTCTTCCTGTGGTATCCTGACCTGTTATATTTCCAATCCCACAGGTCTGACCTCAAATGGATTCTCTGAGAGAGAGTTATGCCAAGTGTTGCAACGTGACCTATTTATGGGATAAAATAGGAGAGAAAACTTGTACGAAGTGCCACGTGTCACTGGTTCAATTTCGGCCTCTGAAAATCGTACCTATGAAAGTACAGTCCGTTCCCTACCTGCCACGTTTTACGAAATTTCATTTGGAGCTTCCTAGCACAAGTTGTGACCTTTTTTCCTAGGTCACCTGTTTATGACTGAGATCTGGAAGAGGCAGAAACCCTATATTGTACAGATCATAAATCTGAAATTACAACGAATTAGAGGCTCTCCTTCGGACACAAGGTACATGGGGATCTTATCTTCGACCTGTAATATTTTCAGATCCTGAAACCTCGCCGAAATGAATTTATAGCGAAAGTTTTACGATGACTGGTTTTTTCTATATCAAGCCCCAGCTTTGCAAGTGCAACAAGTGTCATAAATGCCATAGCATGCCTTCTTTCAGGCTAGCTATGATACCATGTTAGTTTTTCATAATTTAATTCTATCTGATCTAGGATATTAACTGAGAGAACAACATGTACAACATATCTACATCGTATCAATCATGGACACAATAATGTAAGCACACAAGAGACACAGAGTTTCACCCGGGAAAACCAAGAAGGTGAAAAACCCCGCAACTTCCTCAGAGATAGATAAAACCATGATACAAAACCCAAGCATAAGAGATATACTCCTAGCAGCAGGTTCTCCTCATCTAATAGTGCACCACTCTCCAATGAGTGTATGAGTGAGAAAGTGAAATGATCAAATAGAGTGCCTCCCGCACTCTATTTATACTTGACTTGACTTGCCTAATAACCTTCACTAGGTCGGCCTTAACTTAACCACATAACACAATGATGACAGGGCCGACCCCCAATAGGGTGGTCTAATAACCCTTTAACCCACATGACTTATACAGGGCCGACCCCAACAATGTGGTCTAATAACCCATCAAGTATAAGTTACGACACTTACAATATAAATGACGACACTTCCGTATAGAGGAATAATAACATCTCTATAGGAATACAAACACTTCCGTATAGAGGAATAATAACATCTCTATAGGAATACAATATACATATATGAAATACATTCCGAAGTTACAAATACATCAACAAAAAAGCTATGTTGATCTGAAAAGAACTCAAAGAGAGTTCCAAGTAGGGAATCATGTGTATGTAAAAGTAAAACCCAGAAAAAGTTCCTTGAAATTGGGAAAGTTCACAAAATTGGCACCAGGTATTGTGGACCATTTGAGATATTGGTCAAGGTTGGGCCAGTGGCTTATCAATTAGCATTACCACCTACAATTAAAGTACATAATGTTTTTCATGTTTCAATTTTAAAAAGATATGTTCATGATGTTACTCATGTGGTTGACTAGAATGCTATCCAGGTGGAACCCGAAGGAGAGTTTCAGGTGGAACCGGAATGTATTCTCGAGAGGAGAGAACTTTTTCTCTTGAACCGCACCATCGGACAAGTCAAGGTGCAATGTAAGCACCTTAGCCCAGAAGAGGCTACCTGGGAATTGGAAAGTAATATGCAGGAGGCATATCCAATTTTGTTTCAGAATGATGCAAATGAAGTTTGAAAAGTAACACCAAGTACTGTGTTAAACTTTAAGGCGGGTGTATGTAATACCCCTAGGAACCCTAATTATTATTGTTTTTATAAAACCTTATGTTATTATTTTTATTTAACATTAATTGACCAAGCGGGGTCAAAACACTTGTGAAAGAATTATTATTATTATTTTTTAAATAATTAAATAAGGGAATCAAAGTTGAAGAGTGTTTGCTGACCCATAAGGAGGAAAATACAAGTGTCAAGAGAAACCCAGTACCGCAAGCCAGCCTAGTAAAGGCGCACATGATGCAGGAGGCATCTTCCCCCAAACGTGTAGGTCGTGAATCATGTTGGAGTGTTATGAGAAGGAGGCTCATGAACGACCTAAGTCCTAGGCCTAGGCAAATGCTATAAAGCAACGTTTTCATCCATTGAACAAGAGGTTCGGGATGAAGGGGACAATACGCTGAGTATTTTGATTCACCCACTGAGAAGGAGGCTTATGGTGAAGTGAGATTGTGACCTAGATTGCAAGAGGGACTCTGTGACCAAGGATTTTTCCTTGTGGTTCAGCAAACAGGCTCGGGGGTTTCAGAGCAAGTAGTTTGGCTTCTTTGGGATTTGGTTGGGAGGAACGATGACCTTCAGTTTTGATTTTCCCTTGCTCAGATTCAGGTTCTCCTATTTATTTTTGAAATGTTTGATTTTTGTAGATGATATCTAATGATTGTATTGTTTAGTTTAGAGTCTGTTTATTTCTTTTCTGACATGTCTTCTCACTGGAGATAATATCTAATGATTGCGTTGTATATCTCAGGATTTGATTGTTATTCTGAAATGTTTTTCTATAAGTAATACCTAATGATTGCATTGCTCAGATTTATTTCTATTTCATTCATTTTTGAACTATTTGTTGACTGCATAGCTTAGTTCTGGTTCCACCTATTTATTTTCTGAACTATCTATTGTTGCAAATGATATCTAATGATTTATTGTACATGCATGTTACCAGAAATGATTAGCTGGCTTATGCATGTTATTCACGAATGATTATTTGGCTTATGCATGATTCATATAATGTTTTACTATGAATTTCTCATTTATCTTACTCATGCATATGATCTTGCTTATGCATATTAACATAATTGATATCTTGCTTATGATATAATGATTTATTGTACATTACTTATTACTATAGATGTTCATATTCATTTCTGGACATGCATGCAAGATATTCAAACACTAGGATTAAGTTGTCTCAATTTATATTCAGAAGCTATATAAATCATGCATCAATGTTTGTTTATCCTCTCATCGTTATAAGCCAAATATTGTACAAGATTCCTTGCAAATGGGTTTATGGATTATGTGTTTTAATCTATAACGATGTTCATATATGGGTAAGTACATAATAAACTGTTATAATTTTCATACAGAGGGAAATAGATAAGTGTTTGTACTCTTAGAGCTGTTACAGAGCCGAATGGCTTAAAGATTTAAGAGACCATAACTTGGGCGACTGGGTTAGGAGTTTTTGTTGTTAGAAGATGGGCATTTATTTCATTTATGTTTATTGATTTAATTGGAGTCATTCATAACCGAATTAAAAGGATAATTTACAGTTTTGCAAACCCTAAATCTGTTAATTAATTGTCCAAACTTTACCTAAGATCCCAATTCCTTGAGCCGTCAATTTCACCAAGTCCGCAACCGGAAATATAATTTTCAAACCTATAAATTTTAGGGTTTTGCAATCCCGATTCCGCAATGCGGAAGTCGGATTGCGGATCCGTCATGATAAACAGTCGGGTTGAGGGGGTTCCACAATCCCGCATACGCAATTACAGAAATTGGATTGCGGATCCATGTTGTGAATGATCGGAATTGGGGGTTCCGCAGCCCGCATCCTCAATGCAGATTGCAAAACTGTAAGGTAAAAAGGTCGAAGTTTGGGGTTCCGCAACCCGCATCCTCAATTGTGGAAGCCAGGGTTGCAGAACCATAAATTTACACAGTCAGTTTTTGGGAATCCGCAAGGGGTTTGGGTAAGGGTTTAAACCCTCTGGTTAGTAATTATGTGGAGATTAATAATGCGTATTAATGATGGTTGTAATTCCTATAGTTCTTAATGATGCTTATTAATGATGCTTGCATTGCTTATAATGCTTAATGATGCTTAATGATGTTTAATGATGCATATTAATGATGCTTGCATTGCTTATAATGATTAATGATTCTTAATGATGTTTAACGATGCCTATTAATGATGCTTTTATTGCTTATAATGCTTAATGATGCTTAACGTTGTTTAATGATGCTTATTAATGATGCTTGAATTGATTATAATGCTTATTGATGCTTGTTCAAGAACAGAACCTTGACATGCTTCTAACCCTCAGCTTAGAGTCCAGTATGTAATCAAGTAAAGTATTTGTGTCTTCCGCAAGTATACATGCTTTTATTTATTTATTTATCCTATTTAATTTTATTTTTTAATATAGATAATTTGGGGTATGTGACATTTTATCAAATGGGTTATGTGTTGTATTACATATGTCTCTTTTTCTATTTTGGTTAATGGAGCTACTTTAGGTTTCTTTATACCTAAATGAGGTATTAGGAAAGGTTGTTCGCTAGCGCCGTTTCGTTTTATTCTAGTCGCAAATGGTCTTAGCAAGACAATTCTATTGGCAAAAAGGTATGGTAGTTATAAAGGTCTCAACATTGGGGTTAGGTTTTGGCTCCCACATGTACTCTTTATTGATGATATCTTAATTTTTTGTGATGGATCAATTCGAGATATGGAAAATCTCTCCTCTATTATAACATTATTCTGTGTGGAATGAATTTTAATGAAGGGAAATCTTATATTACTGGAGAAGGATTAAAGGAGGAGGAATTGTTAAGGTATAAGAATGTATTCCAATATAAGTCATTGTATTTAGATAGTGGGATGAACTATCTCGGGTTCCGTATTAAGTCATTATCATATGTCAAAAAACATTGGTAGTGCCTATTAGTAAAGTATAAAAAACGTATCTCAAACTAGAGATTTTGATGGCTATCTAAGGTAGGGAGATTGGTACTTGTGAAAGTAATGTTGGAGGAAACGCCTGTTTATTGGATGACAATTTCTTGGATCCCACGTGGAGTTATGGATTCTATTAGAAAATTAATATTTCATTTTTTTTTTGTCTAACATACTAGAACAAAAGGAAACAACATGGATCAAATGACAATATTTAGTGATTCCAAAATCTCAAGGAAGTTGGGGTATTAAAAACCTCTTTGCGTTTTCAAAGGCTCTAATGGAAAAGAGTTCTTGGAGACTAATTAATGGCTTGAGGATTTGGAAAGAAGCATTTATGCAGAAATATATTGAATCGGATTCCATACTGTAATGGATTCGTAGGCCCTCAAAATCTATACATAATGTCTTAGACATGTGGAAAGTTGCAACATTATCATTTAAAGTAATTGGTAATGATCTAGCGTGGAAGGTGGGTAATGGGTAGTGTGTTCGAGTGGGGGAGGATCCATGGATAGGGAGTGACTATGCATACCTTAACGGTTTAAAATGGTGATGCAAATTATATTTAGAGGACTGTATACTCTAAACCAATTTTTTGATCATGGGAAGACTCATTATTGAGTCAAGGTTGGTTGAATGTGAACTTTCTTGGATTTAGGGATGAAGATTCCTGTAGATGGAGGACTTAAGCAAATCAATTATTGCGATCACATGTGAGATTAAAAAATAAAAAGGACTCATTGGTATG
This sequence comes from Larix kaempferi, assembly GCA_027924585.1. NCBI lineage: Eukaryota > Viridiplantae > Streptophyta > Pinopsida > Pinales > Pinaceae > Larix > Larix kaempferi. The sequence continues at coordinate 12,026,731 of BSBM01000426.1, read as the reverse complement.
GGTGAATGATCCTCATAACAAATACTCTCCCGAATTGAGTTATGGTACTCTGATGGTGAATCAAATGGTAGAATTAGAATGGTGGTGGCAAGTAGTCTGGAAATTCAACTATCCATCAAAGGAAAATATTCCTATGTGGTTTTTCCTTAGCAATAAAGTGTTGACATGGGATCATACACAAATAAGGAATAGAGCAGGTCTAGTAGATGTTATCTATGCATAAATGCAGAGGAGACAGATCATCATTTGATTGTGGAGTGCAAGTATGTCTTAATGGTGTTGAAGGAGCTTGAATCTTTATTACAAGTAAGATTGATCTAGGAGGATATTTTTGATCGATCTAGAATGAAGTTTTCAAATGTTGAAAAAAATTACACCATCCTATAGAGCTTGTCGATAGATTTCCAGTGACATTTGATTCATCTCAAACGGACTTCGTATGCCCGATATATTGTGTTTTGAAGTTCTATACAAACATGGAAAAAATGGCAAAAACAGGTGTCAAGTGGCACCACTGGAAGAGTGACACATGGCCTATAAGGACGGTCGCACGCTGATGTGCCACCATACCAAGATGCCACGTGGTAGTTCATAGGTAATGTGGCATTGTTGAGTGGGAAAATTATTGATGTTATGGCATCCACGTGGACTTACCAGGTTGTGACATGTGGCAATGGACTGTATAAGTGGACAAGTGGGCCAATTGGAGGCTACCATGTGGCATTCCTGGTTGCCCCTTTGCCATTTTCACTACCAAAAAATTATGGCGAGGTTGGTGGATTGAACCCTGGACCTCTCGTCTATTATTTCTACACCCTACCATTGTTCCTGCATTCAGTTCTTATCCCTATAGTTCACATGTTATATTTAAATTTGATTTGAATTGTATTTGTTGAAAGGGACGGGACCGAGGGCTTAGCCTCTGGTCCCATTGTACATGTTGTAACCATATGGAATCAACACTATAGCCGTAGGAATCAACACCATAGTCCACAGATGGCATATAACATATGTGTTATATATATAAATATGCCATGGATTGTAACAAAGGGTAGAAAAGGGGTTTGATGGGGTTTGACCCTGTGACCCCCCAACAATACTACCATGTGTTTACCAATGGACTATCGCCCAGTCATTTGAACGAGATCCATATTAAATTTATTTAAGTGTGAATCCAGTTGTAATCCCAAAAAGAGCGCGGGAAATAAACCCCTCTTTGCATTATTTAAACCACACTTTTTCCATGATGAGAGGACATAGTACAGGCACGAAGGTCAAAGTCTGGCCTTACGGTACAATATGCATTTCAAGTTTTTTTGAGTCCGGGTAAGGCACAAAGTTTGAGATTTATGATTGTACAGTGCTTATGATTGGCACACTTCCCAAGGAGACTATAGGGACTATTTTACAGAGAGGTTGTATTGATTGGAGTGCCACGGGGATCCCTATGCACTTGTGGGGAATATATGCGAGTTTATACTCGTTTTTCTTGAGATTTCAAGAGGATTCCAGTGGCAGCGTCAGTTTCTGAATTTAAATAACATATTTTGTAGGTGTTTGAAAAACTCGTGTACTTTCAAGCACTTGAATAATTAACGGATCTGTCTCACATTGGAAGTGGACCCGAATATGTAGCCCATTCAATGTGAACTCCGTCATCAATATGTTGTCTCAAATTTATGGTTTGCTTCTCTTATTTTGTTACACTTCAATTATTTAATCTCTCCGAAAGCTTGTTTATTAAATCCTTTTCAAGTTAACAGTTTAAGTTATTTCACATACAATTCAAGCGTTTTTTTTAGATCATGTTTGGTATCAGTGCGGTTTTAACCAAGGAATTGCATTTGTGAATGTTAACAAGGCTTAAAGTCAAGAAGGGTGAAGGCTAACTTGAAGTTTATAATCTTGAGATTGGTTCAAGGAGAGACATTCAAAGAAGAGCAATGGCTTCACCAAGAAGGATAGGTACTTACATATCTGAAGATGATTTCTTCGAGGCCTTTAAATTGATGAAGGAAATGGTTGAATAGCTCTATAATGAAAGAGGACAACGAAGAGGTTTTTCTTATTGGGAAGAGTTACACATTGTTATTTTTTATTTTGTATAGAGGAAAGTTAACATTTTCCATTATTGTTGGGTGGCGGCTCTACATTCTAGGTTTTTTGAGAGTCACTACCAAGCATAACTCGTCGGCCATGGATCCATCCATGGCCTCCATCACCCTTTGCTAAGAGGCATGGTCGATTGGAGGTGACAAACACTTTGCAAACACCGTGGTGGAGAAGTTTTTACGCAGCGACCCATTGCGCAGCAGGTTCCCGTGGTGGCGATGGCGGATCTGAGGGGAGCCAACTTAGAAGTGCGTCCATGACAGGGGAATCGGTTGCAGCCAGACGGTAGTGGAGACCAGCTCAAACAGGCTTCTTTTTTCTTATGGAGGCGACGACAGCTTCATTGTCAGGGCCGACAATGGCTGGATGTCTTCGGTGCGGTGTGAACCTTCATTGATGGCACTATGACTACCTATGACGGTGGTTTCAACATTCAGGTGCCAGTGGCTTTTCAAACTTGCAGTTGCGATCAGGTTTTCATCTATTTTCTTCGGCCTCTATCGATAAGGGTTTCTTTCTTTCTTTCTTTCTTTTTTCTTCAGATTCAAATGAGCTGTTGTTTCATTGTACATGAGCCAATCTTGGCTACTCAGATCTAGGGTTTCTTAGATTTAGGTTTATTCTGGTGGTACCTTGGTACCTACTTCTTTTTCTATGAAGCTGAAAAGCTGTTTTTTCTGGAAAGGGCTCTTAGAAGCGTTGTGTTTATACGGCAGACACTGGTCTGTTTTTGGTATTTATTAACAACAATTACACTCTTAAAGAGTGATGAATATCTAAATGTAATTTTGTACTCGCAAGGTGAAATAAAATTACGCTTTTTTCCAAGGAACTCCCTAGAAAAAAGAAAGAGGACAACGAAGAGGAGAAAGTAAAATTCAAGTTAAGAAGGAAGGTGACTCTCATTCCCAAAAGACACCTCCTACTTCTCCTCCTCCTTCTTCACCTCCTTCCACTCCTCCTCCTTCTCATTCTCCCTCTCCTTCTCACTCACCTACACCATCTCCGCCTCCATATCCTCATAGGAAGATTGTTTCAAATAATTTATTGTTGAAGTTGGCTACCAAGTTTGGCTTACCCATGTATAATGGCGATCCTAATGCGGAAATGTTAGAGAATTGGATTCAAAAATGGAATTGTATTGCTGTGTTCAACAGATCGATTGAGAAGAGGTAAATATTTAGTTGGCCTATATTTGGATTGAAGGCACTACACTAGTTTGGTGGGAAAATAAACTTTAGGAAGGTATGAAAAAGAATGGTAAGATTATTTCTTCATGGTATAAATTCAAATTTGCATTAAGGAAGCAATTCTATCCTTTAGGTTATATACAAAAGGCAATTATGGAATGGCAATATTCAAGGAAAGCAAAGGGACAAAGTGTGTAAATTTATATTGAAGAATTTGGGAGGAAAGCATTGGCTTTAAATGTTTCAATAAATTCTCAAGAAACTCTTCTAAAATACATCGGTGGCTTACATAGTTATATTTGTCACGCTATTTTATTGTTTAATACCACTAACTTTGATGAAGTATGTGTCCAAGTTATGCATCTTTAGTCTAGGAATTATGTTAAGGATGATTCCTCCATGGAGAAAAAGAGAGGAAAGGACAAAGGGAAAGAGAAATTTAACATAACTATTATAGTGAAGAAAGCGGATGCAAGGATTTCATGTTCGCATTATCAGAAAGAAGGGAATGATGAAGAATATTGTTGGAAGTTACATCCAGAACAGAAACCAAAGTGGGCTCGACATCAGAGAGGTAAGAAGAAGACCACCACCACTCTTGGATCTGAATCCGAAGATGAATCTAAGGTATAAGTTATGGGTATAAAAGGTATAACCTCTATTTCCAACACTTGTACATGTGCTTCTTCTTCTAATGTGATCCTTGATGAAAAGAAGAGGAATGAATTGTTTCATTTATGAGTTATATCTAAACACACCAAGATCGATACACTTATTAACAATGGATCTCAAGAAAACCTCATTTCTGAAGACATTGTTAAGAAACTTGGATTAGAAACTAAGTTACATCCAAAACCTTATCCATTGGGATGGTTATGCAGAAATGCTAAATTGCAAGTGACTAAATAGTGTAGACTTAGATTTTCCATTACTTCTGGTTTCATTGATGAGGTGGATTTGGATGTGATACCTCTTGATATATGTGGCATTGAGTTGGGTAGTCCTTACTTGCTTGAAAATAAAGTTATTTTATTCAAGGAGCACAATAAGTACCATTTCTTTAAGGATGGGATCAAATACATCGTAAGAGCTCACAAGATGAAGATTGATTTGTCTATGGTTGCTACAGTGCAGATGAAGATGCTAGTAAATGAAAGCAAGGATTTATCTCTCATGATAGTAAAAGATTGTGATCTTGAAAATGGTTTAGTTAAGGTTAATACTAATCGGATGCTTTAGGATACACCACATGTACAACACGACTGGTTACAACATGAAATAATATTGGATGTCGATTTACAACCTTTAGTTGATAGAAAAGAAGATCCACTGGTTCTTACTGCTCATGTAAAGAAAGAAAAGCTTTCTATGGGATCATTCTATTTTTAACATCTGCATGTTCAGTTTTAAGTCTCATTTTGCTGCTATTTAGTTGTGTTTGGATAGTACCTTCAACATTGAATGCAAATCTATGTAGTGATAGAATGATTAAGTTTTTCAAAAGTATGATGGTTGTTTTAATCTCTGTTATGATGACCTAGGTGATCCTAACCAAGCAGGTTGGATGGTGGATACGAAACAATTGGGGCCATAGGTGTTAAATTTTCAGAATTTACTTCAATCTGATCTAGGATCTTAACTGAGAGAACAACATGTACAACAAAACTACAGCATATCAATCATGGACACAATAATGCAAGCACACAAGAGACACATAGTTTACTTGGGGAAAACCATAAAGATGAAAAACCCCAATAACTGCCTTAGAGATAGATAGAGCAATGATACAACCAGAATACAAGAGATAGTCTTCTCCTAGCAACAGAGCCTCCTCCTCCACAAGTGCGCCACTCTCCCAAGTGTGAGTGAGAGAATAGAACGTGTAAAATGAGAGAGACACACTCTCTATTTATAAACTAACTTGACTTGACCTTTACTCAACTAGGTTGGCCTCAACTTAACCACTTAACATAATGCTGACTGGGCCGACCCCCACTAGGGTGGTCTAATAACCCTTTGACCCACATGGCCGACCCCCAATAGGGTGGTCTAATAACCCTTTGACCCACATGACTTATACAGGGCCGACCCCAACAAGGTGGTCTAATAACCCATCAAGTATAAGTTACGACACTTACAATATAAATGACGACACTTCCGTATAGAGGAATAATAACATCTCTATAGGAATACAATATACATATATGTGAAATACATTCCGAAGTTACATATACATCAACAATAGGGTCCTCACACTTTTTTCGATTAAATCCTACTTTTGGTGGTCCAAAATATTTTCAGTGGGGAGGTTGATCCAGCAGGATATTTTATATTGATCCATAATGAAGTCTTCAAATGATGAAAAAAATTACACCATCATGGAGCTCGTCAAGAAATTTCTGGTGACATTTGATTCATCTCAAATGGACTATGTATGCCCAATATATCGCGTTCTAAAGTTCTGTCCAAATAGGCAAGCAAAAAAGGGTGCCACATGGAACCACTAGAATGGGTGACACGTGGCCTATACATACGGCCCTATGCTAATGTGGCATCATTGTTGGCTGCCACAAGGCAGGTCACAGGTGATGTGGCATTGCTGAGTGGGTAGATTGCTGATGGCATGGCATCCACGTGGACTTACCAAGCTGTGACACGTGGCATTGTACTGTACAAGTGGAAAGGTGGACCAATCGGAGGATGCCATGTGGCAGTCCCAGTTGTCCCTTTACCATTTTGACTATCAAAAAATTATGGCGAGGCCAAGGGATCAAACCTTGTACATATTGTTTGTTATCTCTACACCCTAACATTGTGCCCACATTTGGTTCTTATCCCTATAGTTCACATGTTATATTTAAAGTTGATTTGAATTATATTTGTTGAAAGGGGCATGATCAAGGGCTTAGCCTCTGATCCCATTTTACACATTGTAACCATATGGAATCAACTCTCTCTCTCTCTCTCTCTATCTATATATATATATATATATATGACCATTATCCATGGATGGAATATAACATATGTGATATATATAAATATGCCACAAATTGTATCAAATGGCGAAAAAGGGGGTTGACAAGGTTTGACCTTGCAACCCCCCAACAATAGTACCATGTGTTTACCAATGGGCTATCGCCCAATCATTAGAGCGAGATCCATATTAAATTTATTTAAGTTTAAATCTGGTTGTAATCCCAAAAAAGGCATGGGCACTAAACCACTCTTTGCATTATTTAAACCACAATTCTTCCACAATGAGAGGACATAGTACATGCACAAAGTTCAGAGTTTGGCCTTTGTACAGTACGCAGTTAGAGTTTTTTTAGTTCGGGTATATGCATAGAGTTAGAGAATTTGGATTGTAATGTGTTTATGCTTGGAACGCTTCCCAAGGAGATTGTACGAACTATTTTGTAGATATATTGTATTGATTGGTGTGCCAGGGGGTTACTTGTGCACTTACGGGGAATATAGGCGAGTTTATACTCATTTTTCTCAAAATTTAAAGAGGATTCCAATGGAAGTGTCATTTTTTACATTTGAAAAATGGATTTTGTAGGTGTCTAAAAAACTCGTGTACTTTCAATCATTTGAATAATTAATGGATCGATCTCACATTGGAAGTGGACCCAGAGATGTAGCACATTCAAGGTGAACTCCGTTATCAATCTGTTGTCTCGAAGTTATGGTTTGCTTCTCTTATTTTGTTGCACTTCAATTATTTAATCTCTCTTAAGTCTTGGTTATTAAATCCTTTTCAAGATAAAAATTTAAGTTATTTCACATGCAATTCAAGCATTTATTTTCAGATCAAAGATGTCCTTCTATAGGTGCTTCAGTCAATGTTTGCCTTAGGAGTTGCTGTCATAATCCTGATCTTTGTGAGATTAGAGGTTTGCCTCTGATCATGGCTTGACAAGTATGGATAGCTAGGAATTATTGTCTATTTGAATATTCATTTATCTATCCCTTTATTTGTGCAAGACAGAGCCTAGCTATCCTTCACAGTTTTCCTCATATCAACAAATCTATCAGTTTTCGTCATGTGAAAGAAGAAAACATAAATTGGAAAATCCTCTGGTCATATTTTGATGGAGCTGCGAAGAGTGATCAACGTCAGAGTGGTGTAGGATGGGTTTTATACATGTCTAAAAACTACAAATTCCAATTTAGGATGTAGTTTTGGGGCAAGGTATGGCTAACTTTGCAGAGTTGTTTGTCCTTAATCTCTTACTAATATTAGTTGTGGATTTTTTTTTAAAGAGCCTTCATATATTTGGGGATTCAAAGCTTGTAAAAGATTGGCTTACAAAAGGGAAGAGATGTCACAATATTTTTCTTGGGCCCTTACCGGAGGGGATTAAAAGTTTAAAGCTTTAGTTGGAGGCAACATTGTTTTGGCATGTTTATAGGGAAATAAATTGCAAGGCTGATATTTTATCAAACCCTGGAGTGAATATGGTTATGGGGAAATGACATATTATTGAAGATCAAGTGGGAGAAACATCCTTTTATTTTCATACTCCATTTTTATGAAACGCTTTCCAGAAATTTTCAAATTGGAAGAATGACGGTGTAGATCATCTTTTAAGATTGTGTTTCCAAGAGGCATTTATGGAATGTCAATTCCTGAACTATTATTGAAACATATATACTGGAAGTATTATGGTAACTTTGTTTTGATATTTTTTGGGTAGTTTTTAGATCAGTTAGGTTGAGATCATCTTTTAAGTTATGTTTCCAAAGGCATTTCCGGAATGTTGATTCTTGAACTATTATATATTATATGTATTGTGTAGAATATTATGGTAATTTTATTTTGAGCTTTTTTGGCTAGTTTCCAGAGCAATTTATTTTCTCAGAGACAGAACGATCAAGATGAATTGTTGGTCGTGTTTAGGCAAGTCGAGGCTTATGAGGAATCTAAATTTTTCTGGTAATAAAGTTATGGATTTTTTCTTATGAAAAAAAAGTTAACATTATCTTATTTTGGATAATTTTAAAATTGATAATAAAAAACAAATTATACATAGTTTTAATACAAAAATATCAATTTTGATGTTTTCTAAATGTTTGACATGTATATATTTAAATGTATGATCTAGGAACTTCTTTCTAAACGTTTTTAAGATCAAGTAATCTTATTTAGGTTCATCATCATCATCATCATCACCATTACTCTCTATCTATTATAAATTTATTATTCATTTATTTTTTTTGTAAGCTAGGACCCAACGGGGGATTTGAACTTCTGACCTTCCATTTACAACTTCTCATCTCATTTACTCATTACCAATTGCTCTACCCTCGTAATCTCGTTCATTTAAATGATGTTAATTTTATATTTTTAATGATATTTTTATTATCATATATTAAATGTTATTCTTTTCCTTGGCTTGCATTTTATATTTAATATATAACTTCTTTAACTAAAATTTAGCCAAATTAAACTAATATCTAATATTTATAATTTACATTCATTCATATTAATGGATATTAATATTTAAACATAAAACAATTAGAACAAATAAAATAAAATGCAAATTCTAATACACATTTAATTTTACTTGAAAATATATATCTATAATACATAATAATGATGATGGAATATTCCACAAGGAGAGGAAATTCCATCATTATTCACTTTCCCATAAAATTCAATATATTCAGTAGATACATGTAATCATGGATAATTTCATGTTCTTTTTTGTATATTCATTTCTCCTATATAATGTGATAATCTTTAATTATAATCATTTACTTAAATTTTAAAATTATAATATGTTTCAAATTTAATATTTAATACTAAAATTAAAAAAAAGAATTTCCAAAGTTTTATAGTAAAAATAAATGTTAATTCTAAAATGTTGTAAATTAAAAATTTATTATTTATTTTTATATTAAAATAAAAGTTAAAAATAATTTT